>OY725327.1:12377725-12977725 GCA_963242795.1 Inga leiocalycina | reverse complement strand
ATTTTTGTTAATGTACAAATTTACTCCGGAAGACTATATATCATCTACTTTATTTTTTTCCAAAGTTAGATTTAAAACTTTCTGAGAAAATTTGCACATTAACAAAAATGACATAAACAATATGTAGACTACCAGTACAGCATATTTAATCAAATAACAATCAAAATTAACTGATACAACACCAGACAAAATTGCTTCCCAAAAACTTCTAAGACAATTGCTTTAAAATTTCCCCATAACCCTTTTTTTTCCCTCGTGTTTGATGCTCAAATTTCAATGGCACGTGGCATCCAATGCAATGACAATGGCAAAATTGGGTTCCATCCTCTAACTCAGAATTTTACAAATTTTGACACGTTGCAACAGGCTTGCATTTCTGAACTACCTGAATACATGAAGGCGGACCGGGTTTGTGACTATATGACTGCTTCAGGCAGTTGGGATTGGGGAAAGTTCAATATATACCTTCCTTCTTCAGTCCTATATGAAATTCAATGAATGGATCTGAATGTGAGAAGTGGTATTCCTGATAAACCAATATGGAGACTAACTCATGGTGGGGAGTTCTCAGTTCGTTCAGCTTATTCCCTGATTAGAGGACATCAACACTCCCCTCACCAGAGTTTGTGGAGGAAAATATGGAAGAATAATGTTCCCCAGCGATGCAAGATGTTCATGTGGATGGCAGCACGAGGGAGACTTTTGACAAATACGTTGCGGATGGCTAGAGGTTTGACAATGAATAGTTACTGTTACTGTTGTGCGGGTGTTCATGAAGATGTTATTCATGTGTTGCGGGACTGCAAAGTAGCAAAACAGTGCTGGGACAAATTATTACAAGGACAAAGATGGAACAGGTTCTATGCTGAGACAGATGTCAGGTTATGGTTCGATTGGAACTTGGGATGTAGGAGGGAGATTGATGGGGTTAAATGGCCTATTTGGTTTGCCCTTCTATGCCGTCAGCTTTGGCTTAATCGTAATTCAACAATCTTCAACTCAAAGATGACGGTCATGCGACAGATTTTTGAGCATGTGAGAGCACAAACAAGGTGGCCAAGTATAGAATTACATAAAGAGGGATTGGGGGCAATCAGAAGAGTCTCGTGGATACCACCCATAGAGGGATGGGTTAAACTAAATGTTGATGGTGCAAGTGTTACAGGCGGTATTGTGGCGGGTTGTGGAGGACTTGTTCGGGATCGAGAGGGTACTATGCTAGGGGGATTCATGTTTGGTATTGGACGTGGGAGCTGTTTTCTGGCTAAGCTCTGGGCAACTCTAATTGGCTTGAAGATAGCTTGGGATATGAGACTTACTCGAGTGGTACTTGAGTCAGACTGCTGGGAGGCGATACAGCTTATTGTAGATGGCTGGGATGAAGAACATATGCATGCTGATTTATTGGTAGAGGTTAGACACTTATTGAACAGAGACTGGGAAGTAGATATCCAATGGTGCTGTCATGAAGCAAATTCTGCAGCTGATATGCTTGCAAAGGAATCAATGAATAGGGCTTTAGGGGTTATTCAATTTACAATACCTCCTGACTTTCTTGCTGACTATTTATGTGTTGAGGAAATGTCTTAAGTAGTTGTCTTACTTTGTAATAAAAAAAAAAAAAAAGAATTTTACGTTCCCCTTTTTTACCTTCTGACAACCGGGTAAGAGGCCTCCAATGCGACACTCTTTATTGTTCTTTGTAATGCCTCAACTCCTAAACATTTTTTTATCCTTTAGTTATTATATTCTAAAAAAAATAGAAACATTTTGATGTTTAATGGATAAAAAATAATGCAGTTTTAAATTTTATATGGTTTTAAAAAATTAAATAAAAAGCGTGCAATTTTTTTTTTAAAAAAATCATAAAAAATTCAAAATTGCATCCTTTTTTCACTTATAAAATATTAAAATGTCACTATTTTGGCGTAAAATCTAATGATCAATAAAAAAAAAAACATTTGATACATTGAAACATTACTGTGTGTGTTGGTATTGAAGGATGCGATATTCGATATTAGATGCATGTTGCCCTTATCAACCGACCGCCTAAGCTCACTTGCCGGGGAGCTTTTCACTTCCATCCACCTCCATTGCCTATTCACTCACCGGCGATAATGGCATGGTGGCGATCTGAGGAGGACGATGTGACCACAATCTCTTTTACATTACTGGAATAGAACGATAAATCTAACAAGTCCACAGTGATACAAACACAAAAGGCCAATACATTTCTGTAACAGACAATTGAAGACAAAGAAATAATCGAAGAAACCCCAATGAAGGCAAATACAACCAAATGAGAGGCTTAGAATGAGGAGACATAGAGAGAGGGTTGGTCAAAGTCCATGCTCTTGAAATATTTGAAAATTAGTCAACACATCGCGACCCACGGGCTTTGTTTTCACAATTCCCTCTTCTTCTCCCTTCCTTCTCTACTATTTCCCTCTCTGTCCCAACCAACCTAATCTTTCATTTTCTTCTTCCTCATCCAAATGATTTCAAATATACCCTAATTTTAAATGCAAGAGATAACATGTGGAATTGAACAATGTGATCGATGTTTCGAATTTGTGGCCTTAATTAGGAAAGTGACTGCGATTTTGGAGGCAACAATTTTTCCACAAAAGAATTAATCCTCAAGTTCCTCAGTTTGACTAGTCTGTGCTTGAAGGGACTCACACTGGACATCAAAATTTTCATCCCTAGCTCAATCCTGCAATGTCCCCAAGTTGTGAACAAATTTTGTGACTGAAGCTTCTGAAGTGTGAACTTAATTTTGACGAGACACTCAAGTGTCAATTGTCAAACGTTAATGCATTATATTCTGTGTTTAGTACATATATACGTGAGCCCATTTGTGTGTGTGTATTTAAATTCTTACATTTTTAAATATAAAAATTCTTTTGAATTTTTGTGGACTTGGACCCTCTTGCGAGAATCTCTTGTTGAATTAGTATCCATTTGTGTTTCTTCTAAATATAAATTTTCTAATTATATATGTAAGTTGTTGGCTAAAGTGGCAAGCGGCTTCAACCCGGTTTAAGGAGGAGAATAAAAATTCGAATATCAAGAAGTGCATTTATTGAGAGAGATAAAAACCCTTTACACTCTAAATCTCACAAGGGATTAGTTCCCTTAACTAAATGGAAAAAATTCTAACTATGAGCATTTGGATTTATGCATAGCATTTTATTTATTTAAATATTCATATTATATTATGATAACTTCACTCCATTATTGTTAAATGTATTCACATTGTTTGTTAATTAACTCTTTTATAAACTAAAATACATAACAGTACAATTATCTTTTCTGCCTGATAAAAACATTTGAGTTCAAGATCCTAAAGATTAAGGACTCACCATTGAGACTAGTTTTGCATTACACACCACTATATATCATTGTACAAAAATAAATTTTAGATGAAAACTTTATCAATTAGTGTTTATTGTGTAGCATAATTTTACTGTAAAAGAAATAAGAGGAATTGTTATGAGGTCCCAAGGAAGTAATTTAATTACCAAAAAGTCCTATCCTAAAAACAAGTGAGGTGTTGTATTTTTTACATTGGAACTTGCCCTCGCATTATTTTCAGTTGTTATGAGGACTTTTTAGAAATTAAAGTAGTAATTCCCCCCTAAAAAAAAAAAACAAATACAAAAAACGGCGGGTCGACGCGTCAGGTGGTAAATGGTCTGGTTAGTCACTCTGCCAGGTCAGCAACCACCCTTCTCACTGCTTCTCTGAAGGCAGCCTCATCCCATTCGCTCCCCTACAAATATTTTGTTTTGAAGTTTTGAGACACAACTTCAATAAATTAAGCATAAAAAAACTGGGAAAAAATTGGAAAAAGTCATCCTTTAAAAATTTTATTGGTGAGAATGAAATTTTGCACATAGACAATATCAAAGTATTCAAATTTGATATATATATATATATATATGTGGGGAACCAAATCATATTAATTATTGCCGATTCAAAACTTACTGGTTAGTGGTTAATTATATATTTGAAAAGCTCAAATGTATAGACAATTACAATATAATTTTTAATCCAAACATGACAATCATGTAATTCTAATCACTTTCACTTATATTGATAAGTGTGCATGTGAGTGTGTTGTAAACAAGTGTTTAAGTTCGGGATGTTGTGATCACCCATTTCCAGTTCCTAGTCCTGATATATGGTTGGGATGTAATTTACATCTTGGTTCAGGTGTAATCCTAGTCTTGATAGTATTAGGATGGGATTGGAAAATTTTGGTTTATTTTTTTTTAAAAAATAATAAACTTAAAAAATATCATTATATTATTAGAATTCTCTATATTTTATTGTTTAAAGTTATTATTTAACAACTAATAAGACTAGAATAATTATATAAATTGATCTAGAGTTGAAGAATAACATTTTATTATTATCATTTAGATTATTGTTATATTTGTTATTATCTTTATATATGTGGTTTAATTAATTCCAATTAAAAATGTGATACACATCTAATAAAAAGATAAATTAATTTATGAGGTAAAAAATACAAAAATAAAAAGATAACTTAATTTATAAGATAATTTTTTTTTTTAAAAAAAATTGGGACCAGGATCTCAAAGGTGATACCGGTTCCCGTCCCGAACGAGATTTAAGGATCAAAATGTCCAAGACCAGGGTGAGACAACTGAGACCGGGACACTTTAAATACCCCTAATGTATTCTTCAGTAAAATTATACATATCATTCATCACACATGTTAAATTATTATTTAAAACCATGATTGCATTTCAATATAAGAATTTAACGAATAAAATTTTGAATGCATATTATAATTCTATCGTGGATCACAACCAATCAATTATACTACTATAAGATATTTAACATGTCAAAATTATAATTTGTCTATGTTTATTATTTCAAAAAACAAATCCAAAATATAACACTTGAGGTACTACAAATTAATTTAGATTCAAATCAAATCATGTCGGGAATTTAATTAATATTTATTTGTAGGCAACATTATCGATTTTCATAAAACAAAAGGAAGAATACTGGTAATTATATAACAAATACAATCCAAAGCAAGGAGACTCTTCCTTTAATATAATCTAGCAGCCTATTTTCAGCAGTCGAAATAGTTAGCAACAACTTTATTGCAACAGATATCTTATTGTAAAGTACTCGTTAGTTATTTTTAGGGTATGTCTGGATGGAGAGAAAAGTTGGGAATAGGGAAAGGGAATATTAAGAACAAAAACTTTTCAAAGTGGTAAAAAAAGTTTACTAATTTTTGGAGTTTTCCGTATTACTCTCTTAATTTTCTCTCCCTTTAAAATAGGGTTAATGTCCACTTGTCAAGTTAAAAAAACAAAGACCTCATTAAAAAACCCAAAAAATCTATGAATTGGTTCTCATCTATAGCTAGTAACTTGTTACTAAGTTCCGATTTTAATACAAGATCTCGATCATTCGTAGTATAAAGTACATTACAAACAAATGAGATTGGTATTAATCCGATTCCCAGGTGTATATATGTCTATTTATTGTATGTATATTAATAGAAGGTTTTATTACGTGTCTTCCAGCAGCAGGAGAGATAACTTATATTCTTAATTGGTGGCTGTCAAAGGTTTTATCGTTGAAAACTCAAATCCTCAGAGAATTCGACATACCATAGCGCACCAAGTTCTATCACTGCACTTTCTAAGATCCTTCCTTTTGACTTTTCAACTATAATATCACCTTAAAAATCATTAACATGTGCTTCTGATTTTGAAATGTATCTAGACCATTCTGTGTTCTAGACCGTCATAGCTTGGGGCAAGGGGTGGCAGCCGCCACCGTTGCCCCCTTTTCCCCACTTCCCATTTACCAAACTCTATTTGTTTTGATGATTAGATTTTAAGTAACATTTTGATATCTTATGGTAGAAAATGATATAGTTTTGAAATTTTTATCATTTTCCAAATAGAAAATATTATAAAATTTTGTAGCTTCTTTTTGATTTGGAGTATTTTTCTTTGAAAAATATTAAAAAAATTTTGAAGCTATATCATTTCTTACCCATAAGATATAAAAATGTCACTCATTTTATATAAAATTTACTCATAAAAAAGAATACAAATAACATTTGAGAAGTGTGGAAATTTTAAGTGGGCGGCTGAGAGGGGGACATACACTCCAAATTCGATAGCTAGTCTTGTTATCCTTAGCAACAAGTTAAGGCACGTAACAGGCTATCTGTAAAGTTTGGCCAATGTAAATTAAGCCCTACACAGAAGGAAATTTTGTATACGAACATACCACTACTATATTAGGCAACACTATAGATATAGAACCCTAAGAAAGAGATAAGATATAACATGGCTAAAAATTTGCGCGTACTCTCTTATATGAACTGTAAGTAGATGTTGCGATCAGATTCATATGTAATGTACGTACCTCTATCTTGAGTGTAAAAGTTGCTTCATTAATGGCGGCTCCTTGTTGTGGTACATGTGTTGTGTTAGAGTTCACAGAAACCAAGCTCACTCCCTGAACTCCTTTCAAGAATTCCAATAAGCGAATCAATATCTCTTCCTGAGAATTATAATAGCTTCGTCCTCTCACAGTCACTTGCAGGTCAATGAATCTTTCCTCTGATGAGCTCGACCCTCCCACATCTGAGACTCTCACACTCAGTCTTTCAGTAGAGGAGGCACTACTGGTTTTCGTTTCTTGATCTGTTAATAATAATAATTCCCTGGCTTTTATTTTCTGATCTCCTTTGGACATCTTTTCAATCTCAGCCATCAAAGAGTTCAATGTCTCCTTTGCTGCTGTAAGTATTGAACTCTTGTCTTTCTACATACACATGAAAATTCAATTATACTCTCTGATAATGATCATTTGAATTTTGAACTGCTCCATCCATTCCTTAATATAATACCTAATTATATTTATTTTGGATAGATTAAAGAAGCTAAATAAGTTAATTATTCATAACGTATGTTGTGTATCATTATTCATTCGATTAATTCGATTAAGCAAGACAAATTAGTTTGATATAATGAAGTACCTTGGTTCCAGGAGGCAGGAGTGACCTAAGTTCCTGAAAGTTCTGATTGAGCTTCCCACGTCTTCTTCGTTCTGAGATCACATGAAGGAGGTGGGCACTAGGGGGACGACTAGCCTGACAACGCTCTCTCATATTTCTCACGTAATGTAAGCCTCTCAACAATTCGAATGATCTCTTGAGCAAGCTTTGTTGCTGCCTCCTGCTCGGTAATTTGGAACTTATCATTTCTGAATTAGGTCTGTACTTGGTAAAAGCACTAGTTCCTGCTTCTGGATATGTAATAGGCGGATTTTGCTGATGAATAAAGGCTGAATTATTATTATTAGAAGAAGAAGAAGGCGAGGATATAACATTAATAATTGCTTTAACTATTGCTTCGTGTTCATTCTCTTGTTTCAGCAGCAGCATTTCAGGCAAGAGCCAAGTGGCCGCCGGAGGAATATTACCGGACCGGAGGGATGTGGATTCGGGACTGCTCGCTGTGGATATTATTGATCTCAAACAACATGACGATGGATTCTTCAGTTGAGCTAGATGGGACCGTCTAGAATATTCTTCTGCAAACAAGTTCTTCATCACATCATCTGTTTGATGAATCTCAGCACCCTGCGCCCGCGCGCGCGCGCACAAAGAAATTAAAGCCGCATACATCAGAATCCAAACAATAATGTAACAAATTCATTATCTATAGACTTTAATAATTAACTTTACTGACTTGAGAGATAACTGATGAGAAACCAAGCTCAATTTCCCCATTGCCGCAACCTATGAAAACAGCTGTCTGTATATAATTAAGGAACATGATATATTAATTAATGATTAATGACCATGTTCTATGTAATAAAAAACTAGCAATTCTCTAGTTCAGAAACAAAATAAACTAACCTCAATCCTTGCTTCCTGTAAAAACATGCATACATCATTAATTAATGCGAATTCTGCTGTGTGATGATATATATGTTCAGCAACAAAGTCGCAAGTTAGTTAATTACCTGAAAGAAGCGTCTTTGGATATGAGTGCATGGGAGTCTTAAGAGATCGGATTGTTGCAGCTCTAGGAAGGTGTACTGGTGGTTCCGAAAAGCTAGTCCCGGAACGCCACTACTGATATATAAAATTAAAAGCAAGATAATTAAGCAAAACACTCTTCAATTAATGCATAATTATTAGGGAATTAATTAATACATGAATCTTACTAATTATCAGAAGTGACATCAAATTCCAAACCCCTATATTGGTCTAAAACACCCAGACAGTTTGGTACGTCGCACAAACCATCCAAGAAGAGCAGCCGACTGCGTAAGAATAATCAAAATAAAAAACGAATTGTACGAGGAATTAAACCACACAATATATATATATATATATAAACAAACATGTAATTAATTACTTGGAAGAGGGACAGTAGAACCAGAGGCAGATATAAGCGCAGCCATAAGTGTTGAGTACGGATTGGAGGAAATCAAGTCTTTCCGCTTCTGAGAAGAAGAAGACGCTATCCATGTTTGAATATTCCAGTGTTGCTGCTGTTGTTGTTGATGATGATGATGATGCTAGGGTTTCTTCATTATTGTTAACGAGGGATGCGAAATAAGAGTATTGTAGTTGGTGGTGCCAGTCATTTTGGGGTATATGGCATCTAAGATTGTGATTATTATTTCAGTTGCTTACTTCACTGTGAATTGACAAGCAGTTGGAATCTTGTATAAAGCAGATTAATTGGGAACATGGTTGGAAAAAACAAGACGACTGCGTTTGCGATCTGTCAGAGATTTTTTTATAAAAAAATAAGTAAAGTATATTGATTCTGACGCAAATAGTACAAGAAAATTGTTTGAATTGATTTAGACACATATAAAGAAGACTATTAAGGATATCAGTAAGAGGATGATAGACAGGCGGTATGGAATTTTCTAAAAAGGACACAGAAAGATAAAATATCACATATAATGAAATTATTGAACAAAATCTTTTGATTAATAATCTAAAGATTTAATTGATGATATAATACAATAATATTATGTAGTAAGTCCCACCAAATGTAACAATTACTGTTGAAGTTGTTGTTGAAGAGTATGTACTACCATATAACTCAGTGATTATAAGAGGAGATGTGATTACACGTCGGTGTGAAACGGCGATGAAAAAAGAAATTAAAGAAAAATGAAGGGGCAACCTGCAAGTTAAAGGAAGTTAAGGGGAATGCATGTATTATTGAAATTTGAAAAGTGGAAAGAAAGAGAGAGGAGGTGTGGTGTCACATATGAAGACGTCACTAAAAGAAGCTTTGGCGCTTCAAAACAATTGCAATAGCTATGTACCTTTTGAATAATCAGGGGTTAAGGCTAGAGATTAGGTTATTGAACATGATTATGAAGTTTTCTTGTCCTTTGCTGCATCAATTTCATATGGCTAGTGCTCTCCTTTGTAGTTGGCCCTTCTGCAGTGCTTTGGCTCTGTTTTGTCATGAACAATGCATTATGCTTTGCTGTCAGTACCTGTTTTGCTGTCAATGTACATTGCCTGAAATTTATTCATATCTGTTTTGGCTACCAAGCTTTTCATCGATTCTCAAATGGACAGCAAATTATTCTATGCTTACACTTGAACATTGCAAACTGGTTTAAATAGGGACTTACTGTGCCATTCACTTTGTAACCAAATTGCATTTCAACTCAGTTTTATGGATATAAGTTAGGTTTTTAATGAAGTCAGGATATGGGCTAGGTTGGAATTGGGAATGGGGTATTACAACTAGTTAAGGCATAAGTTTGGGGGAAGTCCTTGTTGAACTGTCTGATTCTGGTGCAAATGTTGAATATCTGTTTGAGTCTTTAGTGGTTTTGGCTTTGTATTGTCTTTTCTCATAGCTACTATGCCGGCCAAGCGGGTTGCTGATCGTACGGGTCCCAGGGCCGTTGCTGAGGTCAAGGCCAAGATCATTACCCGACCCTTACTGCAAGAGAGGGAATTCCCGTTCAACGTCTCGTACGAGTTTTACGATCTAGCCACCCGCACCTACCGCTTGCAAAGGCTCATGGAGCCGAAGGTTGACGGGAACCTGCAGATTGTCCAGGAATTCTACGCCACTGCCAGTGTGAGACCCATTTGGCGATTTCCTCTACGTGGAGTCGACGTTGACTGTACGTTGGAGAGCTTTTGGCAGTTCGTAGCACTCCCCGCTGTTGATGAGTGCAAATACAAGCAACTATTGGACAGTGACGATGACATCCCTGAGGATGAAATTTCAGAGTTGCTAGTGTACAACCACAGGGTGGCGTGGCAGAGTCGCGGAGGGGCGCAGAAGTATTTACCCCGTGCTCAGTTATCAGTTGAGGCTCGGGTGTGGCTGCATTTTGGCAAGGACTACTTCTGGCCGTCGTCGAATAGGAATCGCCTCACTAGAGACCAGGCTCTCCTGATTTACCTGCTTATGAAGAAGGAGCCTGTTGATCTTGGCGCATTGATTTATCAAAATCTTCGCAACCATACCCGAGATCATTTAGTGGGTTTGATGCTGCCGCACCTCATTTCCTCCTTCTGCACCTCTGTGGGTGTTGCTGCTGTGGCCACTGATGTTCTTTTCAAGCCAATTAAGAAGTTCAACTACTTGAGCATCAAGCCGAAACCAGATAAGCAAGTTCTAGCCTCCCAGCGTACAGCGAACGACCCTATCTTTTAGCAGGGAGGACCGTCTCATCCTCCTCATGACCTTCCATCTCCCCTGGAGCAGGGTGAACCATCCGGTGCCCCTTCCTCTTCCGAGTCTGCCGTCACGTTGGATGTGATCTTTGCGGCCATTCAGCGTACTGAGGCTACTGCCGCCCAATGCCTCACCTATCTACAGGATCATGGTGTTCGCCTGACCAGGTTGGAGGAGTTATTTACTGCTCACGTACCTGCTGCAGCTCAGGCCGGTGGTGATGATGATGGCGCAGATGTTGGTGCTGTCGGTGGGAATGATGATGATGATGGTGATAATGCTGATGCAGCCGCCAGTGATGATGATGGCGAGGACTAGTTCTCAGTTAGTTGCTGCTGCCAATCTTTACTGTTGCTTTCTATTTCTTTTGGATATGGCTCATACTTTGCTTCAGTACTATTGTTACAGTTGTTTTTCCTATTGACTGACATCAGAATTTTATTGGATATTGTGACTTTGATATCTATGGTTTGTTCACTGTTATACCTATGGATGGTTGTATGCTCTCTTTCATTGCAGGCGCTATTTGTGGCACGTTGTGTCCTGTGACAGTGGGGACACTATCTCCCTCAAGTTTGGGGGTACTGGTATAGTCGCATGCATGTGTTTAAATCTGTGTTGCGCCCTGTCTTTGAATCAAAGAATGGATATTCATGACTGCTTGGATCTCATTTTAAAAGCTAATTCTTAATACTTACCTGATTAAACACTGTGCACGAGGGTTGAGAATAATTCGAATGCTTTGTCAGGGGATTTTATAGCAAATTGACATGTATGAATTGTTTTCATTGAAAGACTTTTGAAATTGTATTTGAATTTCTAAGAAGAGATTAGCAGTTCACACACGTTAAGAGCATGATTAACACTATTTTTGAGCTAAAATTTTTATGGAACTGTTTATGTTCTTGAGTGAATTGTATGGAAGTGGCTGGTTATGGCGTGTAAAGTTAGCATATGGATCAGTTAAGTTAATGCATTCGGATTAGGCTAAGGTTGGATTAATCTTGGGGATTGTGCGCTAGAGAGGAAAATCTCGGTTGGAAGGATTTTGAGCCTAAGTTTAATTCATTAGAGTGTTTGTGCCATTTATGTTAGCGTACCTCTAGAACTTGTTTAAATTCTTGTTCAAAATCACATATGCATGTGGATTAATGAAAATGATAGGGGCATTCATTTCTGAACCCATTGACCTAAACACAAACCTTTTACACTCACCCATTGATTACCCCCTTTGAGCCATTCATTTTCTTTTCAAAAAATCTAACATTTAACAAGTCATGCATGTGTTTGCTCTGCAATTGAATGATACTTAGAAAAGCAGTGAATTAGCGTTTGATTTACTCTTTGTTTCAATAAGTGCTTAGCTATGCAATTTACAAAAGAGAAGAAGGAATAAGTAAAGGAAAATCAATATATATGTTGTTTCCACAGAAAAAAAAAGAAAAAGAAAAAGAAAGAAAGAAAAGAAAAGAGAGAAAAAGAGAAAGAGATGTCATTATAGACGCTTATGCATGTATAGTACTTGTTCCATTAGTCCTTTCCATTAGATTATTTCCAACATTACAACCCTGTTAGAAAGCCCCCTTGATTCATAAATCTAGGTGTACAAGTGGTGGAGAGAGTAGAGTTTCTACAAGCCTATGGCAGGACCTACTATAAGTGGCACTGAGCGAAATTACCCTCATTTATGAGAGCTAAACACGTAAGTCCGTGAGTGTTCTCTGGTGCACATAACTTTGATTGATTGAGCTTTAGCCTAATTCCTTTGCATTGCCTCATACTGAACTTTGTGTTAGCTTCAAGCGATGACAATGAATAATTCCATGCAACCTTAAAGTTCCTTTGGCACTAAAGGTGTGTGGATTGAATTGTATGTAAAAGAAAAGAGAATGCAAAAGGATTAAGTCTAGATATTGAGGCCGAATCATACATGTTGAAGTGTTGTTTCTAATCTTGATAAATGTAGGACGATTGTTATTCAACTCTTGTCAAACACACACTCAGTTGAAAAATGTTGAGGAATTTGTTTTTAAACTATGAACCAGGCGTGCATGGATATTTGGTGTCATGAGTAGTTAAGAAAAGAGAAGGTCATGCATGAGCATTATTTTGGAGATGTACTTAACCTTACTTCTGGCAATTGACTGAGTTTACTCGAGGGCGAGCAAAATTTCAAGTTTGGGGGTGTGTTAACTCTATGAAATTCTTGTTAGAATTTCACATTTCATCCTGTTTTACCTCACTTTAGGTGTATTAGTGAGCGTTCAAGAGTGTTAAAGTGATGAAATGTGTTTTTCTCATGCTATGCACAGCAGATTGCAAATGTGGAGGACATTATTCACTAACTGTGATGAATGCTTAACTATGTTTGTGAGTCCTTTGTGTGAACTGATATAGATTCAGTTATAGCTGGCCCAGAGGAAGCCACATGTAGTAAGAAGGAGGCGAAGGAAGTTGAAGCCATCAACTATTCCAAGGGAAAGCAAGCTGGGAGGAGAACAGAGCAGAAAAGAGAAGATGAACTCTGGAAGGAGCCTGGCCGCGGCCAACCATCCTATGGGCCGCAGCCAAGATGAACCAACAGTAGCACAGAAAGGCATGGGCCGCAGCCAACCATCCCATGGGCCGCGGCCAAGATGAGCCAACAGGAGGTCAGAGGCTTATTGGCCGCGGCCAACCAACTCATGGGCCACGGCTTACATATGACTAGAAGCTTGTTGGCCGCGGCCTACAGAGTGGCTAGCCGCGGCCAACCTCCGCAAATGATGCTATGCGTTTTGACATTTGAAGAGCTATAAAAAGCAAAACCCAGGGTTTGAAAAGGGGGCCCCCAATTTGGAAAGACCGAGGAAGCGGCTGCAAAGGTCCTGAGAGCTTGGGTTTGCTTGAAAGCAAGGAGAATCAAGTAGGATTGAAGATTGGAAGAGATTTCAACTCCAGTTTTCTTGATCTTTCTGTATTCATTCCCTTTCTCCACTGTGATTCTGATATGGCTACACTGAATGCTGCTATTTGTAATTCGTTTTTGAACATGAGTAGCTAGGTTTTTCATTCTAGGATTGTTTTACACCTTTGTATAGATTAAACTTGAATCCTTCTTCCTCTTAGTAGCTAATGGTATATATGTGTTAATTCTTCCCTATTTTCACTGATATTCATGACTTGCTAGCATTATGAACAATCTGTTCAATTAGATTAAGCTTGAGAGAGTTAATCTAATTGTAGAACTTGGGTAGAATTATGCTAGACTTGAAGTTTAAAGATTTAAATGGATGGTTTGTTAATAACATAGAGATATAGTTATTAACCTAGCATTGCCAAATTAAGGAGGCTGTTTAATGATTATTTTCCCTTAAATATAGCAAGAGATTGTGTATCTTAATGGAGGATATAAGTTTGGTTATGACTTGAGAGAGCTTAATCAATTGCTAATGAACCTTAGACTGACATATATATATTCCATAAGAGTAATATTGAAGAGGAAGTAGATTGAGCTTATGATATACAAAGGGAACGAACAATCCTAGGTTTATTATAATTGATTGAATTCACAAGAATCATAGTTTTGTTCAGTAGTTTTTAGTTGTTATTAACATATCTTTTGAAATCTGTTTTTCCATACTCAACAATTTGTTTTGGTTCAACTTAATCAAACACATTAAGCCTATTGCTTAACTAATTTGTTACTCAAATCCTCGAGGGAACGATCTTACTTATCACTTTATTACTTGACGCGATCCGTGCACTTGCGGTAGCGAACAACAGGGTCAGCAGCTTTAGAATAACTTAAGGAGGTAGAAGCCTGATATGCAATCAATGCGCTAACAAAATAAATAGAAATTGATTACTTTTGATTATTTAGTCACACATGCAAATATTTACACATACACACGTACGCTTACCTATTGAACAATCACAACATATCAGGACAGTTTTGTTGGAAGACCTCTAATTAGAGGATCCACATAGTAAATGCGAGGGCATGAAGGTTCGCTAGATTGATAACAATCAATATCCAATGTGCTTTAAAATATTTTAAAAAATTTTCTTCATTAATCAAGATGTTATGGTAAAAGTTAAACAATAAAACAACATACATTGAAATACTACCACTAATAACTTACCTTGCATTGTATAGTACTAGAAATAGCATAGTTGGTGTTGCTTTCTTTCTAAAGTAATCTTTCAGATCATTAGATTGTACATACATATCTACTCTTCCCCCATGCTGGGCAATGGGATAAGGGTTGACAAATGCGAATTAGACCCTGTCTGTATCCATTAAGATGTCATGGTACAAGTGTTTGGTATAAATTAAAACAAACAATGTCATTTAAACAAAAAAAAATTAAATGATAAATAATAATAACAATGATAAATGATGATGATAAAGTACCTAATCCAGATGTTGATAACCAAAAGCATTGACCTATCCACAATGAAATATTTCATCCAACACATTACCATTAATATGATTAGCTAAACCACTAGCAAGATGTGTCTATCAAAATGTAATTCCAGACCTCCTTCGCCGACCAAATTAGGTGCATTCGATACCAATTGATTGTGATATGAGGTTGTTTTTCTTTTGCTCTGTTGTCTAGCTAAGGCTTTGGACTTTGGTTGTATTATCGAACACTTTGAAATTTTGCCATGCAGTTGAATTTATTTTCTTTTAGATTGCCCAGCCTAAAAAATCATGAAATTAAATCATATAGTTTTAGATGGAAGTGTAAAGGAAAAGTAAAGGGAATTGTAAATGAACTACCTTTTCACATGGCTCTATACGACCTATTGGCCAAGCAACATAACCACGTACAACATCTTTCACTATTGTTTCCTCATCCTAAGAAGGGATCAGTAAGTGCACATCTTCATTCATGCAGATGTCAACCCTTACTCGTAGTGTGTTGTCGAGCAATGGTTAATTGTGTAGTGTATCGTTATCGGTGTTGTAGGCAACACCCATTGCAATCACATGCTTGGAGGATTGATCGACATATAACTTGCATGTCGATTCACCCTATGGAAAATAGAGTCACTAGTGGAAAAAAGATTTTTTAGACCGGTTGTGGATTAGGTCTTGTTACAGCCGGTCTAAAAAGTCTGTTACTTTTTAGACCGGTTGTGGAAAAGGAATGACTTTTTAGACCGATTGTAGCTATAACTGGTCTTAAAGGACACACCTTTTAGACCTGTTATGGGTACAACCGATTTCAAAGGTTATACTTTGAAGATCGGTTGTTGCTACAACCAGTCTAAAAGGTGATACTTTAAGACCTGTTGATGCTACAACCGGTTTTTAAAGTTCTTATTTTTTTAAAAAGTCCCTCTTACAATTAGCCCTACCCAGCAAGCCATTTCAACATCAATCCTAGATTCCACAGAAGCAGCGTCACATAGATTTCACAGAAGCAATGACAACAACAAGATCAACAACAAGCAAAAATGAAGGTGTGTAGGTGACTTTAAATCAACTTCCAACAAATGGTAAGTATAGAACACTTAATTTTGAGCCACAAATCAGATTTTTGCAAATTGCAGCAATATTAATTCATATATATGAGTTGACAATCATTTCAATGTGGACAATTCAAATAATAAGCTTACAGATTCTAGGAACTCCATAATGCACCCAACATCTGTCTAAAACTAAAACACAGCTTATGAATCAATTTCAAAATGCAATATGAAGGAATGTCCAAACAGACGAATTTGCTCAGAAATGGATGCAAAACTTTGAATGACAATGGCAGTAAGGATTGATACAAGCAACAACAGAAATTCCTTAGTTTGACAGAATACAAAGGAAAGAAAAAAGTATAGAGGTCAATCCCTCAAATCCCATGCCTGTATACCCATATCCTAGAAATTGTCCTACACAGATAATAAACCCAATTAGAAATTCATATAGCAGGAGCCATACGTATAAGAACAATGTACAATGTAACGTTGGATTCAAAAACTCACTATTTTCGTAAAAGCTCATCGATGAATTCAGCACAACATCTGTAGATGAAATCAATATCTTCTTCAGAAAAGGGATCAGCAAGATCAAACATCTATAACACCAAAACCAGACAAAACGTTAACTTGGTAACTTAAAAACAATAAAGTAGTACAAAAGTTCTGAAATATAAATTACCTCTTTAGTAACATCAGTCGTGCCTAGAGTGATAATATTGTAAATATGTCTTAAGACATAAAAACCACATAAGTTGGACCCATGCGGTTGCCTAAGGCTCTGAAAAAGAACATGATATCATTAAAACAGTATAAATGCATGACTTATTACATTCTTTAAACAAACCAATATGTACTAACCTTTGGCATGATCCGTATAGGGTCTTTTAAGCCATGAACATGCTTACCACAAGCAGTATGCAGGAATGTCCACATAGCCCTATCATCATCAAAATCACAAAGGTTACTTATTTTACACAAATTCCATAAACTTTGCACACAACAGGTAATAATGCAAGGAAACTTACAAGTTCATGGTCTTTTTCAAATCATTCCCTGGTTTGAAGTGGAGGGAGCATAAGAGGATGACAGCGTAACTATTCTTGTATAGAAGAACCAACTGCCAATTATTACTAAAAAAAGAGAAAAATATTAAGCAAACATAAAACATTATATATATATATATATATATTATAAAATATACATTATAATTACCCATGCACATATGGAGCCAAGAAACACTCAGTTGCTGTTTTACTAAGCCTCTATAATAAGTATGTATGTATGATAGCAGTAGTGGTCCCTTTCTCTTGGATTTGAGCTAGGCATAAGAATCCAAATTTTTCGCTTTTGCCAGAGGAGACCAACCTATGATGCATGCACCTACAATAATGCAAGCACATAAATCAAAGGTAAACGGTGAAATTTTTAAAATATTTATTTCGAATTGAAGAAGATACTTACATTAAGAACAGTTGGATAATCCCAATTGTAAGAATTTGTCTATGAGCTACCAGGAACTACCTTGTATGTCAAGTAGTGTCCCAACAATACTATCACATATGTTTTTTTCCACATGCATAAAATCAATACAATACCTCACATCAAGATTGCACCAATATGGAATATTGAAGAAGACAAACCTCTTTTTCCATATATTTTTCTCATTTCTACTCTTTGTAGTCTTACCAAAGGTTACATTGATATTTCTCACCTTTTCATAAACCTTCTCCCCAGTTAATGCCTTTGGAGCATCTTCAAACTCTTGGCCACCAAAAAACATTTTCTTTAATCTATGATATAAATGGCCCCGTCTAAGAAATCTCCTATGGCCAAGATAAATGGTTTTTCTTCCATGTTGAAGTTAATGGTAGCATGTGCCTTCTTTATAAATCGGACATGCTTTGTGGCCTTTAACGCTATATCCTGACAAGTTTTCATATGTAAGGAAGTCATTTATAGTACAAAAGATTATGACTCACATTTTAAAAATCTCCTTCTTGTTCGCATAAAAAACATCGACACTTTCATCTCACAACTTTTTTAAGTCTTCGATCAAGGGTTCTAGGCAAACATCTATGTCATTCCTGGGTTGTTTTGGTCCTGAAATCAACATAGACAACATGATGTACTTTCGTCTCATGCATAACAGAGGAGATAAGTTGTAAATAACCAAAAGAATAGGCCATAAACTATGTATACTACTTAGACTACCATAAGGATTCATGCCATCTGTGCTAAGCCCAAGCCTACGGTTCTTAGGTTCTTTACCGAAGTTAGGAAATAATTAATCAATTTTCTTCCATTGAGAAGAATCAGTTAGATGTTGAAGCTTTCCATAAAAAATCCTCTCATCTGCATGCCATCTCAAATTTTTTGCATTATTTTTCTGAGCAAACAAGCATTTAAACCTTGGTATGATTGGAAGATACCACAACACTTTTGCGGGGGCCTTATTTGATTTTTTCCTTGGGGTTTCACACATCGGACAATGCTACTTCTCTTTATGTTCTTCTCTATACAATATGCAATCATTAGGACATGTATGGATCTTTTTATACCTTATCCCTAGTGGCCACAATATCTTATTAGCATCATAGTATTGACAAGGTAACACATTATCATCTGAAGTATGTCCATAAAGGCCTCAAGCATTTCTAAAAAACTCTTGTCGCTCCATCTATGACGTGCTTTCAAGCCTACTAATTTCAATACTGCTTTCAACAATTGGTATTTTTTGCACCCCACGTACAATGGCTTCTCAGCATCACTACACATATTACCATATGCATGTGATTGCTCAAAATCCTCTTCTCTTACATCACGAATAATATCCTCTATTCAGTCATCTGCATCATCCATGTCATTATCATCAAAGGCCACTCCCCCTTGTTGAGACGCACTTGGCATTTCTAATTCTTTACCATACCATACTTATACTGTATAACTCTTACAAAATCCTTCACAAATTAGATGTGTATATATATCTGTAGCAATCAATCGCTTCTCATTTAAACATTTTAACAGGGGCAATAGAACATCCCACTATCATCATTTGCATTTCTTCTAACAAAGTCTAAAAAATCCCTTACCCCATTATCATATTCAACACTTGTCCGTTTAGCTTTTATCCAACTACGATCCATATATTTCAACACTTTTTTTCTCTTTTTTATTTTTCCCCTGGAAAAGGCTAGAATATGATGAAAGCATGCAACAATCATTTCACTCAAGTACCTAGATTAACTACTACATTATGAACACACATACAGAAAATTTTAGATTACAATGCATTATATATAGCAAAGATCAATTGGTAGGCATCACTTCAATTATTTAATGACAACGACTAATTGAATTAACCGTCAATCACTCGAAGAAATGCTTTGAAGACCAGAAACTACTCAGCAAAGATCAGTTTGGTATGATAAGGTGGAATTCACATTGGAAGAGAGGCTTTAAAGACAGGAAACGACACCGTAACAACGAAATGCAAAATAAGCCCTAGCAACAACAATAGAAAAGCTGAACTTTACCATTAATAAAATCCAGATTCACAGACATAATGATTGATTGAAGAGAAATGATAGTACATGTCTCATGAAACAGTTGTAAAAATAATATTTCAATTTTCAATTGAAACAAGCAATGTTTTAGTTGCAGCTGGATAAAATTGAAGAATTATTACCATCAATGCACCGTGATCAAGCTAATGGAAATCTTTGGTTAACTCATTATTTCAAAGTCCTCGAGAAGGAATGCATAAATGTTTCTTTTATTAAAAGTTTGAACTTCAAAAATATAGTTGGGTTATGTGGTTTAAACTTTGAGTAGTTCAGCTTAAAAGTTTATGTGCATATTGATGAGAATAGCTTGTCATCTTTGGCGAAAAGAATTAAGAGTTAGGAAACAACAAGAACTACTTTGCTTCCACATATGTGAAAAAAGAAACAAAAATAGTGAAAAATATGTGAATTAGGAAACAAAAATGATACTTCATATTTAATGAGTACATGCCAATATTAGGATTAGTGCAACGTAACACTACCACTTTGCTTCCACATAATTACTCATATTATATATTCCTACACACACACACAAGCTATATGCTCTAAAGATGAGAAGACAACACGGAAGACACCCACAAAGGAAGAAAATTAAAGGAGAAGGCATCATTGCGAGGCTATTGCATAGGATAGATTCTCTTTTCCATATTGAACAAAACTTTCATTACTCCCCTATATGTATATATATGATTTTCCTAAACACCATTTTTTCTCTCTAGCTACTACATACGTAAGTACTATTTTTTAAATTTCCGGACAAGGGGAGCTAAATATTCAGCCTTCCATTTTAAATCTTTTTTCGTTTAAAAGCTTCTCTAAATGGTTAAATGCTCTCTATCATAATAAGAAATGAATGAGCAGTTAAAATATGCTTAGTTCAGCCCAGCAAATTTCTGGCTTATTAGTGAGAGCATTTCGCTTTCACCTATCAACTATCAAGTCATGAGTTCCAATAGCACCGTTGAATCACAAATTTTCTTAGTTCAATCAATTTACAGCAGATGCTAACATGTCTAGGAGTCAAGGAATTATGATAGAGTGTGGATGGCATTGGCTCTATTAAACTTAATTATAAATTGTGCATATGGAAAAGCATAGGTGAAAGATACATTTCGAATGAGCTCAAAGGGAAAAACCGATTAAGTGCATAAAGGCATATATACCTAGCTGCCACCTTAGCAGAATAAGAAACATAAACAGATACTAGACCCAAGCCACCTATTCCCAATGTGAGGATTTGTAACTTCTTTTTCAACTGGGGACAAAAATATTTAATGCTTAATCAGTGTCGAAATGGAAAAGGCAACCAGCAAACACAAACATACAATGCATTTGATTACCTTATCATACTATTATTGAGATTGAGCAGCCAAAACTTCTGGGTCTTCGTGAGACTGCCTTATTTCTCTAAACACCACCTCCTGCACATAAATTTTAATTTGACCAATATCAAAAAAGAAGAATTCAACCACAAATTTGTGCTATAGATGCAAACACTACCGAATTAGGGATTCACAAAATATCGTACCCAAATTTAACCACAAGACAAAGGACTCTCGCCAAAAGACGATGCAAAAAAATGATGAGAGACTGTGTAAGGGCCGACAGAAACCTTGCAACTCTAAGAGAATTAGGGATTCAACAATCACCGTACCCAAGAGAATTAGGGATTCAACAATCACTACAAGAAGTTGGACTCTCGTTGACCGACATTGGGAAATAAATGAGAACAGAGTGTGTAAGTGTCGATGCAACTTTTTTGCAAGCCCAAGAGAATTAGGGATTCAAACAATAGACGCCGGATGGGACACTTGGCGAAAAGAGAGAGCAAGAGTGCTGCAGTGAAAACAAGGGGAAAAATTCTTAAGGACGACTTTTAAAACCCGTTTAATGGAATAACCGGTCTTAAATATGATATTTAAGACCGGTTATTCTTACCAACCAGTCTTAAATCAAGGTTTTTTAATTTTTTTTATTTAAATAAACTTTTGGATTGGTTTCTAATTTAACCGATCTAAAAGGTTAAACATTTAAGATCGATTATTTCCACCAATCGGTTTTAAATCAACATTTTTATTTTTTTTATTTGGTTAACCTTTTAAACCGGTTTCTATTTATAACCGGTCTAAAAAGTGAAACATATAAGACCAGTTGTCACTTACAACCGGTCTTAAATGTAATAGATATATATTAATTTAGTAATTCAATAAAGATATTAGATCGGTTATTTTTATAACCGATCTAAGAAATATATTACATAGACTTTTTTTTTAATTATTTTATATTTTTAAGACCGGTTTGTTAGAAAACTGGTCTAGATAGTATTTTTTAGACCACATATTAAGGTAACCGATCTCAGAAGTTGTCAAAATTACGATAATGCTACTGCGCATTTCTTTTAGACCTTACCCGCTATAACCGGTCTAAATGTGCCGGTCTAAAACTCCATTTTTGTACCAGTGAGTTAATATATTAAGATTCGCTAAATTGTGATATAACAAAAAGTCAAGTAGAGAAGAAATTAATTACCAAGAGAAGAGGAACTTTAGGCGTGGAAGTGCAACTATCTTTGACACTTGGGCGGTCATAGGTGGGAATATTTTGTGTTACCCTAGACTACACTAAGTGTTCAATTGGCGTCTTCAACTACACATTTTGTTCTTGCAATAAACACATTTGTTTCAGAAATTGTTCTTCCATTTATTGCTTGAAGCGCATTTGTTCATAAATGTAATATCCCAAATTTCGGTCACCAAAATTTCTTATATTCAGGGAATAAAATGGCCAATTAAAGAGAACATGAAATGACAAAATCAAGCAAGTAGTGATTTCACATGACATGATTATGCTTGGAACACAAATGGTAAATATTTGAATTTGTTGCCAATGAGTTTCCCTGTGCAGCAGTCTTGTTGTGTGACATTTTTAAATAGGCAAATGATGTCCAAAAATTGTGAAATTTTACAGGATGAAAGTAGACATTCTAAGATTTAATTTGATAGGTGATATGAATCATTTGGAGTTGTACACAAAGAGTTATGTATTTTTTTTAAGTTTACCCAGTGAAACTGGCCAACATTCGTGGCAGCATCCAAAAACAAAAATTCTGGGAAGTATGAGCTTCTAGTTAGCTGAAGGCTATATTTTTCCTTGAAACTAGACTTAATAAGGGTCATATAGCCTTTGTAATCACTCCAATTGAAGTTTTACAAATAAAGTTATGATTTTTTAAAATTTGGTCAGAAAATATGCCAAAATTGCCAATTGTTGTGAATTTGGAAAAAAGGAATGTAATGGCAATTATGTAAATTGTGGAATAAAGAAAATAGGAAGGGAAATAATTATTTTGAATCCTAAATGTGCCAAGTGTCAATATCTTTAGGCAAAGGATTAATTTATAATTGTTAAAATTGGAGCACATGCTTAATTGCATTAGACTACAATATAATTGGGCAATTATTTAGGCTAATGGAAGAAGCCCAATTGAAGCATGAAGGACTGTCCTAGGCATCATTTTGGGCTGACCAAGGGAAGGTGGATCGATTCAAGTTTAATAGAAGATTGTGATACTAGTTGATAGTAGATAAGCCCAAGTACAATGGTGTCATAAATTCTATTTTTGGAATTTAGTTAATTAGGGAAAATAAGGAGATATTTCATAAATCTTTTGCTTCCTCTTTACTTTTCATATTTTCATCCCAAGAGCAGGCAAGGGAGAGAGAGAGAAAGCTTAGGAAAGAACTAGAGAGAAGAAGGAGTAATCTCAAGGTAAACTTTGTTGTTCCTTGTGATTTAGCTTCCAACTTGTATAGTTCCCTGTCTAATCTCTTTATCTCCATGAAACACTATATTTAGCAAGCTAATCTTTAAGGAAGAGAGAGTAAGGGTGGTTGGCCTAGTGGGAGGAAGAGTGAAATTAAGAGGTAACTTCCATAATCTCCTTCTCTTTGATATTGTGATGGTTTTGTTGTTGATTTGGTTGTGATTTGTGGTATGTTTGTTGGTTTTGTAAATTTGGGAAATGAAAACCCTAAGGGGTTATGCTACCCAAATTTCCTCAAATATTGTTTAGTATATGTTTAAATGGTTAATCAAGGGATTAAGAGTGGGAAGGAACAAGCTTTTAGAGTTAAAAATCAAAATCATAATTTTTTCCTTTTTCCCTCTAAGTTTTGGCTAGACCTGAATCAGGGGGTAGGAGTTGGATTTTCATAAATTTTGTGATTTCATGGTGTTCAAGAGGAAAAATTGTGTAAGGTTGATGTTTAACACTTTCGGAAAAGCCCTATAAAGTGAAATTAGGAAAATACCCCTAAAACCCTAAATAGGGGTTGTCAAGGGCAAAACTGTCATTTGACAGTGATTTTGTGAAAACTGAGGTTACAAATGGATTCTACACGCAAAACCATGTAGGAATAGGTCGGGTCAAAATTTTTGGAAAAGTACAGTGGGATCGGGTACGAAGGGGCTTAGACCGAGTTCCCAAGAATAAAATGGTCAAAATATGTTTTTGAGTCAAGATAACCAACAGAATGAGTTTAGAGTGATTTATGAATAAGTAATAACTCATTTATCCCAAATTTAGAATTTTAGGATATACCGATAGCTTGAGTAGGACAGACAGTTTGGACTGATAGTTAGGCAAGGAAAGGACATTCAAGGTAGTAACCTATCTCTCATACACTATGTGAGTGTTTATATGTGTGTATACCATATTTTGTGATATGAATAGTGAACACACACATTACCTAGTTGTGGTCTAAGACCCAGATGTGGTATACTGACAAGTAGGGTGCATACACAATGTCATGGTTCTGTTACAAGATTTGGTGCCTAGCATATTTATGTATGACATTTTATATGATTGATAGTTTGTTACTACTAAGATTCTCTCGAATTTCATAATTTCCATACAAATATATAGTTTTCGGCTACAGGCAACAGCTAAAAGGGCAGAAGCATAATTTCTAATAACCAAAGGTTCTAGATAGTATAAGCAGAGTAGTTGGTTATTTGAAGACCTTTCATTTACTTTAAGGTGTGAAATTTATTGTATGATACCTTGTATGGGAATTCCTGTATACACTCAAGTATATTATATTAATAATATCAGTATATTTACGTTATTCCTGTTGTGCCCACCAAACCATGCATTAATATTCCGCTGTAAGTCAAAATAAAGAGGGGTCTTACAGTGAAGTTCTTGCATTTAATTTGATACTTGAAGCTATTCATCTCCTCACATAGTTGCAAAACGTCACTTTTATTGGAGCGCTTCTGGCGTCCGAAGTATGATGTTTGGGTGACTGTAAAACCAGTGCCCTTAACACAACCATTATACTCAGGTACTCCTATCGCTCTGCTCAACAAATCATCTCAACCAACATAGCTAGCCAACTCAGGCTCCTCCTATGTCATTAATCGCTATCACAAAAAGAATTACAACAATGAGTTATTATAAATCAGATTCATTTAAGTAAAGTTAGTTATTTATTATAAACATAATCCAATATTTACATAATATTCTACTGCTCTTCCTGCTTCTTCACTATGAATTTCACATTTTTTGTTTGTGCAACCGGCTACCCACATATCATGTCGTGGTACCTGTGTAATATATGAATTTAATTCTTCTATCTGCATATCAAAGTTAGTTGAAGTTAATTGTTATTCATACAACTTATCTAAATATGAAATAATCATTAGTTCTTACAATATTTTTTTTTTCTAATTGTCTATATGAAACAAGTCCTTGTGTGTATTGGCATGCCATGTTGGTCGAGTTAGAGCGATTTTTCTCGCTCAACTCCTGTTTAGATCCAAATGATTCACATCAATAAATGTTAATTATAAATATATTACAAGTAGTAGGTGAAGTCTAATATGTTATATTACCTGGAATTTCTGAGTTGTATGTGTTCTCAAAAACTCATCCCAAATTTCTTGAGTGATGATTCCTTTGTATAATTCCAGCGATATAGTGATGATATTCTCATTATCATCTCTTATGAATTATTTTACAAGATCAAAATGAAACTTTCTCATAACTTTATTAGCTTTTCTTAACACGAAGTTCTTTTGATCATCACCCTCAATAATAAAACAACTCTGTAACAAAAAACAACCATAATTTGTTAAATTGTAATTATATGAAACAAAAAAAACTGAACAATAAAGTAATTAATGTGTTACCTGTATTTAACTCCAGATTTCATCCCCATAATGTTGTTTCACCTGTCTCCAATCTTGAATTGTAATAGGGACTCTATCTCGAATTGTAGTCCCAATGAAGTTATTGAACGAGCTACTGTTTGGTTTGATTGGGTTTCCCTTTTTATTCCACTCCAGTTCTAACTTAATTCCCCTTACTTCTCAATTTGATCAACCTCACCATAATGGTCCTACCACGGGTTACGCTCTCCATAAATCTTTGTCTAGTAATGTTCATGGGAACATCATCATTTCCATCACGTGGTGAATCCATACTCCTGCAAGTGAAATAAACCAAACAAAATATAAATGCATAGTGACAATCATGTCAACGAAAGTAAATTAATTTGAAATATATAAATATATATAAAACATACAAGTAAAAAAGTCAAAACACTTATTATCTTTTCCTTTTTGTTGTTTGATTTAAAATTTTGTTCTTCATAGTTCGTGTTGGATTGAGAATTGTGTTTCTCTTGACCCAAGTCCTCTCATCATAATCATGTCTCATGTATAAGGGTCTATCTTCATCTTCATCTTCATCTACAATAATATCTTTTGACTACAAATTCTCAAACGAAGGATCATCCTTAATGATATTCAAATAGTCATTACTTTCAACATCAGCTTGTTCTTAATGATGCTTATTTGATGGGAGTACAATAGACCAATTCATCATAGTAGGATCCGAAATGAAAAACACTTGTCCTGCTAAAATAAAAGGATAATCTCCATACCAAACTTTAGAAAGGTCCACTTGAACAAAGCCTAACTCATTTGTCCGTAATCCACTGTTGTTGTTAATCTACTTACATATGAAGACATGGACCCTAAACATAGAGTAATCTAACTACTCCCATATGCATTCAATGGCATTAAAGTATGACATTGATATGTAGATAGGGTGTATGTCTTCAGCACTGGATCTATGCCAAGAATTAGCAACAAGTGTGACCCCACTATTCTGCATCGTGCTTCGTGTATCATGGTTTTATGTATAGAATGTGTAACCATTGATTGCATAACCATTGTAAGATAATACATTTAAGCTCGGTCCCTTAGACAGCCATTTCAATTTTTCAGAAATTGAATCAGGATTCCTCTCCATCCCATCATTAATGCGCTTTTTCAATCAACTTGAAAATACCGATTGTATTCTTTTGTTATCAAATTTTCATTTCTATCACCATGTACCAATCAAAGAGCATCTTTATGTTCTTCAACATACAGTTCGACCTCATCAGTGTTATGTAGTACATACAAGTGAGCTTGCTCTCTTTCAGTCACGATATCGTTATTACCTCCCTCCCACTTGTTTCTTTCCCTGATTTGTGCCCATCATAACGAGACTTCGGGATCTCTATAGGGTCAACATTTAATAGAAAATCAGCATATAAGTCACTTGCTTCTTCAAACATGTGCCTTTTAGCAATACAACCCTCTGGTCGATATCTATTTTTCATATATCCTTTTAAAATTTCCATAAATCGCTCATTCGGGTACATCCATCTCAAGTACATTTGACCGCACAATTGAACCTCTTTGACCAAGTGTACAGTTAAATGGACCATAATGTCAAAAAATGAAGGTGAAAAATACATTTCAAGTTCACATAGAGGACAAATAATTAGCCTTTGCAAATCTTACAACTTGGTTGAATCAACCACTTTACTGCAAATCAACTTGAAAAAAATGCAAAATTTAGTGATGGTGTTTCTTACATTTTTAGGTAAAATGGACTGTATACCAACTAGTAGGAAATTCTACATGAGCGCATGACAATCATGAGATTTAAGGTTTCTTTAACTTTAACTCTTTCACCGATACAAGGTTTTTTATATTTGAATAGTAGTCCTCGGGAACTTTAATTCCTTGCAAAAACTCACAAAATAATTTTTTTATCTTTCCTTGATAGAATGTAGGCCACTGAAGGTAGATAAGTATGGTGCCTTTGCTCAACCGGTGCCAACTCTTCTCTGCTTCTCAAGTTCACCAAATCCAACCTCAAATTGACACTATCCTTACTTTTTCCTTGGATATTGAACAACGTGCCAATTAGACTATCACAGATGTTTTTTTCTATATGCATAATATCAAGAAAATGTCTCACATATAAAGACTTCAAATATAGAAGTTCAAAGAAAATAACCTTTTTCTTCCAACCACTTGTTTTGATTTGTTTTACAAAAGGCTTGCCAAAAGTATTATCCAAGTCTTTTACCTTTGTAAAACCTGGGCACCGGTCAACATCTTTGGTGGGCTACCTTCTTTTGAGTCACCGTTGAGAGCTTTTTTGCACTTCTTCTAACGATGTTGTGATGGTAAGAATCTTCGATGTCCCATGTAAACATTTTTCTTACAATGATGTAGTCACACTGAATGTGTGTCATCTTCACATATAGGGCATACACCATATCCTTTGACGCTGTATCCGGACAAATTACCATAAGCAGGGAAGTCATTAACTGTGCCAAATAATATAGTTTTCAAAGTGAAACTTTCTTCCCTGTACTCATCATACACATTAACGCCTTCTGTCCAAAGCAGCTTCAAGTCATCCATTAAAGAAGCTGAGTATACATTTATATTATTCCCAGGTTGCCTTGGCCCAGAAATTAACATAGACAGCATCATCAGCTTGTATTTCATGATCAAGTGTGGAGGAAGGTTATAAATTATCAATATCACTGGCCACGTGCTGTGTGTACTACTTTGAACACCGTGCGGATTAATTCCATCAGTTAACAATGCAAGGCATATGTTCCTTACTTCATCTGTAAAGTCAGGGTATTCATGATCAATTCTTTTCCATTGAGAAGCATCTGCAGGGTGCCTAAGTTTCGTGTCTTTAATCCTTTCATTTGCATGCCATGTCAACTGCTTAGTAATCTCTGCATTATTGTTCAGTCGCTTGAATCAAGAAATAATGGGAAAATACCATAGTACCTTCAAAGGACTTTTTCCTTTCTTCTTCCTATATCGAGGTGCGTTGTATTTAGGGCACCCCTCCAATGTTGCATATTGATTCTGAAATAAAATGCAATCATTAGGGCATGCATGTATCTTCTCATATCCCATACCGGTTATAGAGCAAAGAATTCGCTTTGCCTCGTATGTCTTGATAGGAAGTACATTTTCTTCTGCAAGCATATCATGCAAAAGTTCAAACAGTGAGGTGAAACTCGAATCACTCAATCCATACCGTACTTGTTGCACAATTTCAACGCCGCTAGCAATCTTGTGTATTCAATTCTACCGGCATATAATGGTTTCTCTGCATCACCTTTCAACTTCTCAAATTCTTTAGGATAGTTATGAAACTCCCCTTCAACGGTATTTAGCATTTCTTCAAGACTATCGTCCTCATCACACATGCTTCGGCCAAACTCATTAGAAGCACCACTTGTGGTATGCACCCGATGACTACATGCATTGTTTGTTTCACCATGCCTCCTTGTCCATCGTGTATATGTTTGATCAATTCCGTAACACACTAAATGATCTAGCAAGTCAAGTTAACTAATTTGCTTTCCATAACAATAAGATAAGCAAGGACACAAGATTTTGTTAGGATCTTTTGTATGCTCGACTGCAAATCTAATAAACTCTTTTACCTCACTATATATTCCCTTGAACATTGATCAGATGACATCCATTTCGATCCATCTATACCTTCAACCTATTTTTAAAAAGTGGTTAGTTTCTTGACTATTGCGTTTACTAATTACTTTTATCTTTTGTTATTTGTTTTAAAATAAATTGGGCAGCATAACATCTTAAAAATTGAAGCTTTCCAGGTCTTAAACCCTCTCTTTTAATTGATAAATCATCAATTAATTAACGCCACATCATCATCATAATTTTTCACAGCTCAAAGAAAGAAATCATATTTGCCAACATATATCATCAATTTATTTTTCATAGCTCATAAAGAAAGAAATCATATCTACTTATGCAACTCATCATCAATAGCAATGACTAGAACACCTTCAAATTATAACTCATGCGTATCTTTCACATACAAGCTATACACAATAACATTTAATTTTATCTCATTTATTTTTCAGCATAAAAAAATGAGAATAATTTTTTCAGATTTTATAATAAATAAAATATAAAAAAATTTAGAAAAATTAAACTATTAACTTCTAATAATATTACATTTGTAAGCTCAAAAATTAAAAAACTTACAGTGAATAGAAGCTTCAATAGAGTGAGCTCAAACTATAAACACAAACATGAAAAAAAAAATTAGAAAAGCAAAAAACAAAAAAGATAAAGTTGCGAAATCTTTAAAAATTTAAAAAAAGATAAAGATAAAGGGAGTGGGTACTTTCATGGGATGGCGCAACAAATGAACCAAAGAAAATGTGGAGGAAGGAGGAGTACTGGGGTCGTTTTGGTCCAACAAATGGGATCAAAGGAAGTGGGGACAGTGATGAATACAGAGAAGAGGAGGGAGGAGGAGTGATGTGGACTTTTGAAGCAAAAATGGAGGAGGTGGCGTGAATGATGAAAAGAGAAGGAGAGTAGGTGGGGACTGTGAATATGGGGACAAAAATAGAGAATAAGGGAAAAGGGAGTGGGGACGGTGAGCTATCTAAGTGAGAATGGAGAATGATGAAGTGAAAAAGGGAGTGGGGAGGACGGTATGATGAGAGGGAACAAGGAGTAGAGAGAATGAATTGAAAGTGAAAAGTAGGGAGCTGGTCGGTGGGGACGACACATGGTCAAATTAAAATAAAAGGGAACTTGGGGAGGACTTGCACATGGAAGGAGAGGGAAGGGATAAAGTGAAGGTGAGTGGGTGAAAATCTGGCCAGTCAAGACTCAAGAGATAAGGTTTTTAAAAAAAAAAAAGATAAAAAGATCCTTTGTGTGGCACTTCCCTTAAAAAGGGCCACACAAAGTGTGGCATGTGGGTCTTGTGTGGCGCTTGGACAGCCAACCTCTACACAAGAACCAATGGCAGATGTATAAAGTAGCTTGTGTGTCGCTTGTTCGGACAAGAGCCACACAAGGCCTGCTCCCACCTATAACACTCTATCCAGTAAGCGCCACAATATCCCTATATCAAAATAATAATAAGAAGTTGTGCCACAAAACCTGCACCACTATTATCTATTTTTGTAGTAGTGTTCCATTGCCCATTCACTCACTGGCGATGATGGCATGGCGGCGATATGAGGAGGACGATGTGACCACAATCTCTTTTACATTTCTCGAATGGAATGATAAATCTAACAAGTCCACGGTGATACGAACACAAAAAGCCAATACATTTCTGTAACAGACTAAAAGATTGAAGACAAAGAAATAATCCAAGAAACCCCAATGAAGGTATATACAACCAAATGAGAGGCTTAGAATGAGGAGAGATAAAGAGAGGGTTGGTCAAAGTCAATGCTCTTGAAATATTTGAAAATTAGTCAACACATCGCAACCCACGGGCTTTGTTTTCACAGTTCCTTCTTCTTCTCCCTTCCTTCTCTCCTATTTCCCTCTCTGTCCCAACCAACCTAATCTTTCATTTTCTTCTTCCTCATCCAAATGATTTCAAATATACCCTAATTTTAAAATGCAAGAGATAACATGTGGAATTGAAAACTGTGATGTTTATTGTGGCCTTCACTAGAAAGTGACTTTGATTTTGGAGGCAACAATTTTTCCACAAAAGAATTAATCCTCAAGTTCCACAGTTTGACTAGTCTGTGCTTGAAGGGACTCACACTGGACATCAAAATTTTGATCCCTAGCCCAATCGCACAATGTCCCCAAGTTGGGAACAAATTTTGTGACTTGAAGGGTAAACTTAATTTTGACGAGACACTCAAGTGTCAATTGTCAAATGTTAAGGCATTATATTCTGTGTTAAGTACGTATATATGTGAACCCATGTTGTGTGTGTATTTAAATTCTTAAATTCTTAAATATAAAACTTCTTTTGAATTTTTGTGGCCTTGGACCCTCTTGCGAGAATCTCTTGTTGAATTAGTATACATTTGTGTTTCTTCTAAAATATAAAACTTCTGATTATATTTGTAAGTTGTTGGTTAAGGTGGAAAGCGGCCTCATCCTACCGTTAAGAGGAGAACAAAAGTTTGAATGCCGAGAAGTAAATTTGATGAGAGAGATAAAAACCCTTTACACTCTAAATCTCGAAAGAGATTAGTTCCCTTGATCAAATGAAAAAACTTCTAACTATGAGCATTTGGAATTATGCATGGCACTTTATTTATTTAAATATTCATATTATATTATGATAACTTCACTCCATTAGTGTTAAATGTATTCACATTCTTTGTTAATTAACTCTTTTATAAACTAAAATATATAACACTAAAATTATCTTTTCTTCCTACTAAAAGCATTTGAGTTCAAGATCCTAAAGATTAAGGACTCACCATTGAGACTAGTTTTGCCTTACACAGCACTATATATCATTGTACAAAAATAAATTTTAGATGAAAACTTTATCAATTAGTGTTTACTCTGCAGCATAATTTTACTATAAAAAAATTAGGGGGGATTACTATGAGGTCCCAAGGAAATAATTTAATTACCAAAAAGTCCCATCCCAAAACAAGAAAGGTGTTGTATTTTTTACATTGGAACTTGCCCGTGCATTCTTTTTAGTTGTAATTGAGTCTTCTTGGCACTTAAGTATCTTGCTTGAGAACTCATGGTAATTACCCCCTAAACATTATACAAATACCAAAACTGGAGGGTTGACGTGTCAGGTGGTAATTGGTCTGGTTAGTCACTCTGCCAGGTCAGCAACCACCCTCCTCACTGCTTCTCTGAAGGCACCCTCATCCCATTCGCTCCCCTATAAATAAATTTTTTTTTTTTGAATTTTTGAGACACAACTTCAATAAATTAAGCGCAAAAAACTGGAAAAAAATTTGGAAAAGGTCACCCTTAAAAATTTTATTGGTGAGAATGAAATTTTGTACATAGAAAATATCAAAGCATTCAAATTTGATATATATATATATATGGGGAACCAAATCATATTAATTATTGCCGATTCAAAGCTTACTGGCTAGTGGTTAATTATAATTTTTAATCAAAACATGACAATCATATAATTCTGATCACTTTAACTTCTATCGATATGTGTGCATGTGAGTGTTGTAGTTCAGTGTGTATTCTATCTAGGGGTGTTCAAACCTGTGATCAGATGGGACTAGATCCTCCAATCCTCGTTCTGGTTTCCATTTTTTTGTAATTGCATCCCGGATTGGTGTGATCCCAGTCTGAAAGTATCGGGATGGGATCAGAAAATTCTGGTTTATTTTTTTAAGAAAATAATAAATTTAAAAAATATTATTATATTATTAAAATTTTCTATATTCTATTATTTAACGTTATTATTTAACAACTAATAAAACTATAATAATTACATAAATTGATCTAGAGTTGAAGAATAACGTTTTATTATTATCATTTAGATTATTATTATATTTGTTATTATCTTTATATATGCAGTTAAGTAAAAATGTGATACACATCTAATAAAAGGATAAATTAATTTATAACATAAAAAATACAAAAATAAAAAGATAACTTAATTTATGAGATAAAATTTGTTTAAAAAAAACTGGGACTGGGATCTCAAGGGTGATACTTGTTACCGTCCCAGATGGGAGATTCCAGGATTAAAATATCTAAGACCAGGCTAAGACGACCAGGACCAGGATACCTTAAACACCCTTAGTGTATTCTTCAGTAAAATTATACATATTAGTTATCACATAGGTTATATTATTATTTAAAACCATGATTGCATTTCAATATAAGAATTTAACGAATACAATTTTTAATGCATAATATAAGTCTATCGTGGATCGCAACCAATCAATTATACTACTATAAGATATTTAACATGTCAAAATTATAATTTTTTTATGTTTATTATTTCAAAAAACAAATCCAAAATATAACACCTGAGGTACTACAAATTAACTAAGATTCAAATCAAATCATGTCGGGTATTTAATTAATATTTATTTGTAGGCAACATTATCGATTTTCATAAAACAAAAGGAAGAATACTGGTAATTATATAACATATACAATTCAAAGATAGGAGACTCCTCTTTTAATATAATCTAGCAGCCTATTTTCAGCAGTCGAAATAGTGTAGCAACAACTTTATTGCAACAGATATCTTATTGTAAAGTACTCGTAGTTATTTTTAAGTTATGTTTGGATGGAAAGAAAAGTTGGGGATAGGAAAAAGGAATATTAGGAACAAAAACAAAGAGGTAAAAAGAAAATTACTATTTTTTGGAGTTTTCTGTATTTCTCTCCTAATTTTCTCTCCATCTAAATATAGGGTTAATATCAAGTTGTCAAGTTAAAAGAATAAAGACCTCTTTAAAAAACCCACAAAATCTATGAGTTGGTTCTCATCTATACCTAGTAACTTGCTACTACATTCTGATCTTAACATAAGATCCCGTTAGTTCGTAGTATAAAGTGCACTACAAACAAATGAGATTGGTATTAATCCGATTCCCAGATGTATACCATATGTCTATTTATTGTATGCATATTATAGAAGGTTTTATTACGTGTCTTCCAGCAGCAGGAGATAACTTTTGGCAAGAAATCAATATAGCTCAAATTCTTAATTGGTGGCTGCCAAAAGTGGAACCTTCTTGAATATAAGAAATGTCGTTGAATAATCAAATCCTCAGAGAATTCGACGTACCATAGCGCACCAAGTTCTATCACTGCACTTTCTAAGATCCTTCCTTTTAACTTTACAACAATATAATATTACCTAAAAAATCATTAACATTTGCTACTGATTTTGAAATGTATCTAGACCATTCTGTGTGCTAAACCGTGATTGCTAGGGGCAAGGGGTGGCAGCCGCCCCCGCTGCCCCCTTTTTCCTACTTCCCAAATGTTATTTGTACTCTGTATTTGTTTATATATTTAGAATTTAAGCAACATTTTGATATTTTATATATGGGCAGAAAATGATATAGTTTTGAATTATTTTCTATTTTTCAAATGAAAAATACAATAAAATTGTGTAGCTTCTTTTTAATTTAGAGTTTTTTTTTTTTGAAAAATGGTAAAACAAATTTGAACCTGCATCATTTTCTGCCTATAAAATATAAAAATATCACTCATCTTATGTAAAATCTATTTATGCAAAAGAATACAAATAACATTTGAGAAGTGTGGAAATTTTAAGTGGCGGCTGAGAGGGGGAACATACACTCCGAATTCGATAGCTAGTCTTGTTATCCTTAGCAACAAGTTAAGGCACGTAACAGGCTATCTGTAAAGTTTGGCCAATGTACATTAAGCCCTACACAGAAGGAAATTTTGTATACGAACATACCACTACTATATTAGGCAACACAATAAATATAGAACCCTAAGAAAGAGAAAAGATATAACTTGGCTAAAAATTTGTACGTACTCTCTTATATGAACTGAAAGTAGATGTCGGGATCGGATTCATATGTAATGTGCGTACCTCTATCTTGAGTGTTAAAGTTGCTTCATTAATGGCGGCTCCTTCTTGTGCTCTATGTGTTGTGTTAGAGTTCACAGAAACCAAGATCACTCCCTGAACTCCATTCAAGAATTCCAATAAGCGAATCAATATCTCTTCCTGAGAATTATAATACCTTCGTCCTCTCACAGTCACTTGCAGGTCAATGAATCTTTCCTCTGATGAGCTCGACCCTCCCACATCTGAGACTCTCACACTCAGTCTTTCAGTAGAGGAGGCACTACTGGTTTTCGTTTCTTGATCTGTTAATAATAATAATTCCCTAGCTTTCATTTTCTGATCTTCTTTGGTCATCTTTTCAATCTCAGCCATCAAAGAGTTCAATGTCTCCCTTGCTGCTGTAAGTATTGAACCCTTGTCTTTCTACATACACATGAAAATTCAATTATACTCTCTGGTAATAATCATTTGAATTTTGAACTGCTCCATCCACTCATTAATATAAGACCTAATTGACTTTTTTTTGGATAGGTTAAAGAAGCTAAATAAGTTAATTATTCATAATATATGTTGTGTATCATCATTCATTCGATTAAGCAAGACAAATTAGTTTGATATAATGAAGTACCTTGGCTCCAGGAGGGAGTAGTGACCTAAGTGCCTGAAAGTTCTGATTGAGCTTCTCACGTCTTCTTCGTTCTGAGATCACATGAAGGAGGTGGGCACTAGTGGGACGACTAGCCTGATGGCTCTCTCTCATATTTCTCATGAAACCTAAGCTTCTGAACAATTTGAATGATCTCTTGAGCAAGCCTTGTTGCTGCCTCGTGCTCGGTAATTTGGAACTCATCATTTCTGAATTAGGTCTGTACCGGGTAAAAGCACTAGTTCCTGCTTCTGGATGTGTAATAGGCGGATTTTGCTTTTGAATAAAGGCTAAATTATTATTACTATTATTATTAGAAGAAGAAGAAGAAGGCGAGGATATAACATGAATAATTGCTTTAACTATTGCTTCGTGTTCATTCTCTTGCATTTCAGGCAAGAGCCAAGTGGCCGCCGGAGGAATATTACCGGACCGGAGGGATGTGGATTCGGAACTGCTCGCTGTGGATATTATTGATCTCAAACAACATGAAGATGGATTCTTCAGTTGAGCTAGATGGGACCGTCTAGAATGTTCTTCTGCAAACAAGTTCTTCATCGCATCATCTGTTTGATGAATCTCAGCACCCTGCGCCCGCGCGCTCGCATACAGAAATTAAAGCCACATACATCAGACTCCAAACAATAATGTAAAAAAATCATTATCTATATAGCTAGGCAGAGAGTAATTTTATAGACTTTAATAATTAACTTTACTGACTTGAGAGGTAACTGATGAGAAACCAAGTTCGATTTCCCCATTGCCGCAACCTATGAAAACAGCTGTCTGTATATTGATAAGCTCCATACACCTAAACGCAACACACAGTGGGTGGCTGAATGAAATGGTATATTCTCATTATTCACCAACAACAACAATACAACTTGCAATTCCCTACTTATATACAACCCAAGATATTGGGCCTACACGGTGAGCCCATAATACAACACATCTGACCCAATAACCTGTCCAGAATATTACAGAGTAAATTCCCTAAATATAAACTAATCACTTCTTACATATATAATTTAGGAACATGATATATATTAATTAACGATTAATGACCACGTTCTATGTAATAAAAAACTAGCAATTCTCTAGTTCAGAGACAAAATAAACTAACCTTAATCCGGGATCAGGGTGGGTGCTGCGCACCTCCCTGATGTGCAGCCTGCTGCGCGCCCCATTTGGGGCTCTTCCCAAATGTATTTTTTATGGTTATTTATATCATTAGATTCTATATGAAATGGGTGACATTTTGATACATTATGGGCAAAAAATAGAATTGTTTTCAATTTTATATGATTTTTCAAAGATTCAGTGTTCAAATTGAAAAAAAAAAACTGTACCATGTTTCCAAAAAAAATACACTGAATCTTTGGAAAATCATAAAAAATTGAAAACAACTCCATTTTTTCCTCATAATATATCAAAATGTTGCTCATTTCATCTAGAATCTAATGATATAAGGAATCATAAAAAATACATTTGGGAAGGGCCCCAAATAGGGCGCGCAGCACCTGCGCATCAGGGAGGTGCACAGCACCCACCCCTGATCCCCTTAATCCTTGCTTCCTGTGAAAACATGCACACACCATTAATTAATGCGAGCTCTTCTGTGTGATGATATATATGTTTGGCTACTAAGTCTCGAGTTAGTTAATTACCTGAAAGAAGCGTCTTTGGATATGAGTGCATGCGAGTCTTAAGAGATCGGATTGTTGCAGCTCTAGGAAGGTGTACTGGTGGTTCCGAAAAGCTAGTCCCGGAACGCCACTGATATATAAAATTAAAAGCAAGATAATTAAGCAAAACACTCTTCAATTAATGCATAATTATTAGGGAATTAATAAATACATGAGTCCTACTAAGTATCAGAAGTGACATCAAATTCCAAACCCCTATATTGGTCTAAAACACGCAGACAGTTTGGTACGTCGCACAAACCATCCAAGAAGATCAGCCGACTGCGCAAGAATAATCAAAATCAAAAAGAGGAATTGTACTTGGAATTAAACCACACAAAATATGTATATATATACATAAACATATAATTAATTACTTGGAAGAGGGACAGTAGAACCAGAGGCAGATATAAGCGCAGCCATAAGTGTTGAATACGGATTGGAGGAAATCAAGTCTTTAGGCTTCTGAGAAGAAGAAGACGCTATCCATATTTGAATATTCCAGTGTTGCTGCTGTTGATGATGATGATGATGCTAGGGTTTCTTCATTATTGTTAACGAGGGATGCGAAATAAGAGTATTGTAGTTGGTGGTGCCATTCATTTTGGGGTATATGGCATCTAAGATTGTGATTATTATTTCAGTGGGCTTACTTCGCTGGGAATTGACAAGCAATTGGAATCTTGTATAAAGCAGATTACTTGGGAACATGGTTGGAAAAAAAAGAGGACTGTGTGTGTGAAAGGGCGCTTGCGATCTGTCAGAGATTTTTTTATAAAAAAATAAGTATAGTATATTGATTCTGACGCAAATAGTATAAGAAAATCGTTGGAATTGATTTAGGCATATATAAAGAAAACTATTAAGGGGTTGATGAGAGGATGATAGACAGACGGTATGGAAACTTTTAAAAAGGATAAAGAAAGATAAAATATCACATACCATGAAATTATTGAACCAAATCTTTTGATTAATAATCTAAAAATTTAATTGATGATATAATACAATAATATTGTGCAGTAAGTCCCACCAAATGTAACAATTATTGTTGAAGTAGTTGTTGAAGATAATGTACTACCATATAACTCATTGATTATAAGAGATGTGATTACGCGTCGGTGTGGAACGGTGATGAGAAAAGAAATTAAAGAAAAATGCAGGGGCAACCTGCAAGTTAAAGGAAGTTGAGGGGAAGGCATGTATTATTGAAATTTGAAAGGTAGAAAGAAAGAGAGAGGAGGTTGTAAAAGCATGGAGTCAAAGTCAAAATGAATGCCTGAAATTATTGGAAATTAGTCAAGGAACCACCCACGAGCTTTTCTTTTCACAAATCTTGCTTCTTTTCACAAATGTTGGAAAAGTATGGAGTCATTTTCATTGTTAATTGATTTTTTTTTAAAGAGATTAAAGAAGTTAATTAAATTAATTTAAAGTATTTATATTTATCAACTTTTCTCTAAACTAATTTGTTAGACTTATAAATTGACATATAATTTAATCATACACAACATATGATATAATTAAATAACTTATTTAACTTCTTTAATCACTGAAAAAAGATCAACCGCATCAGGATGTACTATTTTATTATCTTGGCCTCTTGGGTTGCAGCAATTTGTGACAATGAGAATTTTGTAATGATGTCAGAGTTGTAGAAAGTTTTGAGAAAAAGGATATATGATGGAAATGAACGTTTTTGTATAAAATATATAATATAACTAAATAACTTTTTTAAATTGTTTAATCACTAAACAAAGATCAACTGCATCAGGAAGTACTATTTTATTATCTTGGCCTCTTGGGTTGCAGCAATTTGTGACAATAAGAATTTTGTAATGATGTCAGAGTTGTAGAAAGTTTTGAGAAAAAGGATATATGATGGAAATGAACCTTTTTTTATTGTTGAAAATGAAGATTTATGTGGATATTTTTTTTGTTACATATAATAAACTCCTGCAATCTTTCTGACAATAAGAATGCACTAAAAATATGGAATTTCCTTTCCATGGTATATTGTATTGGAAACTATTATTAGTTTTGATTTTTTAGGTTACCATTCTGAAATAAGATACACATCTTTCTATTTTGCAGTGAATGAAGGAGGATTTGTCAACACCTCAATGCTATTGGCTTCCTCTTCTATATGATTCGGTGAGCTTTTTTTTTCTTTATTTAGTTTAGTACAATATATGCTAACATGTTAATTGTAACTTATAAAATTATTTGTAGTTTTTTCTTTAATTGTTGATTCTTTTATTTTCTTTTTCTTTTTTGTCTGCATGAAGTGAATATTGAACAAAGGCAAGGAGTTATTAATATTGTTTTGTACTTTAGTATTTTCAAATTTATTACATCTTTAAAGAGGTAAAAATGTTTTTGGAGTTCTTGACTATGCTGAATAAGGATAACAAAATAGATGGTAACTTAGGTAAATAAGAACAAGATCCACTCAAGTCTGTTACATAGAATGATACTATTGTGGCTCATTGTTTTTACTTCAAATCCTAGACAAAAGAAAAAATTGGGTGACCCAAGAAAGTATAAAAAAAAGTTAGTGCTTTTATGATCTTTGAATTAGATTACATTTGATGGAATTTTTGATGAATTTGAATTTGTAGCAAAATAATTTACTGGATCCTATACATTTTGGAGGTTATTGATGCAGCTTTGTTTTTTTTGCATAATTTCTGTTGTTGAATTATTATTGCTTTTTGGCAGAATTTCACCTTAAGCAATTGAGGTTTGTTGTCTGCCAAAAATATATCTTGCTTTGAACACATTTTCTTGAATTGTGATGATCCTCTGTTATTGGTTTTTTAACTTGTGGTTTGAGTCAACACTTCTAGAATATTGAAACCAGTGATCATATTCAATAGGAAACAAGTTTCTGAAGGAATTCATTATTCCTTGGTTTGGCTCTGTGTGTTCTATTGAAATTGTTGTTGTTGTTGTTATAATTAGCATTGTATTGAATTGCTTGGAAACAAAATTGTTGGATTGTGCTATTAATTGTCATTGTTGTCATATTAATGAGCTGATAATTTGTCTCTGAGAGTGTAGTGAGTTTTCTTGCTATTGCTGCTATTACTGGATTAAAATTTCTGGAAATAGTTTTGCTAAATGGTAAAAGTATTGCTGTTATATGTGGTTCATGAACTCTGAAATTTTGCTAAACTTCCAGAACTAGTTTCGCTAAACTGGTATCCATAATGTGGTTTTTGAAAAAAAAAAATCCCTTAATGACCCTGTTTATAGCTGTTACTTTTGACTAAATATATATATATATATATATTCGAACGACATATTTCTTTTAAGTGTAAACTGGAAATACTAGAATACTAGATGGATTGTTTGGTTTCAAATATGTATAAGCTTGCACTACATGTGCCATTGACGTTTTGCACAAACATGAAATAACTTTACGCATAAACTCTATCCATAATGTGGTTTTTGCTTAATTATGATTCTGATTCAAGTTAAAGTGAGACAAGATACGAACAGAACATTTTTATTTGTGTAAGAAATGGCTTGTTGATTGCTTGTTATTGTTGTGTTAACTTGAGCGGTCAAATTCATTTTAGTTGTTGCATATTATCCTTTATTTTATATTTATTCATATATTTTAACTTTTTGTACTCATTATTTTCTTTAATAGGATCGATACAAGAGGATTAAGGCATCTAAAGTGTTCTAATACAGATTCTCCAAGTGATATGCAATCAAATCAACTAGATGAAAAAGAAGGAACCTATATTTAGAGGCTGCAGGTAGTACATAATAACAAGAAGCTTTGCATATTTGGCTTAGGGCAGTCAACAATTCAAACATCGAAGCTCGTGATGTAGGTGATATAGCACATCATAAAATAGGGCAGTTTCTAGGTTGTTTGACTACATTATAACATTTATGTGGTTTGTTTGATACATAATATACATTTTCACTTGAGTATTTTTGTTGCTTTTTGGTTGCTAACTTACTATCATTTTATAATTTGGTTTCAAATTTTTTTTTCGTAATCCATTTAATTCCACTTTTTGTTATTTAACCATTATTAAGGTTGACTTACAGTTAAATTCAAAATAACATGAAATTTTTAATTGTAAAAAATAAAATTAGAAAAGATTAGAGACGGAATTTCCATTACAACATTATTGAAAAAACCAAAAATTAAGTTTGCGACAGAATTACGACAGATTAGCAATGGGATTGTGATGGATTTGCGATGGAAATTCCGTCGCTAATTCTGTCTCAAAAACGGAATAGGCTATCCCGGAAATTTAATCTGTCGCAAAAAAAGAATGTTATTCCATAAATTAGTGACGGAATTAGTCATTAGCGACAGAATTTCCGTCGCTACTCCATCTCCAATTTAGCGAAATTTCGTCTCTAACTGAATTAGTAACGCCCTTTTTAGTGACGGAACATTTTCTGTCCTTAAATTCCGTCGCTAATATCCTATTTATTTTGTAGTGAAGTCCCATCAAATGTAACAATTATTGTTGAAGTTGTTGTTGAAGAGTATGTACTACCATATAACTCATTGATTATAAGAGGAGATGTGATTACGCGTCGGTGTGGAACGGTGATGAGAAAAGAAATTAAAGAAAAATGGAGGGGCAACCTGCAAGTTAAAGGAAGTTGAGGGGAATGCATGGATTATTGAAATTTGAAAGGGAGAAAGAATGAGAGAGGAGGTTGGAAAAGTATGGAGTCAAAGTCAAAATGAATGCCCGAAATTAGTGGAAATTAGTCAAGGAACCACCCACGAGCTTTTCTTTTCACAAATCTTGGAAAAGTATGGAGTCATTTTCACTCTTAATTCATATTTTTTTTTAGGGATTAAAGAAATTAATTAAATTAATTTAAAATATTTATATTTATCAATTTTTTTTCTAAATTAATTTATTAGACTTATAAATTGATATATGATTTAATCATAAATAATATATGTTATAATTAAATAACTTACTTAACTACTTTAATCACCGAAAAAAGGATCAACTGCATCAGGCAGTACTATTTTATTATCTATCCCATCTATAGCCATGCTGCTCGGACACTCTGACCCTTCAGGCCAAAAATCCACACGCATATATAATTTGTTTAGGAGTCATTGTGATTTTTTTTTTTTTTCATTTTGAATAACATTTACTTTACTCATAAAAATAAATTCACATAAATTTTGTTGAAAAAATTGTCAATAATACTGTTGAATGAATCTTGAACTATGTTGACTCCGTCTTTTTTTTTTCTAGCCAACAAAATTTGTCGATGACGCCCTGCATGAAAAAATATACTACTTGTCCAAAAATAAAATACTATTATTTTTTATTTTAAATATAAGATAAATTTGATTTTTTTTAGAGAGAATCATAAAGTTAAATAAGTTACTTAATTATATCATATGTTATGTATCCTTATATTAAATTAGTTTATTAGTCAAACTAATTAGTTTGGAGAAAAAAAATAAAAATAAAAATATTTTAAAATAATTTAATTAGCTTTCTTAATTTCTCTAAAAAAAATTAACTTTATCTTATAATTAGGATCGAAGAAAGGGAGTGCTACTTATCATGACATGATCTCATAGCCCAAAAATAAAGTACTGCCCGTCCTGATTCCTGGCTGGATGGGATTGAGTTTAAGTGCTCATCGTTTAAATTTAAGCCATTTAGGTTAAATTTGGGTAGTTTAGATTTAATATTTTTTTCATTTTAATTTTTTTAAAAAATATTTTATACGTATATTATCTAAAATAAAAATAATGCCTTTTTGCAAAAAAAAAAAAGAAAATATCTTAACAGTCTTCAGATTTCAAATAAAATTATTTAAAAATTATTAATTGAAAGCTTTAGCTAGCAACCGTGAGTGTACGGAAACTATTCAATTAAAATGATATTTAAAACAGTTAGATTTTTTTGTTTGTTTGTTGAGTCAGTTGTTCATTTTATGCTAACCACCTCTTTGTAATTTAAATTATTTGAATTACAAACCTTTGGCATTTATCATAGTTTGTATATGTGATCATATTACTTTCTCCGATCCTAATTATAAGATAAAGTTGACTGTTTTAAAAAAATTAAGGAAGCTAATTAAATTACTTTAGAGTATTTATATTTTTATTGTTTTCTTCAAATTAATTAGTTTGACTAGTAAATTAATATATAATCTAAGAATACATATCATGATACATATCATATGATATGATTAAATAAATTATTTAGTTTCCTTAATTTCTCCAAAAAAATTCAACTTTATTTTATGATTAGGACCGGAGGTAGTATTAATTATATTAGCGCTGGAATTAATATTTTACTAGAATGTAATTTTGCTTATTGGGATCAATTAGAAGAGGCGTGATAGCTCGTTTATGTGCGTGTATTTATTTGTTTTCATTAAAGACATAAAGCGTTGGCCCTATGTTTGGATTCAGAGAGAATTAGGGGGGGAAACTTTCAAAAACAGTAAATTTCTTTATCATTTTTGGAAGTTTTATTTTCTAGTATTCATTCTTCCTACCCCCCCCCCCCAACTTTTCTCTGCATCCAAACATCGGGTGTTTGAGAGTGAAATGAATTTTTATTATTGTTTCTATTTAAAAAAATTTGTTATTATTCTCATGTCTTCTTTTTTTTTTTTGGTAAAATATTCTCATGTCTTCTTTATTAGACATTGTCATTTAAAAATTAAAAAAGTACTACTCCTCCAATTCTAAATATAATACAGAGTTGACTTTTTTGTAGATATTAAGAAAGCTAATTAAATTACTTTAAAATATTTATATTTATCAATTTTTTTCCAAACTATATTGCCCAACTTATGAACTGATATATAATTTAAGGATACACAACATATGATATGATTAAGTAACTTATTTAGCTTCCTTAATCTTTAAAAAAAGCAACTTTATCTTATATTTAAGATCGAAAGAAGTACTATTTTAATCTCAATTAGCTCCATATCATTGCTCAATTATATCGCAGTCTGACAAAGGAACTGTGAACTAATACCCAGATTTAGTTAAATGGCTATAGCCCCACGCTTAATACTTTGATTTCTAAGAAGAAGCAAGGGCTGGCCAAATTGGGGTCCTATTTATGAGTGGTTGATATTGGCTTTAATTAAATATTTCACCATTTGGAATTAAAAAGTCACAAAACCTGCGTAGCATATGCCTTATTGTGGTTGTTGTTGTTGTTGTTCTATGGTAGAGATGCGTTCACGTTGCTACACAATTGTATGTGGATCTCTTGTAGTCAATATTTTGATTTGACTGGTATTTGCTTTTAAAAAAATTGTAGGGAAAATCACAATAAGGCTCCAACAAAAAAAAAAAAATTGTTTCAAAAGTTCTCTAACTTGTCAATGACTAGGGAAAGTGGCTCCATTAATAAATTATGAGACTTTTTAGATATTATTGTTTTTGACTAGGATCTTAGCGTGCTTTTTCCAAAATTTGTATTTGCATTTTGCAGGTTCTTTGGTCATTATTGCATGATATAAGGAGCATTTTGGATCAACTTATTAAGTGATTTGTATAGATAAACGTGTGAGAGGAGTTTTCTTACAAAATAGTATAAAAGCATTTATTTTTAGTGCTCCTAAATAAGCACTAAATGTTGGCATCATCTACAACAATACAACAAAATATATTGTTCGAGATGTATTGATGATGCTGTTTTTAGGAGATATTACGTACCCCTCAGTAAATCAAGAGACAGTACTCCCTAGAATAAAATGAATGCTTCAAACATATAATAAAGTGGTAGAATAGTTGAAAGATAACACCATAATACAGGAGAAAAGAGAAGCGAATCAGGAATAGACTTTGTCATCAGACAAGAGGAGTACATATCATAATGTGAATGTAGAAAAACTCGCAGTTCAATCAAGGGATGTATTAAATCAAGAGCTCTGAACTTCTTTTTCTAAAGAAAACAAATTTATCAAAACAATCAATGTCGAGTGATAAGGACAGTCTAATATATATATACGGTCATACGGTGTTTCCAACAAGTGAGAATGCATATAATTCCATTGCCTATCACTCACCGGCGATGATGGCATGGCGGCGATCTGAGGAGGACGATGTGACCACAATCTCTTTTACATTACTCGAATGGAATGATAAATCTAACGAGTCCACAGTGATACAAACACAAAAGGCCAATACATTTCTGTAACAGACTAAAAGATTATATTGAAGACAAAGAAATAATCCAAGAAACCCCAATGAAGATATATAGAACCAAATGAGAGGCTTAGAATGAGTAGAGATAGAGAGAGGGTTGGTCAAAGTCAATGGTCTTGAAATATTTGAAAATTAGTCAACACATCGCAACCCACGGGCTTTGTTTTCACAGTTCCTTCTTCTTCTCCCTTCCTTCTCTCCTATTTTCCTCTCTGTCCCAACCAACCTAATCTTTCATTTTCTTCTTCCTCATCCAAATGATTTCAAATATACCCTAATTTTAAAATTCAAGAGATAACATGTGGAATTGAAAACTGTGATGTTTCGAAATTGTGGCCTTAATTAGGAAAGTGACTTTCATTTTGGAGGCAACAATTTTTCCACAAAAGAATTAATCCTCAAGTTCCACAGTTTGACTAGTCTGTGCTTGAAGGGACTCACACTGGACATCAAAATTTTGATCCCTAGCCCAATCGCACAATGTCCCCAAGTTGTGAACAAATTTTGTGACTTGAAGGGTGAACTTAATTTTGACGAGACACTCAAGTGTCAATTGTCAAATGTTAAGGCACTATATTCTGTGTTAAGTACATATATATGTGAACCCATTTGTGTGTGTATTTAAATTCTTACATTTTTAAATATAAAACTTCTTTTGAACTTTTGTGGCCTTGGACCCTCTTGTGAGAATCTCTTGTTGAATTAGTATCCATTTGTGTTTCTTCTAAAATATAAAACTTCTGATTATATTTGTAAGTTGCTGGTTAAGGTGGAAAGCGGCCTCATCCTACCGTTAAGAGGAGAACAAAAGTTTGAATGCCAAGAAGTATATTTGATGAAAGAGATAAAAACCCTTTGGACTCTAAATCTCGAAAGGAATTAGTTCCCTTGATCAAATGAAAAAAACTTCTAACTATGAGCATTTGGAATTATGCATGGCATTTTATTTACTTAAATATTCATATTATGTTATGAAAACCTCACTCCATTAGTGTTAAATGTATTCACATTCTTTGTTAATTAACTCTTTTACAAACTAAAATACAGAACACTAAAATTATCTTTTCTTCCCAATAAAAGCATTTGAGTTCAAGATCCTAAAGATTAAGGACTCACCATTGAGATTAGTTTGGCCTTACACAGCACTATATATCATTGTACAAAAATAAATTTTAGATGAAAAATTTATCAATTAGTGTTTAGTGTTTACTCTGCAGCATAATTTTACTATAAGAAGTTAGGGGGATTACTATGAGGTCGCAAGGAAGTAATTTAATAACCAAAAAGTCCTATCCCAAAGACAAGAAAGGTGTTGCATTTTTTACATTGGAACTTGCCCTTGCATTCTTTTTAGTTGTAATTAAGACTTCTTGGCACTTAAGTATCTTGCTTGAGAACTCATGGTAATTACCCCCTAAACAGTACACATATACCAAAACTGGAGGGTTGACGTGTCAGGTGGTAATTGGTCTGGTTGGTCACTCTGCCAGGTCAGCAACCACCCTTCTCACTGCTTCTCTGAAGGCACCCTCATCCCATTCTCTCCCCTACAAATAATTTTTTTTGAATTTTTGAGACACAACTTCAATAAATTAAGCACAAAAAACTGGAAAAATTTTTGGAAAAGGTCACCCTTAAAAATTTATTGTTGAGAATGAAATTTTGTACATAGAAAATGTCAAAGCATTCAAATTTGATATATATATATATATATATGGGGAACCAAATCATATTAATTATTGCCGATTCAAAACTTATTGGTTAATTATTTATTTGAAAAATTTAAATGCATATACAATTACCATATAATTTTTAATCAAAACATGACAATCATATAATTCTTATCACTTTAACTTCTATCGTTATGTGTGCATGTGAGTGTGTTGTAATTAAGTGTGTATTCCAGGGGTGTTCAAACCGGTGATCAGATGGGACTGGATCCTCTAATCCCGGTTTTGGTTTCCATTTTTTGTTATCCCAGTTTGGTGTGATCCCAGTCCGGAAGTATCAGGATGGGATCGGAAAATCCTAGTTTATTTTTTAAAAAAATAAATAAACTTAAAAAAATATCATTATATCATTAAAAATCTTTATATTCTATTGTTTAAAGTTATTATTAAATAACTAATAATGCTATAATAATTATATAAATTGATCTAGAATTGAAGAATAATATTTTATAATTATCATTTAGATTATTATTATATTCGTTATTATCTTTATATATACAATTTAATTTTAAGTAAAAATGTGATACACATATAATAAAGGGATAAATTAATTTATGAGTTAAAAAATACAAAAATAAAAAGATAACTTAATTTATGAGATAAATTTTGTTTAAAAAAAATTGGGACCAGGATCTCAAGGGTGATACCTATTCCCATCCTTGATGGGAGATTTTGGGATCTAAATATCCAAGACCAGGCCGAGACGACCGGGACCGGGACACTTTGAACACCCATAGTGTATTCTTTGATAAAATTATACATATCAGTTATCAAATACGTTATATTATTATTTAAAACCATGATTGCATTTCAATATAAGAACTTAACGAATAAAATTTTTAATACATAATATAAGTCTATCGTGGATCACAACCAATCAATTATACTACTATAAGATATTTAACATGTCAAAATTATCATTTGTTCATGTTTATTATTTCAAAAAACAAATCCAAAATAACACCTGAGTTACTACAAATTAACTTAGATTCAAATCAAATCATATGTCGGGTATTTAATTAATATTTATTTGTAGGCAACATTATCGATTTTCATAAAACAAAAGGAAGAATACTGGTAATTATATAACAGATACAATTCAAAGATAGGAGACTCCCCTTTTAACAGAAATCTAGCAGCCTATTTTCAGCAGTCGAAATAGTGTAGCAACAACTCTATTGCAACATATCTTATTGTAAAGTACTCGTAGTTGTTTGGATGGAAAGAAAAGTTTGGGATAGGGAAAAGGAATATTAGGAACAAGAACTTTCTAAAGAGGTTAAAAAAAATTTACTATTGTTTTGGAGTTTTCCGCATTTCTCCCATAATTTTCTATGCATCTAAATATAGGGTTAATATCAACTTGTCAAGTTAAAAGAATAAAAACCTCATTAAAAAACCCACAAAATCTATAAGTTGGTTCTCATCTATACCCAATAACTTATTACTGCATTCCGATCTTAAGATCCCATTCGTTCATAGTGTAAAGTGCACTACAAACAAATGAGATTGGTATTAATCCGATTCCCAGGTGTATACAATATGTCTATTTATTGTATGCATATTAATAGAAGGTTTTATTACGTGTCTTCCAGCAGCAGGAGATAACTTTTGGCAAGAAATCAATATAGCTCAAATTCTTAATTGGTGGCTGCCAAAAGTGGAACCTTCTTGAATATATGAAATGTCGTTGAATAATCAAATCCTCAGAGAATTCGACGTACCATAGCGCACCAAGTTCTATCACTGCACTTTCTAAGATCCTTCCTTTTAACTTTACAACAATATAATATTACCTAAAAAATCATTAACATTTGCTACTGATTTTGAAATGTATCTAGACCATTCTGTGTGCTAAACCGTGATTGCTAGGGGCAAGGGGTGGCAGCCGCCCCCGCTGCCCCCTTTTTCCTACTTCCCAAATGTTATTTGTACTCTGTATTTGTTTATATATTTAGAATTTAAGTTACATTTTGATATTTTATATATGGGCAGAAAATGATATAGTTTTGAATTATTTACTATTTTTCAAATGAAAAATACAATAAAATTGTGTAGCTTCTTTTTAATTTAGAGTTTTTTTTTTTTTTGAAAAATGGTAAAACAAATTTGAACCTGCATCATTTTCTGCCTATAAAATATAAAAATGTCACTCATCTTATGTAAAATCTATTTATGCAAAAGAATACAAATAACATTTGAGAAGTGTGGAAATTTTAAGTGGCGGCTGAGAGGGGGGACATACACTCCGAATTCGATAGCTAGTCTTGTTATCCTTAGCAACAACTTAAGGCACCTAACAGGCTATCTGTAAAGTTTAGCCAATGTACATTAAGCCCTACTCAGAAGGAAATTGTATAGACGAACATACCACTACTATATTAGGCAATACAATAAATATAGAACCCTAAGAAAGAGAAAAGATATAACTTGGCTAAAAATTTGTACGTACTCTCTTATATGAACTGAAAGTAGATGTCGGGATCGGATTCATATGTAATGTGCGTACCTCTATCTTGAGTGTTAAAGTTGCTTCATTAATGGCGGCTCCTTCTTGTACTATATGTGTTGTGTTAGAGTTCACAGAAACCAAGCTCACTCCCTGAACTCCTTTCAAGAATTCCAATAAGCGAATCAATATCTCTTCCTGAAAATTATAATACCTTCGTCCTCTCACAGTCACTTGCAGGTCAATGAATCTTTCCTCTGATGAGCTCGACCCTCCCACATTTGAGACTCTCACACTCAGTCTTTCAGTAGAGGAGGCACTACTGGTTTTCGTTTCTTGATCTGTTAATAATAATAATTCCCTGGCTTTCATTTTCTGATCTCCTTTGGTCATCTTTTCAATCTCAGCCATCAAAGAGTTCAATGTCTCCCTTGCTGCTGTAAGTATTGAACCCTTGTCTTTCTACATACACATGAAAATTCAATTATACTCTCTGGTAATGATCATTTGAATTTTGAACTGCTCCATCCACTCATTAATATAAGACCTAATTGACTTTTTTTAGATAGGTTAAAGAAGCTAAATAAGTTAATTATTTATAACATATGTTGTGTATTATCATTCATTCAATTAAGCAAGATAAATTAGTTTGATATAATGAAGTACCTTGGTTCCAGGTGGGAGTAGTGACCTAAGTGCCTGGAAGTTCTGATTGAGCTTCCCACGTCTTCTTCGTTCTGAGATCACATGAAGGAGGTGGGCACTAGTGGGACGACTAGCCTGATAACGCTCTCTCATATTTCTCATGAAATCTAAGCCTCTCAACAATTCGAATGATCTCTTGAGCAAGCTTTGTTGCTGCCTCGTGCTCGGTAATTTGGAACTTATCTTTTCTGAATTAGGTCTGTACCTGGTAAAAGCACTAGTTCCTGCTTCTGGATGTGTAATAGGCGGATTTTGCAGATGAATAAAGGCTGAATTATTATTATTATTATTATTATTATTATTAGAAGAAGAAGAAGGAGGAGGCGAGGATAGAACATGAATAATTGCTTTAACTATTGCTTCGTGTTCATTCTCTTGTTTCAGCAGCAGCATTTCAGGCAAGAGCCAAGTGGCCGCCGGAGGAATATTACCGGACCGGAGGGATGTGGATTCGGGACTGCTCTCTGTGGATGTTATTGATCTCAAACAACATGAAGATGGATTCTTCAGTTGAGCTAGATGGGACTGTCTAGAATATTCTTCTGCAAATAAGTTCTTCATCACATCATCTGTTTGATCAATCTCAGCACCCTGCGCCCGCGCGCGCACACACAGAAATTAAAGCCACATACATCAGAATCCAAACAATAATTTAACAAATTCATTATCTATATAGGCAGAGAGTAATTATATAGACTTTAATAATTAACTTTGCTGACTTGAGAGATAACTGATGAGAAACCAAGCTCAATTTCCCCATTGCCGCAACCTATGAAAACAGCTGTCTGTATATAATTAAGGAACATGATATATATTAATTAACGATTAATGACCATGTTCTTTGTAATATAAAACTAGCAATTCTCTAGTTCAGAGACAAAATAAACTAACCTTAATCCTTGCTTCCTGTGAAAACATGCACACACCATTAATTAATGCGAGCTCTTCTGTGTGATGATATATATGTTTGGCTACTAAGTCTCGAGTTAGTTAATTACCTGAAAGAAGCGTCTTTGGATATGCGTGCATGCGAGTCTTAAGAGATCGGATTGTTGCAGCTCTAGGAAGGTGTACTGGTGGTTCCGAAAAGCTAGTCCCGGAACGCCACTGATATATAAAATTAAAAGCAAGATAATTAAACAAAACACTCTTCAATTAATGCATAATTATTAGGGAATTAATAAATACATGAGTCCTACTAAGTATCAGAAGTGACATCAAATTCCAAACCCCTATATTGGTCTAAAACACCCAGACAGTTCGGTACGTCGCACAAACCATCCAAGAAGATCAGCCGACTGCGCAAGAATAATCAAAATCAAAAAGAGGAATTGTACTTGGAATTAAACCACACAAAATATGTATATATATACATAAACATATAATTAATTACTTGGAAGAGGGACAGTAGAACCAGAGGCAGATATAAGCGCAGCCATAAGTGTTGAGTACGGATTGGAGGAAATCAAATCTTTCGGCTTCTGAGAAGGAGAAGACGCTATCCATATTTGAATATTGTGATGATGATGATGATGCTAGGGTTTCTTCATTATTGTTAACGAGGGATGAGAAAAAGGAGTATTGTAGTTGGTGGTGCCAGTCATTTTGGGGTATATGGCATCTAAGATTGTGATTACTATTTCAGTGGCTTACTTCGCTGTGAATTGACAAGCAGTTGGAATCTTGTATATAAAGCAGATTACTTGGGAACATGGTTGGAAAAAACAAGAGGACTGTGTGTGTGAAAGGGCGCTTGCGATCTGTCAGAGATTTTTCTATAAAAAAATCAGTATAGTATATTGATTCTGAAGCAAATAGTATAAGAAAATCGTTGGAATTGATTTAGGTATAGTATATTGGTGAGAGGATGATAGAGAGACGGTATGAATTTTTTTAAAAAGGATAAAGAATGATAAAATGTCACATACAATGAAATTATTGAACCAAATCTTTTAATTAATGATCTAAAAATTTAATTGATGATATAATACAATAATATTGTGCAGTAAGTCCCACCAAATGTAACAATTATTGTTGAAGTGGTTGTTGAAGGGTATGTACTACCATATAGCTCATTGATTATAAGAGGAGATCATGTGATTACGCGTCGGTGTGAAACGGTGATGAACAAAGAAATTAAAGAAAAATGGAGGGGCAACCTGCAAGTTAAAGGAAGTTGAGGGAAATGCATGTATTATTGAAATTTGAAAGGTAGAAAGAACGAGGGAGGGAGGGAGGTTGGAAAAGTATGGAGTCAAAGTCAAAATGAATGCCTGAAATTAGTGGAAATTAGTCAAGGAACCACCCACGAGCTTTTCTTTTCACAAATCTTGCTTCTTTTCACAAATCTTGGAAAAGTATGGAGTCAGGGTATGGAGTCATTTTCACTGAATTGATTTTTTTTGGATAGATTAAAGAAATTAATTAAATTAATTTAAAATATTTATATTGATCAATTTTTTTAAACTAATTTATTAGACTTATAAATTTACATATAATTGAATCATATATAACATATGATATAATTAAATAATTTTTTTTAATTTTTTTAATCAATAAAAAAGATCAACTACACCCGGCAGTACTATTTCATTATCTATCCCATCTATAGCCATGCTGCTCGGACACTCTGACCATTCAGGCCAAAAATCCATACGTATATTTAGTGCTTGTTTGGTTTAGCGATTGGAATGTTTAAAAGCGATTGGAATATTTAAAAGTAGTTGTGATTTATGATATATGAGATAAGCATGTGAGAGGGTTATGCCTTGATTTACGTGAAAATCAGCTTATAAACAATCTGATCGCTAAAACAAAAATAATTAGTTTACAAGTCATTGTGATTTTTTTTTGGCATTTTGAATAACATTTACTTTACTCACAAAAATAAATTCACATAAATTTTGTTGAAAAAATTGTCAATAATACTGTTGAATGAATCTTGAACTAAGTTAACTCCGTCTTCTTCTTTTTTCTAGCCAACAAAATTTGTCGATGACGCCCTGCATAGATAAATATACTACTTGGCCAAAAATAAAATACTACTACTTGTCATGTAATGATGATCTCTCTCAGCCCAAAAATAAAATACTGCCTGTCGTGATTCTTGCTGGATGGGATTGAGTTTGAGTGCTCATCGTTTAAATTTAGGCCATTTAGGTTAGATTTGGGTAGTTTAAATTTAATGTCTTTTTTTCATTTTTATTATTTTAAAAAATATTTTATACATATATTATCCAAAATAAAGATAATGCCTTTTTACCCAAAAAAAAAAGATAATATCTTAACAGTAGTCAGATTTCAAATAAAATTATTTAAAAATTATTAATTGAAAAGCTTTAGCTAGCAACCGTGAGTGTACGGAAACTATTCAATTAAAATGATATTTAAAGCAGGTAGATTTATTTATTTTTTTTAATTTTTTGTTGAGTCATTTGTTCATTTTATGCTAACCCCTTCTTTGTAATTTAAATTATTTGAATTACAAACCTTTGGTGTATATCATAGTTTGTATATATGATCATATTATTAACTATATTAGCGCCGGAATTAATATTCTACTAGAATGTAATTTTGCTTATTGAGATCAATTAGAAGAGGCCTGATAGCTCGTTTATGTGCGTGTATGTTTTTTTGTTTTCATTAAAGACATAAAGCGTTGGCCCTATGTTTGGATTGGGAGAGAATTAGAGGGAAAAAATATTAGCGGGAAAACTTTCAAAAATAATAAATTTCTTTATCATTTGTGAAAGTTTTATTTCTCGGTATTCATTCTTCCTATCCCCCCTCCCACTTTTCTCTGCATCCAAACATCCGGTGTTTGAAAGTGAAATGAATTTTTATTATTTTTTCTATTTAAAATAAATTTGTTATTATTCTCATGTCTTCTTTTCTTATTTTTGGTAAAATATTCTCATGTCTTCTTTATTAGACATTGTCATTTAAAAATTAAAAAAGTACTACTCCTCCAATTCTAAATATAATACATAGTTGACTTTTTTGTAGATATTAAGAAAGCTAATTAAATTATTTTAAAATATTTATATTTATCAATTTTTTTCCAAACTATATTGCTCAATTTATAAACTGATATATAATCTAAGGATACATAACATATGATATGATTAAGTAACTTATTTAGCTTAATTAATCTTTAAAAAAAGTCAACTTTATCTTATATTTAAGGTCGGAAGAAGTATTATTTTAATCTCAATTAGCTCCATATCATTGCTCAATTATATCGCAGTCTGACAAAGGACCTGTGAACTAATACCCAGATTTATAGTTAAATGGCTATAGCCCCATGCTTAATACTTTGATTTCTAAGAAGCAAGGGCTGGCCAAATTGGGGTCCTATTTATGAGTGGTTGATATTGGCTTTAATTAAATATTTCACCATTTGGAATTAAAAAGTCACAAAACCTGCGTAGCATATGCCTTATTGTGGTTGCTGTTGTTGTTGTTGTTCCATGGTAGAGATGCGTTCACGTTGCTACACAAGGGTATGTGGATCTCTTGTAGTCAATATTTTGATTTGACTAGTATTTGCTTTTAAAAAAATTGTAGGGAAAATCACAATAAGGCTCCAACAAAAAAAAAAAGTGTTTGAAAAGTTCTCTAACTTGTCAGTGACTAGGGAAAATGGCTCTATTAATAAGTTTTGAGACTTTTTAGATATTATTGTTTTTGACCAGGATCTTAGCTTCCTTTTTCCAAAATTTGTATTTGTGTTTTGCAGGTTCTCTAGTCATTATTGCATGATATAAGGAGCATTTTGGATCAACTTATTAAGTGATTTATATCAGATAAACATGTATGAGGAGTTTTCTTACAAAGTAGTATAAAAACATTTATTTTTAGTGCTCCTAAATAAGCACTAAATGTTGGCAACACCTACAAAAATATGACAAAATATATTGTTTGAGACGTATTTGATAACATTGTTTTTAAAAGATATTATATAACCCTTGAGTAAATCAAGGGGCGACACTTCCCAAAATTAAACGAATACTTCAGATATATAATAAAGTGGTAGAGTTGTTGAAGGGTAACACCATAATACAGGAGAAAAGAGAAGGGAATTAGGAATAGACTTTGTCATCAGACAAGAGGAGTACATATCATAATGTGAATGTTGAAAAACTAGCAGTTCAATCAAGGGATATATTAAATCAAGAGCTCTGAACTTCTTTTTCTAAAGAAAACAAATTTATCAAAACAATCAATGTCGAGTGATAAGGACAGTCTAATATATACGGTCATACGGTGTTTTTAACAAGTGAGAATGCATATACATGTGTGTGTGTGTGTATCCAACGTTTTACATATATTTTTCTCATTGCTGACATGAAATGTGAAAACATAAAGTGATGTGAAAGCAATGGAAAAGAACGCGACAAGAGCACAAAATGAAAGTGAAATAGCAAATCAGAAAATGGTCAAAATAATATATTTACTAAAAAAATATAAATATCAATATGGCATATAGAAGAGAAAATTACACTCATACCCCAATTGAAACATGTTTACATCCAACGACCCCCAATGTCCATGGGTTTAGATGTAAATTATGCACAGTGCACTTGAAGATAATGACAACTCGATATTAAATGATTTGGAGTCAGACCTGTTCAATGTAATTGCACTTGTAAATTTCAGAAATTTAGTTGTAAATCATATGATTAATTTTCAAATCATGGAAGCCCATTAGCATATCATGCGGAGCCTAAGTTTATTGTATTTGATATACATGGGACTTTGGGTTTATATTTGTTGTTGATGGGCCGGATTATTTAATTAGAAAATGAGTAGTCTTATCAAATAAGAAACAAATCAGCATTAATTATGAATTTATTAATTGAAAAACAAGTTATTGTATATTAAGGAACACAAAATCAATTAAGAATTAATTTACTGATTCTTACTTAAAGGATAAGCAAGAATACACATAACTTCCTAATTAGTGATTTCTATAAACCTCTATAAATAGAATATGTATCCTTTGCTTGAACTTCACTCTGAGCTTTTTGACAATTTCTTCTCTCTTATTATCTTTCTTATTCTGGTGATCTGTAGCCTCTGTGAGGATTAGCTTGTTCGAGTTTATATGGAGCATTTGAGTTGTGACCAGATCCCTCGTATGTCTCTTTTCTCTCTTTATTTTTTCTCCTTCAATATAATTACACTACAAAAGATGGATGTTTAGTTACAAATTATGCATATGATTCACTTGTGAATTCCATGACAATTATCATGGAATCCAAAATTTGACATCTTTAACGTAATTGTATTTGTAAATTATAAAAAATCAGTTGTAAATTATACATATGCACTTTACTTTTAAAACACAAAATGTAAATTATAAGTGTGTTATCTTATAACTTGGGAGTATGAATTGTTTTACATTTTTTAGGGAACTTTTCATTTGAACTAATTTTTTCAACTGAGAACCAAAGCTTTTTAATGTAGCGTTTTTAAATTTGGGGTTCTTAGGTGTGAGCATGTGTCTAGCGATCGTTTTCAAATAAAAAAGTATAGGACATTATATTGCTGATACAAAATGAATAATACGACTTTATTTTTGTATTCCATTCAATTATACTGCTATTTCCAACTCTTATTTTTTCTGAAACTTTTTTATAAGAGGAATTATTTGAGTAAATTTGTTTTTTTTTTTTGCAGAAGTAAATTTTTTATTCAAAGTTTTAAATCAATGGGGTTTATTTTCACATGTTTCACAAAAACCAACTACAATTGGGTCTAGTAGAAAGGGCCAACCTCTTATGAACAATTATTTGAATTTGAATTATTACTAAAGGAAGTGCTCATATTTAATATCTCCACTAATGTGGCTTGAATTTCTGGTTTGCCACGCGCCTTTACCAACTTCAGAGGAAATTTCCTGTGACCACCTTCCGTAGACAGCATCCAAACTAAAAATTAAGAAAGTGAAGAGTTCGAGTTTGATTTTGAGTGAAAAGAATTAAAGCCGATAAGAAAAAAATAAGAAAACATATAAAAGCTCTTGTTTTTTAAAAATATATTATTTTTTTACAAAAAAAATTAACTGAAAATTATTCAATCTGTTACTCTGAGGCCTAAGCAGTCTTTCCGGCTTCCGCTAAACAAGGAAAGAAAATTTAAAAAAGCAGTCAGCTTTTGAAGCGACCGAGAATGGATGGAGACTGAGAGTTTGTTGTCTGGCCCAATTCACCAAACTGGGCCGAGCCCATTTAAATATCCATCCGGACCAGATCCAAAACTTGGCAATGTAAACTGTTCACTCGCATAATAAAGTATAAATTGTCCAAACAAATCTTATTTTTCACCATTTGTTTTCAAATTATGAGCTCAATCTTGAATCTTGGAAGTCAGGCAAACAAGGGCACAGATTCATCACTTTTCGCTTCTCAGTGGTGGGATTTCCTAATTCACAGGGCAATAATTTTGTAGACGATAACATCACAGACAACAATAACTGGTGGATCCTGTAGGTAAAGTCTTGTCGTTCTTGCCTCTTCCGATGGATATCCTTTTGCTCAAATCCCACCCTCTTCCCCCAAATCCATTATTTACTAAATCGTCTTCTTCGTTTAGTCATTCTCAGAAGGCTCGCATTTTCATCCCTCTTCATCAGAAACCCGGAAATACCTTCAGATTGAAGATGTCCCCGCCTGCACAAAACCCCTGTGAGTATGTCACATGCAAATAGATACTAAAAGGGTCTCCGTGTTTTTGCCACTTTCTCCTTCTCTGTCCTTCTGTAATGGTCGGCCTAAAATCGTGTTGAGCGGCAAAAATCTTCTCTCATATAGCACTGATAGCGACGACCCGGAAATTTGAATCCGGTTATTTGGCGATCGACTTTGGTAAGTCCCAATCCTTACCTGTTGCCACCGAGGTAGATGTATATTTTGTTCCTCCGCATTGTACAAGATTCAAATCCAAATCAACAAGTATCTACAAAACTCATCTGGTTTCTAACTTTCTCTTTGCTTTTCTAGCTATCCTGAATACACAGAGTCTCCAATTTTTACTTAGAGTTCATTCCAAGCTTATAGTACCATGATTATGCTTCTGTTTACGTGTAAATGATAGCATATGGTAGTGTGATGTAAGGACTTTTCCTAAAATTCGGTGATTCCTTTAGATTTCAGAGCATCCTTTAATATCTCTTCCTCCGAATTTGAAAAACAAAGGGCTGTGGATGTTTCAACTAATATCAAGGAAATTGATATCGATCTGTCAATTACTTTTTCAGCTGCTCACCAGAAGAAGGTCGTTATAGCTAACAAACATGGTGAAAAGCTCGTTGGCATATTGCACGAATCTGGAACTACGGACATTGTAATCTTGTGCCACGGATTTCTATCATCAAAAGTTAGTTTGCTTGATATATGAAGCCTTTTCTCTAATTCCTACGTAAACGCATGTGACATCCGATATCATAAACATAAATTCCGTGGATCAATCTTAGTTGTTATGTTTTTCCCATATCCAGGAAGCTGAAGCCATATCAAACTTTGCTGCTGCGCTGGAAAATGCTGGAATCAGTTCTTTCCGCTTTGACTTTGCTGGAAATGGGTAAGTTTATGGTATTACTGTGAGAGTCATAGATTTTGAATATATTATGTATCAACCCTTGCACCTTTTTAAGTGTGCAAGTAAATAGCACCTTTACTTTCTGCTGTAACATTGTGTGAAGCTAAATTAAAAAATATGTTGTCAATTGTAATCTGAAGGAGAACAGTTATTTCTCTTTCTGTTCTTCGAGTTTTCCTTCTACAAGGATTTTTTTATAAATTTTTTTCCTGAAAGTTATTTCTAAAATGCATGAATTGAGAAGTTGAGATTGAGGTTTTTGGAGGAGTTGCTGAAGTATAACTGTAGCAGTGAAAATAAAAATTATGAGTAGAGCGAATCAGATGCCTTGAATATATTAATTTTTTTTTATATGGAGGTTTTGACTCTGATTAAACATTTATTAAAGGAAAAACCCAGTATTTTTAAAATTTTAAATTTAAGTTCCAATTGGAAAAAAAAAAGAATGTGTGAAGTTTGATAAGCATAGTATTGTTTACTCTCATAATATAAGAGTAAGAAAAACTCAGGGGCACCATTGGTTGTAATTATTTTTAAGGACAAAAAACAACTAAAACATCACTGGTGCTAATACAATGAAGGGGGCAATCATAATATGGTCCAAACTCCAAAGTTATCAATGGCTCAATAACCAACAATCGCTGATGTCCGCCTAGCTGGTGATATGAACATCACATCAGGTATAGTATAACTGACGAAAATATACAGGGAAATGCATGCCTCTGCCTTAGAATTTAGATCCATAATATCACAGGCTAGTTGTAAATGTGAAGTGTTAAATAATTATTGTCCCACAAAATAAAATTTAAAGGTTAATACTTGTTCATATTTTCTCTTGGTCCTTTTGCTAATCACATCTAGGGGACTTTATATTGGCTTTAGTTCCTTCACTTATGCTGAGTCTTATGCTCTATAATTTCTGACATTTGATCTTCATAATTACTTTTGCCTCTCTTTTTATAATTTCTTTTTGTACCTATGGTATATTCTTCTAGGGAAAGCGAAGGTTCATTTCAGTATGGAAACTATTGGAGGGAAGTTGAAGATTTACATGCTGTAACTCAATACTTTGGTGGAGAAAAGCGAGCTGTCAGGGCAATTGTAGGGCATAGTAAAGGTGTGTTGGATTTGTTTTCATAATTTCTTGACTAATTTTACCAGCAAGAAAAAGTGGAAAAGGCTCTGCTACACTAGAAGTGATGATATAATTGGAATTGAAGTTTTCTTTTGAAAGTGATTTCTGCTCAACATGATTTGGCTCTGAAGTAGAAATTGTCAGTAATTTAACATCAGATAAGAATGGTGTAATTTTATTGGCATTAGCTTTCATCTAATAATATAAGCGTGAACCAGCTAAATCTTCTAGCATCATCTAAGTTGATCCATCAAACTTCTGCTTGAATTACTGAGATACTTGGTAAAGATGCTAAAGTGCAAATGTAGACTTCACTTTGTTATTCTATGAACTATGTCAATAATAAAGTTTGTACAATTAGAATGATGATATAATTGGAATTTCATGGCTTTCCTTGCTGTTAAAGTCTAGCCTTCAACTATATCCACAGTAAGGAATAGAAATAGCCAAGGTGCTTCAAATGTCTTGGTGACTCAGACAAAGGGTTATCATTTATCATAAAAGATGAAATAGGACATGATTGGTGATGATCTTCCCTTTATTATGCTATTGAGAACTATTATTTTAAAGGCATTGGTATGACATGAATCTCTTATATATCTTAATCTAGGCCTTCTATAGAAGTAGGCAAGGTTTGTGGTAATTGCTACACCATGTCGGTGGTTACCTGCCACGGTTTTCATCTATTTGAATTTGCTTTTTGGCAAAGAGAAACTCTTAACCAACTGTTTCTGCACCTTGACACAGGAGGTAATTTGGTGCTTCTGTATGCTTCAAAATATCATGACATCAAAACAGTTGTCAACCTCTCTGGTCGATATGATCTGAAGTCAGGTGTTGAAGAACGCCTAGGAAAAGATTTTATGGAAAGAATCAAGAAGGATGGATTCATTGATGTGTGCAACAAGTCAGGTAATCTCTCATCCCGTTTTGAATGAAATGATGATAATAGCCTGTCAGTTCATTTCTCTTCCTCCTACACAAACGGGGGTTCTTGCATGCATCAATTTCACTATTCTTTGACCATTTGAGAACATCTACTTCTGCAGGAAATCTTCTTTATCGCGTGACCGAGGAAAGCTTGATGGATCGGCTAAATACGAATATGCATGAAGCATGTCTCCAGATTGAGAATGGATGCAGGTGAGCAAAAAAGGAAATTCTGATGGCTTTCATTTTCCTTGTCCCGTGAGTTTGCCAAGATTTTCTAAAATACAGTGTCATTACAGGGTGCTTACAGTTCATGGTTCTGCTGATAAAATTGTGGGTGTTGAAAGTGCACATGAGTTTGCCAAGATTATACCGAACCACAAGTTACATATCATAAAAGGAGCTAATCATTCATTCTCAAAGCATCAAGATGAGCTAGCCTCTGTTGTTGTGAACTTCATCAAGGAATCCTTTCACCAAGACATGGCTCCTAACCCTACTAGCACATGATCATTTTCTTCATCTGTGTTACCATCTCTCTCTCTCTCTTGAGTGGAAATGGAAATATATTAGACAAATATATACAAGGTTACAAAATTACAAGTTCAAGTCAATTAGGCTTCTGGCGCAATAAAATCTCTCTTTTTAATGATAGAATGGTGTGATATTGAGCTAGCTTCTGTTGTTGTGCGCATGCCGCCAGTGGTAGATGCAGTTTTTCTAATACTATATTTACAGTATTTGAAATAAATATGTGAAAAAAATTTTATCTCAGCTTGTATGAACATACTTCTTGAATACTAACTCAAATAAGCACTAAAAGTCATTTTAACTAACTCGTCGGCATTAATAAAAAGTGATAATTAGTTTGTTAAATTTGTCTTAAATTAAAAAAATTCCAATATTACTTATATTAAATGAGATTTTAAAACAAAAAAAATAAATAAATAATCATATTTAAATATTAATTACAGATAGAAAATTGATAAATAAACAATATTACCACGTCAAGTGACTTGGACTAGTTATCCTGTGGAGCGAGGGAATCCGATTCTCCCCCAAATCCATTAATCATCTTCTTCATTTTAATCATTCTGAGCTGGCTTGCATTTTCATCCCTCTTCAACTGAAAACCAGGAAAACCTTCTGATTGAAGATGTCACTGACTGCACAAAACCCTTGTGAGTATATGTCAAATGCAATTGATACTGAAACGATTTCCGTGCCTTTTTTGCTTTATCCTTCTCTTTCCTCCTATAGTGCTCAACTAAAAATCGTGCTGAGAGGCACAAGTCTACTCTCATAGATAGAACTGATAGCGACGACCCAGAACTTTGAATCACGTTGTTCTGGGGTCCGACTTTGGTACTCCCAATCCTTACTTGTTGCTACCAAGTTAGATGCATATTTTGTTCCTCTGCATCGTAAATGATTCAAATCCAAATCAACAAGTATCTCCAAAACTCATCTAGTTTCTAACTTTCGTGTTGCTTTTCTAGCTATCCTGAATACAGATAGTAGCCAATTTTTACTTACAGTTCTTGTCAAGCTTATAATACCATGATTATGCTTCTGTTTACGCGTAAATGATAGCGCATGGTAGGGTGATGTTTTCCCTTAATGCTTCAAGGGTTCTTCGTAAAATACTGTTATTCCTTTAGATTTCAGTGCATCCTTTAATTTCTCTTCCTCTGACCTTGAAGAATAAGGGGCCTTCGATGTTTCAACAAAAATCATGGAAATTGATATCGATCTGTCAATTACTTTTTCAGCTGCTCACCAGAAGAAGGTCGTTATAGCTAACAAACATGGTGAAAAGCTAGTGGGCATATTGCACGAATCTGGAACTACGGACATTGTAATCTTGTGCCACGGATATCGATCATCAAGAGTTAGTTTGCCTGATATATGAAGCCTTTTCTATAATTCCTATGCAAACTCATGTAACATCTGATACCATAATCATAAATGCCTTGAATCGATCTCATTTCTTATATTTTTCCCATATCCAGGAAACTGAACTCATAGCAAACCTTGCTGCTGCATTGGAAAATGCAGGAATAAGTTCTTTCCGCTTTGACTTTACTGGAAATGGGTAAGTTTATGGTATTACTGAGATTCATAGACTTTGAATATATTAGTATCAACATCGTCACCTTTAAAGTATGCTAGTAAATAGCTGCTTTACTTTCTGCCATAACATTGTGCGACGTTAAATTAAAAATTATACTGTCAATGATAATCTGAAAAGGATAAACAGGATTTCTCTCTGTTATTCAAGCTTTCCTTCTACAAAGATCTTTTTATTTATTTATTTATTTCTGTAAATTATTCATAAAATGCATGAATTTAGAAGTTGAGAGTGAGGGTTTGGAGGAGTTGCTGAAGCATAGTTGTAACTGTAAAGATAGAAATTATGAGTAGAGAAAAGCAGATTCCTTGAATATATATGGAAGTTCTGATTAAAAATTTACTAAAGGAAAAACCTAGTAGTTTTAAAATGTTAAATTTGAGTTCCAGTTGGAAAAGTAAAATGTGTGAAGTTTGATAAACATAGTGATTGCTTACTCTCATAATAGAAGAGTAAGAAAAACTTAGGAGCACCTCTGGTTGTAATTATTTTTAAGGACCAAAAACCACTAAAACCTCACTGGTGCTGCTAATACAATGAAGGTCCTGGCAATAATAATATGGTAAAAAATTTCAATGGATCAATAACCAGAAATCTCCTCATGTATAGTATAGCCAACAAAAATATACAGGGAAATGCATGCTAGTGACTCAGAATTGAGATCCACAACACCACAAGCTAGTTGTAAATGTGAAATGTTATATAATCATTGGCCCACAACATCAAAATTATATGTTAATACTTGTTCATATTTTCTCTTGGTCCTTTTGTTACTTGCGTCTATGGGACTGTGTATTGGCTTTAGTTCCTCCACTTATGCTGATTTCTTTGATAAAAAATTTCTACATTTGATCTCAATAATTATTTCTTCTTCCTCTTCTTCTTCTTTATTATTATTATTATTATTATTATTATTATTATTATTATTATTATTTCTTTTGCACCTATGGTATATTCCTTCTAGGGAAAGTGAAGGTTCATTTGAGTATGGAAACTATCGGAGGGAAGTTGAAGATTTACATGCTGTAGCTCAACACTTTTTTGGAGAAAAGCGAGCTGTCAGGACAATTGTTGGGCATAGTAAAGGTGTGTTGGATTTGTTGTCATAATTTCTTGACTAACTTTACCTGCAAGAAAAAATGGAAAAGGCTCTGCTACTGTGCAGGTGATGGTATGATTGGATTGGATTTTTCTTTTGAAAGTGACTTCTTATCAGCAATATTTGCCTATGAAGTAGAAATTATTAGTACTATAATAAGATCAGATAAGAATGGTGTAATTTTTGGCATAAAATTGGCATTAGCTTTTATCTAATAATAATAATTGTAAACTGGTTAGATTTTCTAGTATCATTAAGTTGATTCACCAAACTTTTTCTTGAATTACTGAGATACTTGGTAAAAATGCTCAAGTACAAATGTCACTTAACTTTGTTACTCTGTGAACTATGTCAACTGTAAAATTCGTATAATTTGAATTAGAACGATGATCTAATTGGAATTTCATCGCTTTGTATGCTGTTAAAGTCTAGCCTTCAGCTATATCCACAGCAAGGAATCAAATAGCTAAGGTGTTTTATTTATGTCTTGGTGACTCAGACACAGGGTTGTCATTTATCATAGAGGATAAAAAATGACGTGATTGGTGATGATATTTCCTGTATTATGCCATTGAGAACTATTATTTTACAGGCATTGGTATGCCATGAATCGCTTATATTTCTTAATCTAGGCCTTTTATAGGAGTAAGTAACGTTTGTGGTGAGTGATACACCATTGGTTATCTGCCACTGGTTTCATTTATTTGAATTTGCTGTTTGGAAAAGAGAAACTCTCACTAATTGTTTCTGCACCTTGACACAGGAGGTGGTGTGGTGCTTCTGTATGCTTCAAAATATCATGACATCAAAACAGTTGTGAACATCTCTGGTCGCTATGATCTGAAGACAGGTGTTGAAGAACGCCTAGGAAAAGATTATATGGAAAGAATCAAGAAGGATGGATTCATTGACATGTACAAGTCAGGTAATCTCTCATCCAGTTTTGAATGAAATGATAATAGCCCATCAGTTCATTTCTCTTCCCTCCTACAGGAGATTTTCTCTATCGCGTGAGCAAGGAAAGCTTGATGGATCGGCCAAATACGAATATGCATGAAGCATGTCTCCAGATTGACAATGGATGCAGGTGAGCGGATAAGGAATTTCTGGTGACTTCATTTTCCTTTTACCATGAGTTTGCCAAGATTTTCCAAAATACAGTGTCATATCACTTGATATATATATATATATATTACAGGGTGCTTACAGTTCATGGTTCTGCTGATGAAATTGTGGGTGTTGAAAGTGCATATGAATTTGCCAAGATTATACCCAACCACAAGTTACATATCGTAGAAGGAGCTGATCATTCATTCTCAGAGCATCAAGATGAACTAGCCTCTGTTGTTGTGAACTTCATCAAGGAAGCCTTTCACCAAGACAAGGCCCCTACCCCTACCAGCTCATGATCATTTTTCTTCATTTGAGTTACCATCTCTCTCTTTTAATGATGGTATATTTTGGAGTCTTGCTTCAGTAACAGGAAATAATGGCCAATGAATCTATATTTTATGTTCCAACATGTTCGAGTCTAAATGCCAAGTCACACCTTAATAAAGATGCGAGCTTCTTTAAAGGTATTTCAAGACCATAAATGGATCCGACCACTTTCAAAATTAATTTTTACACTCTTGCAAAGTTCTCAAGAGTGACTATAAAACAAAACCAGAGGGGTCACTTCTATTATGATCTATTATATATATACTTTTTAAGAGGAAAATAATTATTATACCAATTGGGCGAGCCTAACCCATGGTAGACTGGGGGCGTAGCCAATGTTAGGAGGGAGAGATTCCAAAATATAAAAAAGTTAATGAAGAAAAGTATATATTCTTGAAAATAGAAAAAAGGGTAAGTTTTTAGTTTGTATCATAAAATAGCATGGTCCATAAACATAAACCCGGATTTAGTATTGAACTAGCTGAAATATTGGGTTAAACGTGGGTCAGATCGGAGTCAAACCGGAGTTAAATCTGAACTAAACCACTGAGAAATTGAAAATTTCATGCTCATTAATATGAAATTCTAAAGAAATTTATATATATAGCGAACCGGACTGGTTCACCAGCCGGTCTGTCGATTTCCAAGCTAAACCATTGGTTTGGTCCCTGCAAAAAAGGGAAGAGAGAGGAGTAAGGGGATACATTTTTCTTAGGGCAAATATGCAATTATACTTATAAATACTTTTTGGAGGAGCTATAGGCACAATAGACATTTTTTTTTGTGCAAAAGTACCTATAAGCATTAAAAAGTAGCCCAATAATATCATTTCTGTTAAATTGGTGAATGTTGACCTTGAGAATGAAACATTTGACCATTTTTTCTGACACGTAGGTTGAGCTGGCGAATGTGACGATGACGTGTACAATGAGAAAGGTGAAACGTGCACTTCTCTCTCTTCTTTTGGTTGCTGGCTTGCACGCTTTTGGCCCTTCTGGGTTCCTTCTCATTGTTGCCTATTTCATTATTGTAAGCCCGATATCTTTTATTCAATCTTTCTCCGTTAATGCTGACTATTAATGCCTTTGTGAGGTCAGATTAGTTATTCACTGAGTTTTATGCAATTGTTTGTTCAATGGAGTTTCATACCCTAAGAAAACTCGAATAATTAACTCCAATGACCTGTGATTGGAGTTCACTGGAGTTAATTAGTCATCCTTGTCAATCAGCAGCCCAGAAGGAACCTAAATTTGAGGATGGCCCAAGCTGCACAAGATCTAGGTAATTATGTGTTTTGTTTTGCCCCTGTTATGCGGAATATAACATGATTTGGTACACAAACACACAAATTACGGTCTTGTTTATGGGTTATCTGAATCAAAGAACGAAAAACCGGACCAAGCAATTAACTGGCCACAGCACAAATTCAAAGGTTAATGGGTCAACCGGGGTCTAACCGATAGTTGAACCGGTCATATTAAAATATTATAATTTATTAGTGATAATATATATTAATATATTTTTAAACTTCTATAGATAAAAATAAAAATTTTTAGAAAAAAAATGTTTAAAATCTATTAGTATTAGTTATAATACCTATACTTATGCAAAGATATCTCATTTCCTATAATTATTATATCTTTTTAAATAATTTTTTTTATTATTTTCTTCATTTTTTTAGATTTGTTCTTTCTTTATCTATTTTTCTCTTCATTTTAGTCTTCAACTTTCCATTTTGCCCTCAAAAAATACAAAATAAAAATTTGGAAAATTTTAAAAAAAAAAAGAGAAAGTTGAAGATGTGTTCACATTATCTGTTTAGGCCATGATCAATAATTGGAGTTCATTGGAGTTAATTATTCAAGTTTTCTTAGGATATAGAACTCTAATGAACAAACAATTGCATAGAACTCAATGAAGAACCAATTTGACCTCACAAAGGCATTAACAATCAGCACTAACAGAGAAAGACCGAATAAAACATGTTAGGCTTACAATGATGAAATAGGCAACAACAAGAAGGAACCCAGAAGGGCCAAAAGCGAAGAGGGAAGTAAACTTTTCACCTTTCTCATTGTACAAGTCATCGTCACATTCACCAACTCACCCTACGTATTAGAAAAAATGGTCAAACGTTTCATTTTCACAGTTAACGTCCACCAACTTAACAGAAATTGTATTATTGGGTTACTTTTTAATGTTGATGTGTATTTTTGCTCACAAAAAATATTTACTGTGCCTATAACTCTTTCAAAAAATGTTTACCGGTAAAATTGCACCTTTACCTTTTTCTTATTTGGCATTATTAGGATGAATGGTAAGAGATTCACATTTGTTTTAGAAAATTAAAAAATTGCGGCCATGAGGACTAAGTTGCAAAATGAATAAAACTACGAGGATTAAATAATTTTTTTTAAGAAATCAAGAATTTCTTAAGCATAAAGGTTTTTCGCCTCTTCCAATAAATGGGCTTTTCAGGAATCGAACTTCTATTCTCTTCTTTACAAGATGAGGTCACTTACCCCCTCCACTAATACTCCTTCCGTGCCAACACCAGTTTCCATTTTGATAATCAAAGAGTAATAAAGATGGAATTCAATGGGCATACAGAATAGTACAATTATACTGATAAAAATATTCATTTACAATCCCGTCATCGTTCATCAGCGAAATACAAAAAATACAGCAAAAACTTAACATTTACAGAATTCTCCAAAATATCTACACATAAACTAATTATAACCACAATCATGTCCTGGTCTCGTGACACATATCAATCACTTCCCGGCGTCTATGCCTTTGCCCTTTGACCCACTGGCACCAGTTGAGATGTTTATTTAAAAATAGGGTGAGATTCTGAAAAATCTCAATAGAAACATGCTATCGTTCATAGAAAATGTAAAAAGTAAATATGACATGCGCCAAGGTATGCACTAATTAATAAACAATATAACACATCATCGTCATGTATACATGAGTAGGATCCAACCCCATGATCTACACCGGTTGGTCTTCCACCAACTCCCAGTGTAAGTGCACACCGGCACTAACTACCTCTCTTTAGGCAATTCATGTTAATTAATAAAGTGCATTTATAAACATTGGTATCCACACAAGCATATAACTATAGCATGATGTATAAAGGATGTTCCTACCTCAAAGCTTTATGAACCCTTCTTTAGATATGTCTCGAAAAATGTGTCGTGTCTAGCCTCCAACTCGATCCTAAAATATTAAATGTACAAGAAACAGGTCATAACTTATCCGAGTATCATTTTAGACTCTTCCATAGTGTTTCTGGTGGTTATATTAGTCTATGGTAAGAATTTACTAAAATGCCCCCAGGACCTTAGCCCGATAACATGTTTTCCCAAAATTTTGACTAGAGCTATTCTAACATATTTTCGCCCAAAGAATTCATTTCAGGGCTCGAAATCATCAAATTCACTGTCAAATTACGAAAATAGTCTTGACAAACCCGATTTAGGGTTTTATGAGCGTTTACGTAATTATGCTTTTTCAACCTTTTTCCGAAAAAGTGGCCAATTGTAACCCTACCTATTTTTGCCCATTGAATCCAATGAAACCATTTATTTTATGAAAATCCAGCTCCTAGCCCATGAAACAATGCTGGCCAAAATTCTTAAAGAAAAATGAAAAAAATGTAGTTTTGTGTTTTAGCTTCCAAAACTTGTACTTTTCCACTTCTAATCCTTTATTAACTTATTTAAACACTTCTTAATCATGATTCAAAGAAATTTGGGTAGCATAACCCCTTAGGGTTATAACTTTTCCAATTTTACAACTCAACTAAAAATCACTAAACTATCAACAAACTTCAAAACCAACTTCATGCAAGTATAGATTTGAGTTTGGTATAGTTACCTCTTAGGCTTCTTAGATCCTCTAACTCTAGGCACCTCCTCCCTCTCTTCTTGATCTCAAGATAAGCTTGCTAAACCATGGAGTATATGGAAAGGAAGAGATTAAAGAAGAGTTATATGGAAGATTAAAAAGAAAAACCTTTAAGAAATCTTCACTTACCTTAATCCTTCTCTTCTTCCTTCTCTCTTGGCTTGAACTTTCCTTAAGCTTTTCTCTCTCTTCTTTCTTGTTGCAAGTGACGAAAATGAAGGCAAGAGAAAAAGGATGGGGCTTCATAAATTTTTCTCCATTCATTCTACTCCATTGATCTCATCAAAGGTTGACATGGTGACACTTGCCAACCACCATACTTCCCTCCATACTTCCACTCATACTCCCTTCATAACTGCTCCCTTTGACTTCCTTTAACATTGAAATAGCCTTCTCCCTTGGTTAGCTTTTAAAAAAAACGTGCTCCCCCTTCTCATGCTCCAACTAAATAATTACTCATCCAACTAAACCAATTATTACACTTAAGATAGCATACCATTTCATCATTATTTGTCCATGTACTCTTACAAATCCATTATAATTTAATCCCCTCCTCATATAATCATGACACTTGGCATTTTAATTCTATTAATCAATTTCTAACACATTTTATTTTCAATTTTCGGAATAATGCCAATTTTGAAAGATTTTCTACTATAACTTTAAAAAATCATAACTAATTTTGTAGACATCTTTTTGGAGTGATTCCAAAGGATATGAAACCCTTATTGAGTCTAGTTTCAAGAAAAAATATGGAATTTTACTAGCTGGGATTATATCATTCCCAAATTTTCAATTTTTGACTGCTGCTCCAGAAACTTTCCAGATTTTCTGGACTAACTTTAAAAACCCATAGCTTTTTGTACATAGCTTCAATTGATTCATATGACCTATCAAATTAAAACTTAGGATGCCTACTTTCACTCTATAAAATTTCATAATTTTTGCCCATCATTTGTTCTTCCAAAATCATATGACAAGCTCACTACTTTGCAACCGATTTCACTGAAAACACCATTCAACTTTCAACTTTCAATTTTCAATATTTAATTACTTTGGCCTTAAATATTCACCATTTTATTGAATATATAAAATAATCATAATATACTCTTGGTGAATAAAATTTGGGGTGTTATACTCCGGTCCTAATTATAAAATAAAATTGAATTTTTTGGAGAAATTAAGGAAGCTAATTAAATTATTTTAGAGTATTTTTATTTTTATTTTTTTTTCAAACTAATTAGTTTAACTAATAAATTAATATATAATATAAATATACATAACATATGATATGATTAAGTAATTTATTTAGCTTCCTTAATCTTTTTAAAATAAGTCAACTTTATCTTATATTTACGATTAGAGGTAGCAAGTTATTAATAAATAATTAATATTTTTCAGAAAATAAAAAACGCGTTCCCTTACTGGTCATCGATGGTCGGAAATTGACGGACAGGAGACTTTCGTACCAAAAGTTGTGAACGGTGAGGGACTCTGTGAGTTAACTGCCACTTGTAAATTGCAAATTTGCAATGCTTTGAATGGACATCATCCTGCAAAATTTATGCTGCGTGCTGCCAGATTCATCAGTTTCAAGAAAGTCTTATGTACCCAAATTTCTTAATCTTTCCTACAAGCCAGGTCCCGTATTCATCCCTCTCAATCGGAAACCCAGAAGGAACCTAAATTTGAGGATGGCCCAAGCTGCACAAGACCTAGGTAAGTATGTGTTTTGTTTTGCCCCTGTTATGCTGAATATGACATGATTTGGTACACAAACACACAAATTATGGTCTCGTTTGCGGGGTACCTGAATCAAACGGTAACTCTGTTCTTTCATTTGTTGAGGTTGAACTGGATGTGTTCACATTATCTATTTAGGTCTTGTTGATTAATGAAGACTTTAAAAATAGGTGAATCTGTGATAATTTATGCTAAAAGTTTTCACATTGCTTTCAAGCCGTTCCTTTATGTTAGTTACTAGAAACTAAGGTCATAGTTTAGCTCGTGTCATAGTTTAGCTCACTTAATTCAGACCAAATTGATCGGTAGCTGTACATCTAATTGCTGCTTTATTTGTAAGCTACTCGTATCAATATATAGTTGTTATTTCCTGCTCAAAGTCAATATTTAGACGTAATATTTTAAAGTGTTTATATGTTCAAGTTTGCATAATTGCTTGTAATATTTTTGTCACTTGTACTCACTGCAAAATGTCTCTTGAACTTTCTTACCATGGATATGATCTAGACCAAGTTTTGTGGTCATTGTCTAGAGGCTTTGAATTAACTGTACGTCACTGCAAATTGATCTCATTACAAAGGTTTCCTGCCCTCCTTGTTGCTATACACATTTCCTTAGCTTCTACTGGGTTTCGTTTAAAACCCTCTGAAAAACTACTGTCCCTGTTGGTGGAAATGGACAAAGAAAGGCTTCTTGATCCCCATTGAGCATTTTATCTTTAGAGATCGCTTCTTTCTATTTATAATGTCACTTGTGTACTTCTGAAGGCAGGTTTTTATATCATTTGAATAATTTCAATGTATGTTGTTTTTTTTTTAATTTTATGAAAATAACAAATTGGCAAATATCTAAAGTAGCATTTGAGAAGTACAATATCAAAAAAATGGACCATCAACTTGGGAAAATGATGCTGATGTTTTACAATTCTGGTATCAGTGTTTGAAGTGATGAACTTCATTGGTAATCATACAGGCTGTTTGAATGTTCAACAAATTCAGTGAAATCAAGTTATGATTGTTCAATTATTTTTTCAGCTTTTCAACAGCAAAAAGTCATAATACCCAACAAGCTGGGAAATAAACTAGTTGGCATCCTCCATGACTCTGGAACCTCTGAAATTGTTATCTTATGCCACGGTCTAGGTGCCTCAAAGGTGACTCTTTTTGATACAGAAAGCCCCTGTTCATTATTATCGTGGAGACGTGTTGTCATTAAAATTGAATGTAAAACTGATCAGCCCCAACTCACACTGATTGGCTAATTGAGTTTTCTTATTTTCAGGAAGACAATATCATGGTGAACCTTGCTTCTGCACTGGAAAAAGCTGGGATTAGTTCTTTTCGCTTTGACTTTACTGGAAATGGGTATGTTTCTAATAGTACAGAACCAAACTGTGAATTTTGAAGATCATGTGTGTGAAGAATTACTTTCATAACAAACACTTGGTTTTTGCTTGTTGCTGTTGATATTGTTCTAATTGGAGTAAGGAACTACACTATACTTAAAACTGATAAGTTTAACCCTCTGTTATCTTAGTTTTTCTTGTGGAAGGATATATTCTAGAATGCTTAAGTTTGAGAAAGACAACATCCTGAAATTGGGAACTATTAATATTTTGTCAAATACAGGAAATGAAACTATCAAAGATAGGTCATGCTACAGAACTTGCAAACTACATTTATAGCTGTGCACAAAATTAATATATGAAAATAGTTACGGACTGCTTTTTCTTACCGTAGTCAAAATATGTCTATGGTTCTTTTGTGTCTTTATATATTTCATCCTCACTGTTAATCTACTTTCATACTATTTCATTTTGATTTGGTTGCTTCTTTCTAGGGAAAGTGAAGGTTCATTTGGATTTGGTAACTATTGGAGGGAGGTTGACGATTTACATGCAGTGATCCAACACTTCCATGGAGCAAACCGCAGAGTTACTGCTATTATTGGGCACAGTAAAGGTTTGTTTAATGTTTAGACTTGTTCTTCATGCATTAGTGGATAAGAAGCAAATAAGTGAAGCATGTAAAAGAGATGTCCAAAGCGCAAAGTGAAACCTTCACATACTGAAGCACAAGAACAAACTCCATAAATTATCTCCAGTCCCTTCCAGAGAAAAAACAAATAAAGTTCATGCACTGATATACATGATACGCATGATATATGAAAAGTAGCTCACCCAAGTGAAAGCAAGAAAAACATGGGCTATTTATGAGTTATCCTTGTATTGTGTTTATTAACTACTTGTCTTTTGCCCTAGATTTTGTAGCATTGTGAACAAGGTATTGCAGGCTTATTTGAATCATTACTAACGGTTTATGTACTCTGATACAGGAGCTGATGTGGTGCTTCTTTATGCTTCAAAGCATCATGACACTAGCACAGTTTTCAACCTCTCTGGTCGCTATAACCTGATAGAAGGCCTTGAAGAAAGTCTTGGCAAGGATTTTATGGACAGAATAAGGAAGGAAGGGTTCATTGAGGTGAAGATTAATTCAGGTAGCCTGTCACTTACTCAAGTATGTGATTGAATGCCGGAATTGGTTTGGAAGCATGTTGTAAGAGATGTTTTAGCAAATTTTTTCTCTATTATCTACTATTACTTGCTCCTCCATCCTGATCCTGCTGTTGAATGAAATTGCTAAATCTAGTGAGTCGAGAACTTTGTCTTCGTTTGTTTTTTTCCCTACACTTTTTAGTAGAATTTTGAGTTGGGGGTGTATAATCCCTTGTCATGAAGCTTCTGCTTCAACAGTGTTACTAACTAGGCAGTTAAGAAAACAACAACTCTCCAAATCGCTTACACACACTTCCATGCATTCTCTTTTATTGTTTATTTTATAATCACTAAAAGGAATATGCTTTTGTAGGAAGGTACAGGGTCACTGAGGAAAGTCTGAAGGATCGCCTAATTATAAATATGCATGAAGAATGCCTTAAGATTGACAAAGAATGCAGGTAAGGGGAAAACAAGTTGTCTGATAGTTCTCCTCTTCTTTCTTCCTCGTTTGACCCATTTTTGCCTCTTGTTGCATTTCTTCATGGACCATGTGTGTCTACACTAAAACTTGAATCACAGTCACCTTGCGATGACGTTGATGATACTTATCTATAAAGTACAGCTTTTAATAAACATCTGGTAAGAGTTAGTGTTTAAGAAAGTTTTATGGATTAAGTAAAAAAGTTATTTGTAGTGAACCCCATTAAAGGGCTTTATGGATTTAGAAAAATCTAGTAGTTTAAGAAAAGATTTACATGTATGCATTCAAAGTTTGAGTGGTCATACTACCATCATCAGGCTATCAGCTATCATAATAAGCTGGGTTAATTTTCCTACATGAGTACAGACCTATTTGTAGGCCATCCTAGACAAGATAAGAAATACTAATGAAACCCAGGTGCCAATACTAGAATCTGATTGTTTTACTGTTTTACTTTTACTTTATGTCAACTGTAAAAAAAATGTATATGTTATATCTTCATTGGAAAGCTATGATATTATATGACAGGGTCTTCACAGTCCATGGTTCTGCTGACGAAGCTATCCCTGTTAGTGATGCATATGAGTTCGCCAAGATCCTGCCTAACCACAAGTTACATATCGTAGAAGGAGCTAATCATGTATATGCTGCTCATCAAGCTGAATTATCCTCGGTGGTTGCCGGCTTCATAAAGGAGACGTTGCATCAGGGCACTGATGCTTAGGTAGCTGTTCTTGAGAGTTCAAGAAACTCTTTGTTTGATATTCTTCCAAATAATATAGCAGGGCTAGTATATCTGACTGGTTTGAGCCATTTCATTGTGATGCTGATGACGAACTTCATCGGCAGGTGGGAACAGCCTATGATGCTGTAATGGCAATGTGATTTATTTTAGAGAGATCTGTCCATGTATGATGTTAATGATGATCCTAAGACTATTACCATGTGGTTGCAAACAATTCTCATATCATAGGTCAAAACTTTGCTATTCTTTTTACTGACCACCACATAGGACTTGCGTCTAGTTATTCATAATACATAGATTTCCAAGTGATGAGCTTAAAATTGTCAATCTGCCGTTTGGGTAAAGTCTGTCAATTTTTTCAGAAAGCTTCTTCTCCATTGTTGTAAAATATATATGGAAAAATACTGCTAATCAGTTCACTCTGAATGCGTCCGGTTTAAGCATTTACACAGTTTTCCCCTCAAACCCTTTTAATATTTTTCTTCAAGTATGAAATGGTTTAAACACCCCAACTCATGTAGGTGTAAAATATGGTAGGAATTTTCGTTCCTTAAATTAGTAGTTGAAGATTCAATATTTTTTGGTACAGTGAAGACTCAATTTTTAACACTTATAAAAAAAAAAGCCTAAATGTGAATTAGTTAACTTTTTGCTAAGATTAGTCTTTTACTCTTGGGAAAATATGCTTGTAAGGAAAAAATTGTTGAAGTGTAGTTTTTTAATATATATTTTATCATTAAATTTATCAAAGCTTGATAACATAGAACATAGAACTTTTATTCAAATCATACATTTATTATCCTTCAATTAAGAATCAGTGACAGAAATGCAAAAGATCGCATCTAAGCTTATTTGATTATTCATAAAATAACATTTTTCCGAATTTAATGCAGAGTATTTTGAAAAGAAAAATCCTAATTTTTTTCTTGAAAAGACAATTTATTAAAAAGATAAAATAAGTTACTCCCTTCGGTCTTTAATATAAGACATATTTGAGGAGTTGATCTTGATCCTAAATATAACATAAAGTTTCACATTTATCAATTTTTTCCTAATTTATCCTTATTAATGCTCCCTCAACAATAATTAAGGAGGGGAGGGGAGGGGAGAATCGACGAAGATAACTAGGATGTTTTAGAAAATACATGTCATATAAACTAACTCAACTAATTTTCTTAATCTAATTAAATTAGATAAATACATCTTATATAAAGAATCAAATGGAGTACATAAAAAGGCCTAGATCTACTGGGGTTTCAAGGGATAAACTCAAAAATTGCCAAATAGATCACACACCCAATCCATCATACATAATAGAAAATTAAAAAACCAACAACAGAACAAACATACATAACAGGAAATAAAACAACTACAGAACAAATAAGAACGAACTTGAAGATGGAAGAGCCTTGCATAATACTGTATTCGAAATCCACACCAGGATAAGCAACTAAAAGATAAATCCTAATAATTCAATATAGAAAGGCATAACTCAAGTCAATGCCGGTAAGATTTTGGTGCTCGGGCATTGGTAGACGTGTGAGAGAGGATAAGCTCACTAAAAGCATATTGATGACTAGTTTCTAGGGTCAACATCTCCCTTTTAAACAAATTTACCGACCATAATAACCCATTTATAATCTTATTTGTATCATTCGGTGATCTAAGACCCCTAGCTCAATTTGGTTCAAGTCAAATCTTTATGGTCTGATTTTTTAAAGTAAAAAAAAAAAATCATAAAGATAAAAAAGTTATTTCCTCATGCCCTTTCAATAAAAAAAAACATATTTAATAGCTAATAGGATTGTGAAATATCTTATTAACTGCAGAGCAAGTTTATCAACAAAGCGGAAAGAATTAATAGTATATATGATAAGAATAAAAAACTACAAGTGAGAAAAGTTTATGAAAAAAAGGTTCATTTTTTATTTTCTATACTGGCGGAGTTTTGATATGACACACAGTCTTAATATGATGCTTGAGAAGAAAAATGCATGTGATAATCTTATCGGTAAGCTTATGCACATTTGCAAGAAGACTAAGGAGGGAATCAATAAAAGACTAGACTTAGTTGAAATAAGAATGAGAGGTACCACTAACAAGTTAACCAGGGTAGATTAGTCACTTTCTATGTTTAATTACCTAGGTGTAATCAATGTACATTGTGTTTATCTACGTTGGTTGTTCTACCTATTGAGATAAATTTAAGACATTCTACCACACTCTTACATACTACGCTTCACAAACTTACATAAAAAGTCTTTCCTGGTCATGGTCAACACATAAAAAATCTTTTAAATTTAAATATTGAAATTAATTAAATTCATACCAATATCGGTTATTGGTTTATTATTCAATCAAGTATGAAGTATCAATCGGGTTGGATCCCAAAGAATATGAGCATGAGATTAGGTAATTCTCCATTTAGTGGATTAGGAAAGGAATGATTTATAAATCTCTTACCAAGAGAACAAAAGATCAAGGGAATCATTTAAATATACAGATGCCCTTTTTATTTTTTATTTTAAATTATTCAAGTAATCGTGGTAAAGAAGAAAAAGAAGGAAAGTCAGGGTTAGGAAAAATCTCTGTGATGATTAGATTCTATCCCAGATGGCCAGATGGGATAGATGTGTTTATTAATAACATTACTTTTTTTTACTAATGAATGAAAAATCGTCAACATTAGTAATAATTCACAGTGTGAATGTTGGGACCTTGTCTTGGATTTTCCACAACAACGAGACATCAATCCCTAAAGCCTTTCTTCTCTGTTGGTTGTCCAAAGAAGAATTTAAAAAAAAAAAAAAGAAAAAATAAAAGAAAAATATAGGGACAAAAAAGTCAACAAAAATCACTGTGGCGCTTCTCACCTTCTCTGTCTCCTGATTGCCTGCAAGCTGGAATTAACTGTTGTATATCCTCCTTTATCTAATACTCCTACTATCACATTAATTAATATTTTAATCACAAATTATATAATTAATTTATGGATATTAAGAAAATTGGTGAGTTAATTATTTGTAATAAATAAGAATTGGTTTCTCTAAAATAATATTTTTAATCATGTGTATTGTAACTATTACTTGAAACTTGTGCAATCACTATATATGCTTTGAAGCAAAACTTATAAATTTAGAAGATAAAATGGAATGAGATCTTATATTTAAAATCAATTAAAGTAAACATCTAATCTACCTCTTATATTAGGGAGCAGAGGGAATGTTAATTATTGAGAGAGGTATATCAATAGTTGGAAGTGCTTGTTTGTATCATCTTCTCTTTGTTGATTCTGTACTATGCAAAATAAATATGTGACTCGTACAAAAAAAAAAAAGTTCTGTTAAAGATCCCACACAGGAAGTGAAATGAGTTATTACAATTTAAACATGATGTCTTAAAATGGGGAATACACACACACACACATCATAGACACTTTAAAAAGAGTAATTTCATTGAGCCTTGGCAATGTATGAATCAGACCCAGTAAAAATTAATATAAAAAATTATTGTTTATAAATTACTATAAATAATCTAATTAATTTTTTTTACATTTTTTATATAATTAAAAAAATTAAATCTACCTAACTGTGTAAACAGTTGAACTATGTATGCAATGGGCTAGCGTAATCAAATAAGGTGCTTTTGGTCCTGTTTAGGCCGTAAAGCGCATTATTTTGGTTAATTAATGAACAAATTTTATTTAATAAATGATAGAAAGCGGAAAAAAAGTTTCACTTTATGGGGGCAAAAGCCGATAGATCGTACCACCTTTATCATCGAATCTTATTAAATTGATAACAAGAAATTAAATTTAAAAAAAAACAGGCAGTTAACACAAACACACTCAAAGGAAAACCATACAATATAATATTTTTAAAAAAAGGAATATAACTTTTGGCCTCTAAATCAATTCCTAAACTTCAATTCAAAATAACTCAGTTCATTTAATTTCTTGACTCAAAACAATTCAGTCCTTATAATTTTTTAATTCAGCACAATTCAATTTCGAGTAAAAGTTCAATAATAAAATTGATAATTGAGAGAATGTTTAGGGATTAAAACTTATATTATCCCTAATCTTTATAACAAAAGAAGGACAGCTAAATTGGCATACTTTTGAGGAGTAAAAGAGGAAGTTTGCTTTTAAGTTGTGACAACGAAGGCCCTCGTGGGTCTATACATAAATATGTCTGAAACCCTAAAAGTTTAAAACCAACTCATTCTTTTTCTTTCTAGGGTTGGCTAAAGTGATTCCAACACATTTAATATATGTTAGTTTGACAAAAGAAATACAACTGGTTGGTTCCTATAATTGGACAAAGGCTAGCTTGCTCTTTCTTTAGAATAGAATAGAATTCTCTGATCACCAAAGACGTCTTTGAAACATAAATAGTTTTTCTTCTTCTTTATTTATTTGTAACTTAATTAATGGGCTAAAGTAAAAGTTTGGGGAAATATACCCTTTAAGAACATATAATTTATGTTAATGAAAAAGCTCACACAAATGGTTATCATAAACGTTTCATAAAAAATTAAGCTTGCATGAAAAAAATTTGAGTTTGTAATTTTATGAAGTATTTATAATAATTTATTTCAAATATTTTTTTTATCAAAGAATTTTTTTAGGATCTTCAATTATTATTAATATAGATAGATAAATACTCCTCCGGTTCTAATGATATAGGAGGTTGGTCTTGATCCTAATTATAATATCTCTATTCATCATTTTATCTCTACCATTTACATTTTACCCCAAACTAATGTACATAATCTATAAACCGATATATAATTTAAACTTCTAATATAATAGGGGTATTTGGGAAGACTAGGTCATATTTGTTATAAGAGTTAAAGAATAAATTTATCAATGAAATTTTGTTTGAGGAGTGTCTGACACAAATATATTTTAGAAGAGGCAAAAATACCAATAACCAATTAAAAAGAGGCATCCAGAATAAAAACCGTTAAATCAATAGTAACGCCGTTAGAGATTTTTTTCTCTTATAATTTAACGTCGTTAGTACAGATTTAACGGTTTTTGTGCTAGATGCCCCCTTTTAATTGTTCATTGGTATTTTTGCTCTTTCTAAAACATATTTGCGTCAGACACTCTTCAGACAAAACTTTATTGATAAATTTGCTCCTTAACCCTTCGTTATAATTCACTAATTTATATAACTTTCTTAATATGCTTAAATTAACTAAAATGTTGGAGTGTGTATTAAAGAGCAGAGGAGTAATATGGTTAGATAACTTGAAATTTTTTAATATTATAAAAAAATGTCTATAAATATAATAAATCAAATCATGAATGATTGTATTTTAAATTCCATACCATGAAAATAATAAAGAAATCTGCCTAGTTTTTTTTCCTTGAGAAAAAGTTTGAAATCAGCTGACCCACCAATTATATATAAACTATGACTAGCTTCTCTCCAATGGTTGCACCCTCGATTGATTGAGGGGCTATAAACTGATTTTTTTTTTTTTATATTGTCCTAATAATGCAGCGTGATCTATACATATAAGGAAGAAAGATCTTGGTTTTAAATTAAAAAATGATTATAGTATTTGAAGTCATTTGGCGTTATCATATCTATCTAGCAACCTACGATGATTGATTCATGGAATACAGCTAGGAAGATCCCAAGCTGTGTAGACACAATTATACATAATTGTTGTTAACCTAGGATATATCATAATTATTGCTAGCTTGCCCTCACAGAAAGGAAGAGAGCAAGGGAAAAACCTAAAAGAAAAATCAAGTTATTATTAGAGGACAAAATACACTCATTGCCTATCAAGCAAGCAAGCAGAGGCTTGATTTATTAGAGAAATATTGATGTATTTTTATGTTCATTCAAGCATATATGAAGTATATTATCAAACAATTTATTAAAGTAATTATCTAATAAAATATTTTTTATTTTTTTGTATAATTATCTAGCACCTATTTTCATTGGATTCAATTTGAGCAATGTCGGGTTGAAATGAAATAGTTCTCTCTCGCTTATTTTTTTTTTTTTAATTATCCACAGAAACCAAACCCTCAATCTTATATACGGATACCAAGTCCCTTTCTTTTGACTTAATTATTATCAGTTATAATTAATTATTCATTACATCATAACTATAATTAGCCATCACAGTAGTATTATTAAGAACATAAAGTGATCACTCAAATTATTAGATTGTTGGAGAGAAAAATATTATTATGGATATATATAGTCAAAGTTATATTGGGATTCTTTCGTCCTTGTGCTGGAATGCACCAAAACCCATCTTAATATATATCGTTTTCTCTTCATAAAATTCGAAAACTACTGATCAATATGATGACAGACAAAGTGAGAAACACACAAAAGAGAGAGAAAGAGAGACAGCTGTTTGATCCTTTTCTTAACCCTAATTTTCTCTCAACTCATTAATTGGGCGACTTTTATTTTCTTTCCATTACACCAAACGTGAGGAATACAATACACAGTTTATGTAAAATATATATTATTTATATTATCAATGATATATATATTGATATTGATTGACATTGATATTTATTATGTGATTATTTTAAGTGGAGAATTTAGTTAATGATGTAACACTAAATAATATATATAAATAGTCTACGACTTATAATTATTTTTTCCTTCGGTCTTTGAACCCCACCCTCTCCTAATGTCTCTAATTAATTAAAAAAAGTTACAGAACTGGAAAAGAGAGAGAGAGAGAGAGAGAGACAGAGGCCATCATCTCAGGAAATCTGGGGTCATATACATTAATACATCTGCGACCAGCTAGCTATAAGCTAATAAATAAAAAAGTGAGGCCGTACCACACCTATATGCCCACTTTTTCTTGGGAAAATTAATAAATAAGGCAAAACTAAATAAAGAAAGAAAAAAGAATATGATTTGTAGCAAATCAATCAATGTTGTTGAAGATTCTCTGTCCTGGCGATAGAATCATTCTTGGATCAAACTCATATTTTCTTTCTTGGAAACTCCTCCATTTGGCGCCAAAATGATTTTTCCACTCTTGCTGTATTGTGTAGTGAGCAAAATATTGCTTCGCCTTCATCCCAGATTCTTCACAAAACCTTAATATGTCTCTATTTTGAACATCAAATGCTTTCCAATCATCAAACCCACTTGAATGCAAAAATCCCACTGTGTAGAACACTTCCTCGTCTGGGATAATTGCCGACATTTTATCGTTCCATCTGTAATAATCAATGAAAGTTTTTACCTTTATTAATTTTCTTGCTCTGAAGAGTAAAAAAGTTATTATCTTTTTTAATTAGAATATTGAGTGTGATTATGGACTTACTTGCTTCGATTCATGGGATAAACTAAGACTGGTCCTTTGGTGATGTTTCGTTTGAGGATAATATCCTTAAAAACCCCAGAATCAAAATCATGGATCCTAGATTTGGGTATGAACATGTTTAGCCATGGATGTGGAACATCCCATAGTCCTTGTGATTGAAGTTTCAGCTCTCCACTTCGAACTCTATTCAAGAACTCCACAAACGACACATTTTTCTCGTAATAAAATCCAGGAACATAACTTAGTCCTTGGAGCAATTCTTGCATTTCCTACACGCATCCAAAGAAATATCATTAAACTTTTGTTGCTAGCTATTATATTAGACTTCACATGTGAGAACTAAAAGTTAAAATAGGATAAATCAAATGAGCAATGTGTATATATATGTATATGTTTATATACCTTGTCCACAGTGTGTTCAGAATGATCATCATAGTATTTGACGACTTCGAGGCAATATAGGATGCGGTGTTGAACGAGGAGGGAGATAATTTTAGGGTGGTCGGATAATGGAAAGAAAGAGGATCTCCAATTATTGATGGGTCCTTGGTGCATCAGAAGCATCCCTTCCAAATAATCTAACGCCATATGATTATCAATATCTCCACTGATTGAGATTAATCTCTCTTGGTCTCTTGTGAAGGCAGAGAAATCATTATAGATCACTCTGACCCACTTAACCTGAGATGCACCCAAACACAAAAATCAATTAATTATCTCCCAAATATTAATGCAAAAATGCATGCAAGCTATAGACACTAGTTGTTTATTCAATTATTGAAAAAACTTGTTGTAATTTGGTAAATACGTGTGCAACATGTACATAGACATCAGAAACGTAGTATATATGAACTGTGTGTGTGAATAAAACCAGGCAACACACCGTGAATTCTGGGAAAAGGGACAGGTTGCAGCGTTTCAATAAATACTAGAGTTGAAAAATGTGAGGAACAGAGTTTTGACGTTATATATATATGAACGTAATGAATAATTTGAAGAATATATAGGGGTAGCTAGCTAGGAGACAAATTGGCAGTCAAATACTAGCTCATATATATATATATATATATATAACGTACTCGTTTTGGAGCTGGTTGAAGAGCGATTCGTGCCCTGGCTATGATCCCAAATTGTCCCAAGCCTCCAAGAACGCCATGAAAAAGTTCCGAGTTCTTCTCTGGCGAGCAGGTTAACAAATCTCCCTTTCCTGAATCAATCACAAACAAACATAAAATTAAACCGTTTAATAATAATTAATTACTTTATATTATTGTTAATTGCATGCATGTATATATAATTAAAAATTTGTCTTGGTTAAGTATTTCAGTTTTGTATTCAAAAAAAGTTGACCGAACGTGAATTGTTGAGAGCCTAAAGAGTCTGATTGATCTCAATTATATATTATAGAATAGTTTAATAATAATTTAATATTAGTGAATAAATTAATAACGAAGGTGGGCTATATGACCGTGTGGACACTGGTACTTTTGATAGAATTGTTCAAAGAGATACACGGCAACATACATCCACCAAATTTCCAGAAAACGAAATCATCACGAAAAGTCTTAACAGAATATGGGAAACCGAGAAGAACAGTTTTTAAAGAGTATGTCTTTTAGTACTTTAACAACTAGCCATCTCAAATCAGTCTATTTTTATTAATACGACTAAGCTCATTAAAATTTAATTTATTGTTGGTCCCATAGAGAGCAATAAACTAAATTTTAAGAGAAAGCAACATATTAGTTTTTGTGTGTATATAGATATATATAAGACTCAATTGATTATTTTAAAAAAGATTAAGAAGTTAAATAGACTATTTAATCACAATATATATTATATATCATTATATTATATATTAGTTTATAAGTTAAATAAATTAGTTATAAAAAAATATAAATAATTTACTTACTTTCTTTTAAAAAAAAAAGAGTCAAGTCTTGTACCAAGGACGAGATAGTATATTTTTACAAAAGAGTAGTCCATACCAGTGATGACATCCATTTCATGGACATTACTGATCTGAGGTCCGTAACGGAAAGTCTGGCCGCTGATGCCGGCATTAGAGAGGGTACCGCCGACGGTCAAGTACAGATAATCGGTCCACGACGCCGGTGCAAGTCCGTGTTGAAGCGTGGCCTGAAGAACATCAATCCACAGCTGCTCACCTCCGACGTCGACGGCGTAGGAACCGAGGGAAGGATCACGAAAGACGGGGCTAATTCCTCCGCCGAGCCGGCTCCGGCGGAGGGCGGACATGTCGAGGACGACGCCGTTGGGAGCCATGGCCTGGCCGCGAGTGGAGTGGCCGTGTCCTCTGGCGGCTATGTGGAAGGGTACAGAGCTGGTGTAGGAAGATCGTATCAAGCTTATAATGTCGTAAATGGAAGATGGGTGAAACACGGCGAGAGGAGAGTGACGAACAAGATTGCCATAGTCACTTGAAGCTAATTTAATGGCTTCTGGGTCGTCACGTAGCCTGTGGGATATATTTGAAGGAACCAGACTCGGCCCAGTTAACTCAGTTTTTCCCACAGTTGATATCAAACGAGTTATGGTTATTATGGTAAGCACGAAATATGTAGGAAAGGGGAAAGTCTCAGCCATTTCTGAAGCAGAGGTAGAGAGAGGGAGGGAGAGGGAGAGAGAAGCTATGGAGAGTGAAGAAGAAGAAGATTGTTGTTTGTTAGGGAGGGAAGAGAAAAGAGGGGTTTATATATAATTTGCATGAGGAGGAAAAAGTAAAGGAAACGACGTCGTAGGTGGGGCTAAGAGAGAGAAAGAGAAAGATGGCAAAAAATTCAAAGTTCAAAGATACGATGGAACGAGACCAAAGATTATTTTCCTTCTCCTTCTCCCTTCCAAAACGGCACCAAGCTAATATTCATGAGAGAGTAATTAATTAATTAATTAAATATATATTAATAACAAATGTGGTACGTGTTTTCCGTGAATATATGTGTGTATGTGTGCATCATCATGATGATGACGACGAAGATTCCTGGCAATTTAACCCACAGATAAATTTTTCCAATAGTGTGGGCCTTAATTTGAGATGAGGGAATATGGACCGTTGGATGATGAAAGAAACGTGTGGTCAAAATCGGTCAACTATGGTCAATCGTGGCATTTTAATATTGGAAAAAATGGTCCAACTCGCTATTTTGGGAGCTGAGAACGGTCAAAATTAGGTAATTATCAGAAAGATCTATGAAGATTTGGTTTTTGTTTTGGGGGGAAGCATATAGCAGAAAGAAGCTTATGAAGAAGAAGCTAGTTAAATACTTTGAATTATATTGATGAGCTTTTGTGGTTCATGAAGCGTAATATAAGGTTAAAAAAATAAAACTCAAATAATATTGAAACTGAAGGAGACATGAAATCAGATTTGCTTCTAGCCAGATTTTGTTTGTGACCATCTATGCCAACATGTAATCAGTGAAAAACGTCAAGTTCCCAATTACTACTATAATTATTATACCCACCTATTTCTTGTCTCACTATATGTCTATACCACTTCACCTTTTTTTCTTAATTATTAAAATTATCTTGTCATACACACACACACATATTTTTAAAAAAATGTTGTTCTTTCAAGTATAAAATAATGTTCGTGTTGATGATGTATACTTGAGAGAGGTGTTTCATTATTACTAGTTGGCTAGATCCTCATTGAACTATATACCCAATTGGACTCTACTGTTTTTATGTGCCAACTTTATATATATTTGATGAACCTAGCTAGCTAATCGGTAATCAAGGCCTTCTTCGTATAAAAATATAACAATAAAGTATTTGTGTCTAAATAAATAATACTAACACATGGCGGCTTGCATTACATTAAAAAAAATATGGGCAAAAAATAACAACATGCCATGCACACGCGAGAGAGAATCCAACTATGATCATTAACATTAACAATATATTATATACAATTTTGAAGCAAGGGGTTAGCTTTTGAGGCGTCTGAAAATCTAGTTGGTGCAATTTGATGAGAAGTATATAATTATATATAACATTATATTTATATAAAGGACGTACACAATCACTGCACATATAAACTAATAAAAGAATGTGAAAAGGAGAATGTCGAAAACTAACAAAAAACTCTATCTGTACCCAAATAGTTGGCAAAAATTTTAATGAATTAATTAATTAAACAAAGGAGACAAAGACAAGTACGTGATCTTCTCAGGTCTTGAACGAATATATTGATTGGAATAAGTGGGGGGAAATTAAATTGGACTAATTAAGAAGAAAGCGTTTTTATTCAAAGAAACGATCTTTGACCCAAAGATCTCGCAGGTAGAGGGAGCTATCTGATTGCAAGACCCTCCACCATTTTTATAAATATGTGCATGGCTGATCAATAATAATAATAATAATAGGAAAATATTAATTATTCTACCTTCCCTATTAAGATTTAAGATCTTTGAAGAAAATACATGTGCTTCATGCATGACCAATAAATGACAAAAATTAATGACTTAATAAGTCCAAGCCACTTCATTATTATGCTGTCCATATTTCTAACTTTGATCCTCTATCGTCCTTGAATTTCAATGAGAATTCATGTGGCATTTATAATTTTCGTAAGAGAATGCCTTCTCACATGTCCCAACAGTGACAGTTTGGTCGTCTTCGATCTACCTAACGAGACACCTATTTTGGAGAAGAAAATGTGGGAGGGGAAACATAGCATATGTATGTTATAGATTTTTTTTTTCTTTTAAAAAAAAAAAAGATTAAGATATAGGACCACTTATTAATTAGAATCTCGCCGGACAAGTTTTGGTGGAAACCTAAATTCAACTCGTTGGAGCGAATACAACGAGAGATGTACACACACACACACACATGTTGCCACCATTAACGACTGATATTGTAACTTTGAAAAATTCATTGCGAATCATAATTGTGAGCAATAAACATGTATATACAATGAACTTTACACACTTGTCTCTTGGGAAACAGTCCAATATTTCGGAGCAATAATCCCTATAATGGCTATAGTAAAGCCATATAAGCATCATCATCATCATTAAGCGAAGGTTTTGTTGTGTTCACAAGACACAAGACACCATCTATTCTTGATCATCGAATGAATCTGGACCTAACATTGCTTAGATTTTAATTTGTTGTTTTCTGGCGGTCAAGTTTTCAATAATTCTGACAAAACAACGACAGTAAGTTTTATTCTCTCTCTCTCTCTCTCTCTCTCTCTAATTTTCTTTCTAATTAAACACCACTAAAGTCTAGCTAGCTGCCAATACCATGCACGAGAGGCTTTCCAATACTCTAATTTCGTAATCAATTATGTCAATCTCGTGACACCTTTATATATATAGAGACAATGACATATATATACATATTAAAAAAATAAAAACAGAGATGGATGTCAAGCGATCTGAGTGACTAAGAAACTGATCTTATCTGATTTTCCTCTTACGGAACAAAGTTGGAACAGCACATAAAGCTTATTGACCATGCCGAATACAACGTGTGAGAGTATGTATATGTGTGCATGTGAGAGAGGGAGAGAGAAACGGTATTGTGGAGAGGGGTAAATATGAGAGAGAGAGAGAGAGAGAGAGAAGGAAAGTGGGGGGCACTGTGAGGAAGATATTGGAGATCTTTATGGGGACCAAGGGAGGGGCAACAAGATCACGTGGGAGATAAGAGAAAGAACAAAGAACAATATACCCTTTCCAACTCCACAGTGCAAACACAGAGCCAAGTCTCTCGATGATGTCACTTTGATTGTTATGTACATGGCGTATTGTGCCATTATATAGTTCGCCCGTACGTGCATGGATTGGAGTTTTAGAATTTAGAGGAAGCAATGCACGTGACCAAGAGAGACAGAGAGTGATTCACTTCTTTCTTTCTTTCTTGCGAAAATATCACTGCACCTCTTAATTACAACTAAACTGAAATTAAAATTTTTTGGGGTTAAAAAGACATTTATGCTTCTTTTTTTTTACATAGTCAATATAGTCTTATAAATACGCATATTTGACTTATAAATTATCCTGTATATCTTGTAAATATACTTCTTGTCTTGTATATGGCCGATCTGATCTTATAATTTCACTTATTTATTTTAAAAATAAGCATATTTGACTTGTAAATTCCTATATATATATTGTAAATAATCATATTTGATTTATAAAATAACGGAAAAATTATCTTTTTACCCATAAATTTTACTTTGATCAGTTTAGTCCTGATTATGCAGTGAAATTTTAAAAAATTTTGAAGGTTGCTTGATATTAAAGGATTACATGTGGGTGCAGTGAAATTTTCCCTTCTTTCTTTGCCCTATTCGATTCTATGATATGCACCTTTCACTTCTCTTTTTGAAACTTGTGAATATGGCAAAACCATGATTAAAGTGTCATCTTTGCACCCCCAAATCCTATCTACTAGATTTTTCATCTCATTTATCTCTTTCATTAATGCTTTCTCCCTTGGCATTTTCTGTCCTTCTTCCTGTCACTCTAAACTTTTTGTTTCTTTGTTATGGTTTGCCCAAAAACAAGCAAAACGACACGGTACGATGGGGAAAGCAGTACTATTCATTTTATTTCTAACCACTCGTTAAAAATATATCCCTCAAGATAGATAAATTGTGTTGGTAACTCAATAGATAGATAAAACTTATTTATAATTCAGTCATTAACCTTTGATTTAATGCAACTTAATTCCTATAACTTTGACTCAATATACAACTCATTCATTGAACTTTAACTCAATGCGCAACTCAATCCTTATAGTTTAACCATATAAAATATTGATATTTGTGTTTTAGAAAATAAAATCATATATTTAATGAAGTTTATGAACTAAAGTCTTAAATAATCAATACTATAACGACTGAGTTGCTTTGAGTTAAAATTTAGGGATTGAGTTTCAACTAACTAAAAACTATAAGAATTGAATTGTACTGAGTCAAAAATTAAAAATCAGAAACTGATGAGTTACAACTAAGTTAAAATTAAAAGAACTAAAAGATTAATTTTTCTTTCCTTTTATGTATATAAGATTTAGTGGGGAAAATTGATCATATATATGGTTGTTAATTTTAATTTCAAAGTTCAATATTTTTATTTCAATTTATATTTAGAATATTTTCCTTTTAATATTGTGTTCATCATGTTAAATCTCAATTACGAATAATTAATATAACTGGGTGATGTGTCCTAAGATAAGTTGATACGATCATTTTATTAACTCTACTTGTTGAAATATGCCATAATGGAGGAAAACTAAAATAACATTCTTATATGGCTATACTTTGAGTAATTAATATGCAATTGTGTTTACTTTTATCACAAATTTTATTGACAAATGGGCTTTGAATTAATAATCACGCACCAACTTCTTTTCAAGCCCGATCGCACTCGTTTTTATAAACTATATATATTTTGTTAACAAGATATACAAGATGACAATTTTGGAGAGAAACATACATCTTGAATAACAAAATTACATCCCTTAACACTATGTCCAAAACTTTATTCTAGTAACACTAATGAATCAGACATATTCGAAACCTATTATGCTTGGACATACTAGCGACTTTTAAGGATTAATATAATATCTCCATTGTGATCATAAACTAAAGGGGGGAAATTATACAATGCACATATCATATGATCAAAGTACTTAATTACAAAACAACAAAATAATTCGCCAAAAGCTGAGACAGGTTTGGAGGTAATCAAAACTCTCTTATAAGCCGAGGCAAAATCATAATACAAATAATCTATGATTGTGTTACTGTCGAGAAATAATCAGACACCATCAACAACCTAATTAAATATTAATTATTAGATATTGCTCATAAAGTAAATATAACAGCTACGCCCCACGTGGACTTGGATTTAACATACAAAAAAAGTTAAATGATTCGGTGAGAAGTCGGTTCCCACTTGCCTAACAGTAGGCAACAAGTAACAGCTGCATGCACAATTGTTCACAACTTTGACAAATTTGGAGATTGAACGTGAACGGTATTAATTAACATTCTTTTTTGGGAAAAATGCTAAAAAAAATCCATCATTGTAAAATTTATTGCTCAAAGCTATCTAAAATTTGTTTGAGGGCCTAGACGCAACTCTTATTCATCTATATGTAACATTTCTTTAACTATATATAAACATAAGACATTTACACTTACATAACTAAAGATATGTTGCATGTAACCGAAGAAGCGTTATACTTGCTAAAGATGAGTAGCATCCACTTAGGGACATGAATACCCTTGGGTGGTAAATGTTGCAATGCGGGATTTTTGTAGCAATTTTGTCTTTTCATTTTTATAGATTTAATTATTTATTTAAAGCTGGTTCTTGTTTTGGGAGTAAGTAGTAAATTTTAAACATTTGCATGTAAGTTTATTGATAATTGTCTTATTACTTTAGAAGTAATTTAGAAGCCTTTTATACTTTGTCCACATTCAAAGAAGGGGGTTCTTTAATTACTTTGTACTAATAATTCGTGGATAAACAAGGTGATAATCAATTCAATGCAATGATTAGCCCTCAATTCGATTGTCTAATCTTTTTGAACACTATGATTGTCACGGGCCAATTTGGTTGTCTCTTTAAGCAAACATCGACAATGTGCTCTCAACTTTACTTTTAATTATATCTACATGTAATTGGAAAACATAATCTTAAACATACCTTTGTAAGAAATTAATTAATGATAAAAGGCCATTTTGTTTAGGACCAAAGGGGAAAAAATAAACCCATTAATGCATAATGAGGTTCCATGCATAAGTAGGGGGCAAAGCCAATAATGGTGAAATGTGAAGCTACCATTAACAAATTATACCTTTTCAAAAAATTTAATTAATTAGATCAAAACTCATAATTGTATTAAGAAATATACTTAATTGATACGCTATTAAAATGGCTGAAGTACTAGTTAAAATTTAGAGTTTTGACCGTGATCAAATTAATTATACTTGAAGCAATATATACTTAACTTTTACATCAAGTTTTTTTACCAGTTTGGATAAGTTTTGACCACTTGATAATCAAGTCCTAGCTAACTATAACAGTTTTGAAATAATTGTTCCTTACGATTCTAAATATAATGCAAGAACTAGCTAATTATTCATATAGATTAAAAACATTAGGCTAATTAAATTAGTTATCTGTAAAAAGTATGCTGATTTTTCTTAACTATCTATCCTTTTAATCGTTTTACATTGGTGTATTATCAACATAACTTATATATCAGAATCTAACTATATGGGTAAATCTGGAAAAAAAAAATTACTGTAACAAACATAGAAGACAAAGGACATTTAGGTTTTATATTTATGACAAAAAATTAACTCCCAAACCAACTCTTATACTCCTCTTATCCTATTTATCAAGCATTTCTAATATATGTCACATAGACCAAAAATAATCTTAAACCTCATTAACTATGCTTTAAAATTTGAAAATTTTTCAACCTTACCCCTAGGAAAATGAAGTCCACATTATAATAAATGAAGGATAAAATTTAATGACATGCCGTATAAATAAAGTGAAAAAAATTTCTTCTCTTCGCTTTACAAATAGAACAAGAGGGGTGTTTATGACTGATGGACGATGGTTTAATCAACCGGTTCATCAATTAGATTATGAAAACGTTGATATTAAATAAACTAGCTAATAATGTAGAAGAGTATATGAATATGCATGATTAAGAGAGGGGTCTTGAGTGGTATATAGCTAGCAATATATAATGGGGGACAGTACTTACAGATGAGTACTAATAAGATGTTCTATATGGACCCTCTTCTTCAATCTCCGTGATCTATATATGGGACCAAATGCTTCAATTCTTCGATTTAGGAAACTTTAAAGGTTACTGAAGTGAACAGTTCATCAAGATCTACCCACCAGGCTTTTTAATTTGTAATCCAAACTTTTGTTCTTTAGTGATGATCTGATCCCTCTTTGATATATGTCTTCGTTTTAGCCTACACATAGTGGCCTCTCAGTGAATCATGCACAGTAAAAAAAAACAATAAAAAATAAGTTTATCTATTTAGAAGTTAATGCCATTAATTGGATCGATCTGGACAAAAACCAAAATGCCCACCACTACGTAAGGGACCATTATGAAAACAAAATATATTGTGAATATTGTAAATCCAACAAGAAAGGTTATTATCATTGAAAATGCTGTAGTGCTTGTAATATATATATCCTTTGCTCCCCACGACCGTATCTTTCTCAAGATTCTGTTTATATTGAACTGTCAATTTTTGAAGCTAAAACCCATCGGCTAAGAGTGTGTTCTCACTTCCCAACCCTCCTTCACATTAAATCCTCTTTCTTTTTCTTTTTTTTCTCCTTTTTGTTTTTTCTATCCTTTAAACGACAAGAGGTGACAGAGAGTTGGAACTTCCTCGTAATGTCGAGAACGAATCTTTTACATCATGAATCAAATCTGATCCATCCATACTTTTTTTGATTATAGGATAAGAACACACTTGATCCACCTAACAAACATATATATAATATGATATGATATCGATTCAATAATGCATCAATACCATATGGTTAATATATTATTAGCAGCGATTGTACCATGTTTAATTATTAGAACCAAACTTGTCTAGTGTAACCATCGAAACAAATCAAAGGGATGATATGATGATTATGATAATTACAAATATACAAAAACATATCTTAGATAGAAAAACGAAGAAAAAAAAAGTAAACAAAGAAATGAAGGCTTTGGATATATGAAGCTACAATATCCCTGTGAAACTGTTAAGCCCTGATATGCATGCATGTATCCTTTCATGAAAGGTAAAGTCAGAGATCACTTGTATTAATACATCGAGGAACAAGTTTCTGGTATTGTTAATTAATTAAGGCCATTAACACTGTTTTTAATATTGTCCTATTATTCTTGGTGAAATGTGCTAATATAGAGACACACACGCACTCACGTACACGCTTACCAAACTCCATATATACGACAGTCCAGTACAAAGTTTATCACAGCGTGCAGGCAAACAACGCTTTCATGTTTATGTGTGTCTTGTTGGAGATTGGTCAGCCAAAGTAATAAGCAATATAATTATTTTTCAGTTGAATATTAGACAAATTTCATGCGTTTCTCTCACAAGAAATAATGAATGCTAGTGCTGGGGAACGATTATAGGTCGCTATTGATTTAAATATTCTTCATTTTTTTCAAAATTAAGGTGCAGCCAACATCTTAAAGAATTTTTTCACGTGCGTCCATCACCCTAAAATACTTTTTTGTATAATTTTACACTTAACAATTTAGATAATTTGTTAAATACAGCTGATGAAAAATACTTTAGAATGTTTGATACACCAAAAAATAATTTAAGATTATGGTGCTAGACATGCCTAAAAAAATATTTTAGGATGATAGAGCACTTGAAAAAATACTTCAGGGTATTAGATACAAAACAAAATATCTTAGGACACTAGATACACTTGAAAAAGTATTTTAGATGTATGTTGGATGCCCCTGAATTTTTTTTTAAAATATATTTTGAAAGTTGACAGTATGATTTTATGTTAACTAATTTATCGTACTTGTTTGTTTCTTTTGTCACTTCAATGTACAAGTGCATATTTTTATATACTATTCTATTTTTCAATAAAAGTTTGTATGTATTATGCCGCTTAGTCTAAGACAAGTTCTACTATTCAATAGTGCTTATATACTTAATTACATGCTGTTTATTAACAAGGTTCTAACAAAAGAAATATAATTCAAACTTATATCCTTATTGGATATGATTGCATTCATATTAATTAGATCAATATTCATTCGGATGTTATTTAATTTTTAATTTCAAGAGAGAGTGAAACGAAACAATAAGATTACGCGCGGTGTATTATTGAATAATAAATTAATACAAACAATTGTGATCATCAAACTTGTTAAATAGGTATGCATATACTTCAATGAGATCCTAAGAGAATGTTCATAATCTAATTATCAACCTCTCGCAAAAAAAAAAAATGTTAGTGTTGTAAAGTTGTTTAAAACCCGAAATCAAAAGTTAACATAAAATATGATGTCCACATTTTTACTATAAGATGTTTATTATTCTTTTAACTTAATTTACACTTGGTATTTGATTTGAAAGATTCTCCAACATGAATATCTCCTTGTTATCATTGAGAATGCCTTGGAATTGCTTTAGCCTACACAATTTTTGGTTTCACACTTACTGTATAGTTAATTATCTGCGCAGTTCCTAATTAAATTTAATATGATTAATTAGGTTTGATGAAGACCTAGTTAGTGGCTATTTGAATTGGACGAAGGTACTCTTGAGCAACTTTTTTTTTTGGTACACCTCTAGAGCAACTTTTATCTCTTCTTAAATTTACAGATTTTCGATTAAATAATTTAAATTGTACAAATTAGACCTCAACGAGTTATATTATTATTTTGGGTTAAGGTGAAAAAATGCACATTTGATTTTTCTGAAAGTGCGCTCAGCAGCAAATGGTTTTTTTAAGTGGAAAAGTAGCTATGTGATTATAAAATAGGTGCAAGAGTCACAGTATCTATTACAAGGGAAATGTTGACCGTTAAAAAAAAGTTTGTTAACTAACTGTGATAACATGGATGGTGACTAGGCAGGTAAAGTTGCTTACTGGAATAATTTACTGTTGAAAAATAAAAAAAAAACTCTCAGTTAAAATGTGGGAAAAGGACATGAGGGCGAAAGGCATCAATTGTTACTAGGAAAAAATTAGAAACAGAGTCGAACAAAAGAGAGGTCGAACGGAACATTGTGACGGTGAAATAAGTCGATGGGCAAACAACAATTCTCAACGAATCGGAGGGAGAAGGAGGTGAAATCAAATCCGAGGGCGAAGAAATGGGGGCATCTTTGACTTCGACTACTGGGAGATGCAAAAGAAGGGTTGTTTTGATAAGGCGGCCAAGTCGCAAAGAGGAGTACGAGGGTCTGACGAGACGGTACCATCACGACTTTGTTGCTCCACAGTGGAGGTCGTGAAAGGAAGGCAACCCAGGAAGGAGGTTCTATGGCTGCCGGAATTATTACCAGGTGAAAATAGAGAATAAAAATTGAATGTTCCATAGTTCTTGTTTGCGTTAGGAATGGCTTTTATGCGGTCAACTTAATTCTTGTTACTTGCCTTCATCTGGATCGGATTCTTGTGTCATTATTAAAAGGTTTGTCTAAAAGCAAAGAAATTTTGAAAGGTTGAAAGGTTGCTTGGAAATTGCAAGTTGTCGCAATCTTTGAAAGCTTTCTGTGTAAAACGCAATTTAGTGATTACTTCTTCTGCTGTTTGTGTGAATTGTCTTTTTCAGGTATCTGTAAATGTGCAGCATTTTGAAACACAAACTTGTTATCACTGATATGTTATTGAATGTTAACAAGATGGGGGCTGTGGTTTTTTTGCCTGGCACGATGGTGAATTTAGGGAAAGGACAAATGAAGTGATAAAATATTTACTCAATGACATAGACAAGCTATATGATAAAAGAAGACAACTTCAAAGAGGGGATGATGCTGAGAAGTTATATGAAGAGCCTGTTACAATCCATGGTGAGGTGAGAAAGTTGAAAGCCTCATATGGGAATAGAGAAAGAGACCTACGGAGCGTGGAGATGAAGTTCAAAGTGGCAATGGTAATATTGATTATCACTTGGGTATAGTTGGTTGTTTTGAATGCCCATTGTATAGGGTGATTTGTGATTTAATGTGAAGAAAGAAAGAATGTTACTCAGTAAGATTGAATATGTTATGTATTTTATTATAAAAACTCTTTTTAATTGTAATGTTAGTAAGGGAAGAAAAAATGAGTTTGTTTTTTTTTTTTGGGATATAAAGGTTAAATGTATATTCATTCGTGAGAATTGCCCAAAAATACCTTTGGGGCAAATTAATTGCTGATTGCTACCAAGCGTGCAATCGATCTTCCGTTTTGTGCAAACCATCTTCCGTGTGTGCAAAAAATTTTCATATAAATGCGCAAGCAATCTTCTGTTGTGTGCAAAATATCTTCCGTTATGTGTAACAAATCTTCTATGGTAGCATTCGGCAATTGATTTACCAAAAAGGTATTTATCAGCAATTCTTCCTATTCATTCCTAGATTGCTTATTATAAAGGTTAAATGCAGATTCATCTTTGCTTATATCAATGTCATTGCTTATCCTCAACTTCAAAAATGACTCAAGAGGATACCATACAAACCTTAAGAACAATATACTGGAAAAAGTTTGAAGAACAAAATAGGGAGACTACAATTAACCTTCATCTTTGCTTATATCAATGCACATATTAGAGTGCATAAATATTAACAACCTAGAATAAACCTAGTAGAGTGCAATTTACATGTTAACAAAAGCTACATAAAATCAGACTTGAGTGTTTGAGTTTCACCCAGACATGTAATCAAAATAGCCTCTACATAAGGTGTTAAAAGATAACTGAAAAACATATTGCGTCAAATGACATTTACAAAAGTGCCAAGAATACACAAGAAACTACATATATGTCTTCTTTGATTTCTCTTTGGCCTTTTGAATTTGACTCTATCTCTGTGCCAAGAGTTGTCTTGTTGTGACACATGGTTGCCCTAGACATTGTAGACCTTGTGGTTGAAATGGTAAGTCTGACGATTAAGGCTCAAACTGAATCAACCTTGAACCCTCTGGTACACTAGAGCTTGCAGCCCTTGACATTCTCAATTCCTTTTCATTGGGAATAGGGAATTTTATTTGTGGGTCTGCATAATCACTTATATATTATTGTGTTGTCCCCTTTTTAAGCACCACCTCGGATGAGAGTCCTGGCTGCAAAATAAGAAGGACAAAAATATCAAGATAAACTTGCATTCATTTTTGGACAATGTTTGATTAAGTGCTTAACATCATTGACATAATCTTACATTGTAAATAGTGCGACCAGTGCTTTCTTCATATTGTATATCAAACCCATATTGAGCCCTTGACTTATAGGAGCACTTATTTGCTGCAGATATTCATTGGGATGAAAGAGTGGGGTTAGGGCAATGTGAGAAATTTGTGAAAGGTTTCTTGACTGTTGAGTTGGTTGGGATGGTTGTAGGGGCTCTTGGGTTGATTGGGATGGTGATGTGGGCTCTTGGGTAGGTACAGTTTTTGTTTTTGCTTTTATGTAGAGGTTTGCTGAAGGAGCCTGAAGAAGGTCAAAGCATATAATCATTTAGTACATACCCTAATTGCAATAACCTGAACATTGAAAGCTAAGCTTTATTCTATAACGAATGGAAAGGCATAAAATAAATCATCAGAACAAAGGACATTTTTAAACTACATCTGCAAGTTGTTAGAGATCTAAAAACATTTTTGAATGAAATCACAGCATTACACCATAAGAGACAAGTTTGAACATTATTTCTCCTCTACCAGAAGTGGAAAATGAAATATGATTTAAATAAGCAATATGCCAACACTCCTATCATGGAAGCACATATGGACTAACTTAAGGTAATAAATTTTCAGCCAATGTAGTGATTAGAATTTCATAAAATCAATGGCAAGTACATAAAGTAAGCTGAGCATGTCAACTAAGAATTATCATGTTATCCTTCCACACTCATCAACAATGACAAATTTGCTCAATTTTGAGCATCTTACAAACAATTCAAATATAAAACTGATAATATGACATGAAAATACTCAACACATAACATGACACACTCTCATACCTGCTTTTGTATTTCCAATAACCAACTTCAATCAACCTAATATGAATAATCACAACTAGTCATAACATGGAAAGAGACATTGCTATACAAGTCTCCAGACATTGCCATATAAGTCCACGATATATATTTATCAAACTTATCCATTATAAGTTTTGTATTACATAGACCGAAAATACAGTGAAAGACAGCCTAATTATACTAGAATAAAACCGCAGGACACCAATAATGACTTACCTCCTTACAAGTACTCTTATTATGTCCCTCTTGTTTGCACATAGTGCACTTGTGCCTCTTTCCTACTCTAGTCAATCTTTCCATTTGAGGTTGAGGCTGAGTTGTCCCTTGTGCATTGTGGACAGATTTTTTCCTCCTTTTTTCTGCTTCCTTAGTTTTGACCCTTTTTTTTTGGAGGTATGTCAAGTAAGTTGCTTACAAGCGGAGGTTGCATTAGGAGGAATGTTTCAGTGTCCCAAAATTGCTTCCCCCTTATAGGTTTTAGCTTTGTTCTGTAGCTAACTAAATGGGTGTTCTTGTGATAGTAGTGGGAGATTTGTGATTTAAGATCTATTTTAGCATGAGACATAGCACATATCGCATGTTGACATAGGATTCTTGTTATATCCTAAACCCTACATGTGCACATTGCCCTAGACAAGTGAACAGAATGCCTATCTGGCCCCTCTGCTACCTCATATCCCTCATCCCCATTAAAATGAACTATATATTTGGTAGCAAGAAACCTATTAGCCTCAAATAAGTCAATACATTTTGGACTATATTCACATTTTCAATTCCTTACATTTATCTCACTCTCAACCCATTTTCCTATTATTTTCAGTCTTATACCATTAAACATTCTAATTACCGAAAGATACCGATACTCATCTATTCATGCATTTAGGGACTCACTCATATTGCTATCAACAACCCAAGACTTACATCTACTACTGAAATACGCTCTTATCCATGAATTGTGAGGATAAGTCAAAGCATCTTGAGCTGCCTCTTCCTTCAATGAGCCAAAAGCAGTTAAATTGTCTTTGAACTCTTGTGGGAATGTACTCCATGCATAGGTGAAATTTTTTTTTTAAACTCATTGCCCCTCCATTTCTTGCTCCAATTAGCATAAATATGGGGTGCACAAAGTCTGTGTTCTGCACATGGAAAAACCTCTTTTACTACGTGAGTCAATCCCTAACATAATCAACAAATGACGAGAAATGCGTCAGGTATGATACCAATCAAAAAACCCTAACATTTTCACACAAGCAAGTTGTCTTTTTATCATTTGCATATAAAAAATGAGTGTTACAGTTTCACCTACACCTAGATCTAGTAACTTTCGAAGCCATTCAAGGAACCAAGTCTAGTGAAACCTATTCTCTTTATCAACTAGCCCATAAGCAAGTGGGTACAAGGAATCATTACCATTTAAACCCACTGCAGTTAGTAAAATGCCTCTTGATTTTCCTTTTAAGAAAGTTCCATCTAACCCAATTAAAGGCCTACATCCTTCTTTCCAGCCAACCTACACACAAATTAAACATTTAAAACACAAGTTTACGACATGTATATTAAACTTCATATTTGAAAGGAAAATTTATACCTTTGAAGCATTAAAACATAGGTACATTCTTTTGAAAACTCTTCTTCCTTGTTCCAAAGCTTCGGGGCTCAACTTAACATTCATGTCCAACCCAGGGTTTGATACTCTTAAAATTCATTGCAATATGCCTCCAGCTTTCCAAATTCATCTTTGAAGCTTCCTTCCATTTCTTGCATTATCTTTCACTTGGCCCTCTTACACTTGTGTAAGCTCACACTTACAATGAATTCTCTCTACACGTCCTTCTTCATGTCACTTGTTTTAGACTAAAGCATCTCTTGCACTTTCTCTTTGAAATGTTCAGCCAACCAATTCATTGAAGCTCTAGGGTTCTTATACACACGAGCATAGTTATGCTCATAAAATAGAGTCTTCACTTGGAAATCTACAATTAACCCGTATGTAGAAGCATAAAGGTTAAACGGGCACCCCTCTTCACACACTACCTGAAATGTCTTCTTATCACTTCTCACTATTTTAAGCTTAACTTCACGACTGATAGCATATTTATCTACAGCCCTCTTTAGCTTTTTTTTGTCCACATAAGTAATTCCAATAGTAAAAAAAGGTCTCATAGCCAATGTTTTAGCCTCATCAAGGGCTATCATTGTCGTTTGGGCTTCCTTATTGTTGTAACCCTTCTTTCTGCTTCCTTAGTTTTAAGCCTTTTTTTTGGAGGTATGTCAAGTAAGTTGCTTACAAGCGAAGGTTGCATTGGGAGGAATGTTTCAGTATCCCAAAATTGCTTCCCCCTTATAGGTTTTAGCTTGTTCTGTAGCTAGCTAAATGGGTATTATTGTGATAGTAGTGGGAGATTTGTGATCTATCATTGTCGTTTGGGCCCATTTCATCATCTTCATCATCACTTCCATTTTCTGAATCCACCTCCCCTACTTCAAATTCATCATACATACTCCCCTCTGTATCACAACTCCCACTTAGGCCCAATTAGCTCACATCATCACTTCCATTCTCACCACAACCATCTTGACCTTCCTTATTGTCATCTCTAGCTGAACTTGGCATTTCTTGTTTCCTTTTATCAACACAATGACTATAATCATATTCACCTTCCTCACTCTCTACAACCTCATCCATATCATCAAAGTCAATGTCTAACTCTCCAAGGTACTCAATCGTATCATCATCATTTTCCACTTCATTAACCATGTTCGTTTCCCCTACCCCTCTTTGATTTTTACTTCCCCCATTCCCACCAGCAGCTAATTTACTCTCTACCACAGTGCTATGACCCTCTTGCAAATGACATTTAGTTTCTTCTGTTCGCTACCGCAAGTGCACGAATCGCGTCAAGTAATAAAGTGATAAGTAAATATCGTTCCCTCGAGGATTTGAGTAACAAATTAGTCAAGCAATAGATTTGGTGAATTCGATTAAGTTGAGCCAAAACATGTTGTTGTGCGTGGAAAAAGGAATTTCAAAAGATATATTTGTAAAACTGAAATTTACTGAACAAAACTCTGATTTGTGTGACTTCAATCAAGTATATAAAGCCTAGGATTGTTCATCCCCTTAGTATTTCATAAACTTTTTCATCCCCTTAGTATTTCATAAACTTACTTCTTTTCCTCTTCAAGGATCATTTCCATGGGGTATATATATGTCAGTTTAAGAATCCCAAGCATATGATTAAGCTCTCTCAAGTCAAAACCAGTTTTATATCTTCTATTAGCATGCACAATCTCTTGCTATAGCTAAGAGAAGATATTCATTACATACCAATCTTAATTTGACAATGCTAAGTTAATAACTATATCTCTATGTTACTAACAAACCATCCGTTTAGTTGTAAACTTCAAGTCTAGCATGATTTCACTCAAGTTCTACAATTAAATTAACTCTCTCAAGTTTAATTTAATTGAACACATCATCCACAGTGATGGCCAGTCACAAACAGCAGTAAAAACGGAGTGAAATCAACATATATATGCCATTAGATACTTAGAAAGGAAAGGAATCAAGTTTAATCCATACAAAGGATCATAAACAATCCTAGAAAGGGACTCTAGCTATCCATGTTCACAAATGAATCATAGACATAAGCTCTCATTACAGCCATATCAGAATTACAGAGGAGAAATGGAAGGAATACAGAAAAACCAGAGAATCTGAGCTGAAATCTTTGCAAATCTTCAATCTCTCCTTGATTTTAGACACACCCAAGCTCAGAGGACACTCTCAGCCGCCTGCCTAGGTCTTTCCTAATCTGGATCCCCTCCTTCAGCCTCTGGTTTTCGCTTTTATAGTTCTCAGGTGACAAAACGCACAACAGCATTTTTGGGGGTTGGCCACAGCCAGGCAATCTGTGGGCCGCAGCCAGTAAGCTTCTATCCAGTTTTGGGCCGCGGCCCATGAATTCTTGGCTGCGGCCAGTAACTGTCTGACCTCAAATTGGCCGCGGCCCATGGATGCTTGGCCGCGGCCAGTAACTTTCTGACCTCTTGTTGTCCGTGGCCCATGGAATGGTTGGCCACGACTAGTCATCTCTGAAGTTCAGCTTCCTCTCTTTCTATGCTCTGTTCTCATCCCTTCTTGCATTTCCTTGGCATAGTTGATGGCTTCAACTTCATTTCACCTCCTTCTCATTGAATTTGGCTTTCTCTGGTCCAGCTATGACTGAATTTGTATCCTTTCAACACAAAGAACTCAAACAACCACAGTTGAATAATCATAGCAGTTAGTAACATATTTCCTCCACATTTTTACTCTTTTTGTGCCAAGCATGAATAGAACACATTTCCTCTACTTTAGCACTCCCAAATGCCCACTAATATACCCAAAGTGTGGGAGAAATAGGAGGAAATGTGCAATTCTGACAAGAATTTCATGAGGTTAACATCTTCCCAACTATATTTTCCCAAATCATAAAGTTTGCAAGCCTTTTGTACTAACCTATCATGCTTTTGTTCGACTATCTCTGTCTCTGTCTCGTCGACCCCGATTACTTCCTTGTCCTCGCCATTTGATGCCATTGACACTACAATATGAAAAACAAAAACGTTTACCGAAGGGTTTTCATGACATTTCACTGTAGCCACAACAAAAATACAAAGATTTATGGGTCCCAATCGATGCTTACTTGGGATTGCTTTTGTCTCTTGTCCGAAATGTTGCTCTATAGAAATCTTTCCTCACATTCGATTCCTCTTTACCTCTGGTACACGTTCTCCATTCCCAAACTTGGAAACCCTACATTCTTCAACTCATTCTGATAATTTCGTCCTGAAACTATAGGTTTCAATTTCCCCATGCCATTTTTTTGCCCTCGAATTTGATTTCACCTCCTTCTCCTTCCAATTCATTGAGGATTGTTGTTCGCCCTTTGATTTGTTTTACCGTCACAATGGTCCGTTCAACCTCTCTTTCGTCCGACTCTGTTTCTAATTTTTTCCCCAATAACATTTGATGCCTTTTGCCCTCATGTCCTTTTCCCATGTTTTAACTGAGAGTGATTTTTCTTTTTTTCAACAGTAAATTATTCCAATCAGAACTTCACCTACCTAGTCACCATCCATATCATCACATTTAGTCAACAAACTTGTTTTTTAACAGTCAACATTTTCCTTGTGACAGATACTGTGACTTTTACACCTATTTTATAACCACATAGCTACTTTTGCACTTAAAAAAAGCATTTGTCGCATTTTCAGAAAAATCACATGTGCATTTTTGCACCTTAACCCTATTATATTTCATATTGTTATTCAAGATTAACATACTTTTTTTATTCAGACTTTATTTTCTTATAACAAATGATTTAAAACTTTAAAACAATTAAATAAACAAGAAATTAATTAAATCTATATGGTTTGAACAATTTCTAGAATTTTCCACTTGAATCGATTCGAGTTGATTTTTGACTTCCCCTATATATCTAATCAGTAAGATCGATGGATGCCGTGGAAAAGAAGGAAACTCTGAACTCTCAATCCAGCCCTCCCACTACTGTCCAAAAAAGCTCATGAATACACACACACACACACACACACACACACACACACACATATGTATAACAAACCAACGCATAAAAATGAATAATATCGTCCACAAAAAAATGAATAACGTCAGAATATTTGAATTTTAAACACATTTTTCATGAATACACGCATATGTATAACAAGCCAACGCATACAAATTTTGAATTGGTATAAAGTTTAATAAACTCATAAATTTGAAAATTAAGTAATGTGATGTTTTACGCTGAAGTCTTTAAAGAGTTAGGCATTTCACTTTCAAGTGAAATATGAAAGATATGCATAAAGATAAGTGTGAACTGTGAATGGCCTCCTTTAGAGTCATGTTCAACGTTTGATATATATATATATATATATATATTTTTTTTTTTTTATTTATTTATTTAGGAGGAATATCTTTTTTTACGATTGCGTTTTGGAATGTCACAAAGATATGCAGATCCATATGCTGGACTTTATATGAACGTATTTTAATCGAAATTCTAACTCTTTTGATTTGATTATGAAGCAGCTACTAGTACAATTCCAGAAAGCAGAAGGAGGAGGTCCACCTCCATGACTAGAATCCAAGGTTCAAATAATTTTTCAGGATCTTAATGTACAACACATTAATTAGCCCCCACATGTAAAACCCTTTTTATAGGAAACTTTTTTTTCAGATGGTGCAAATTGAATTTGTGGTTAAAATTAGTTAAAAATAATAAATGTGTCAAGTTTTTACAAAATATGCACCTATTTATGAAAAGAGTATAGGAGAGATAATGAATAAAAAATATATGAAAGAATGAGTAAAAAATATGAGAGAATGGATAATAAATGATTAAATGAAAATGAATTAGTGGTGAGTGAGGAATAATTAATACAAAGTTATATATTTAATAGGGGCAAAAAAGGAAAATGTAGTTTAAATTTTAAGACATAAAAAGAAAGTTGCTTACATTAAGGACCAACCCCAAAAAGAAAAAAATTATTTATAAAAAGGACCAGATGGAGTATATACTTCGTCCAGTTCTAAAAATAGGAACTAGATGACTAGTTTGTAAAGATTAAGAAAAGCAATTAAGTTAGTTATTTGAAAACAAAAATGTGTGTTGAATTTTCTAAAGTACTCATTTTAATTATATGCATTGAAAACAATATATAAATTTAGGAGATAATATAAAGTGGATTAAGATATTACACATTTAGGATGAAAACAAACCTGTGTCTCCTAGCTCTTATAATATATTTAGGTTGGGAGGAAGTACCAAAATTAAAAGGAATAATAAATTTATACTATAATTGTTGCAATTGTAAGAAAATGGCTCTGAACTTTTGTCTAATGAAAGCGTTTTGATCAAACCTAATTAAGAATATCAAGAGAATCAAAACTGGAGAACTCTACGAGACTCTGAACTAATACACGAGTGTGATCAAATGAAAGCCAAAATCAAAATAAAATTCAATATCTATATCTTGTTTATAAGATCGATTACATTGGTGCCACTTTTGATATTAAATTTTGTGCAGTGCATATACAATCCAGAAGCCTCAGCTAACTAAACATGTGAGGGTATTGAAAATTTTATTCCCTTCTTCCGATGCATGCTGAGAGAAATTACTGATAAAAAGTACTCATGATGTTTCAAATAAAAAATATTAAAATATAAATCAAATTGTTAACACCTAGAGAGGACTAAAAAGAAACTGACTTTGTAAGTAAAATTTTTTATATTCTTGAATAAAAATATAACAGAAGTAAGAAGAATATAAGAAGGATAATATATTTCATTCTTTATATAATCAATTGTCCCTCAGATTTTAAATATATCAGCTATATAACTAATTTACATATATTGAATAAACTAGGTAAGTTAATTATTTATAATAAAAGTATGTTAGTTTTCTTAAAATGCCTTTTTTTGATGAAAATTACTTTAATATATGCAATTAGTGGTAATGATAGTTTAGAAAAAAATTATAAATTTAGAAAGTAAAGAGAATTGAAGTATATTTAGAACCAAATCAAACTCATAAATTAGCCCTTATATTTAGGAAGGGAAAGAGTAGACCAAACTATGCTTCAATGATCGATTATATTTACCAAAACAGGGATGATCTTGTAGTTACCATGAAAACAAAGGTGTTTAAATTGTGGAGATCGATAAGCTGTTGATTCCGTTGCTCACTTCATAATAAATAAAGTGCTTCTTTTTCCTCTTTTTTTTTTTTCCTCTTTTGAAACTAGGCAAGTTAAAGTTGAAGAAGACGACATCCTATTTCGTAGCAATGCTCCTAATTTTGCCAACCACAGTAATTATTTTGTCTCGTGGGGCCTTATATATACTCATTATAAGATTGTGATTAGTACGTCAAGAGAAGAAAAAATGGATATGGCAATCCCAATATCTTTCAATCATGTATTATAAGATTCTAAAGATGTTTAATTATCATCTGCGCATGCACGAGTGCAAGACACACATTTTTATGCATCATTATCATTATCAACAAAGATAATTAAAGATATTAATGAATAATAATATGCACATGAGACGTATGAAAATAATAATTGCAAAAGTGCACTTTTGGATCAGTCTTTTAACTTTACATAAAGTTTCATTTTAATCCCTTAATTTTAAAAAATGCTTTTTCAGTTGTTTAATTCTAATGTCATTAACAAAAAATTGATGATATTGAAGTTTTAAATGTGGATAAAATATTATCAAATAATGGTATATTAAGTTTAGTTTTCCAAAATTACAATGATTGACGCAAAAAATCATCACTTGACATAGTTAGGGTTAAATTAATTATAAAATATTTTACAAAATTATGGGATCAAACTGAAATCTTATATAAAATTAGAGAAACCAAAGGTACACTTTTACCAACAATAAATAATTCATGAAAAACATTACATTGTATTAATACTCCCTCTTGTCCTTTTTATAAGGGCCCATCAAGAATTGTCTCAATATTTAATGAGTTTTTTTCATTTGCGCCCTTCATTAATTATATAATTGCATTAATTAAAGGATTGATGATGCTTATGTTTACTCCATTCTCTCTCTTATTTGCACTCTTATAAATAAGCGCATACTAGGAAAAAAAGTTCATTTCAAGACATACTTATTATTTTTAATTAATTTTAACTATTTTCTTAAATCACGTAATTCAGTTATCGAGTTCTTGTAAATAGGACCAAATGGAGTATTATTTAATGTTAGATGGAGTATTGTTTAATGTTAGCCATGAACATTGCACATGCAACGTAAGGCTTTTTAAAAGCATCTTTAATTTAGAGATCATCATCATTAGCAACAGAAATGAGAAAGACATGGAGCAAATTATATGGACTTTGCCGGGATCAATCGATCACTAATTCTTTAGTGTGCTTAGATTTTAAATTACTGAGATTAATCATGTTTTTGTTTTTGGCATTCATTAATAATGCATAACTTTTTTGTGAAGAAACTCCTTTTCTTCTGTGTGGACCTGAACTGTCCCTCCCAACCATCTAGAAGAAATTCTTCTAGACCAAACTGATCATTCAAAGAAAACAAAGGAAAATCATTAGAGTAGTGGTTAGATCATTATATGCATTCACATTATCTATGGACATAATCATAGAGACCAAATTTGAAACGATAGAAAATTTATGAATAACGCAGTAGTGGGTCTGGACCAGCCTATGTGGGTGCCTGTTTCTTGCTATATTATAGCTTCTACAAATATATATATATATATATATATATATATATTCCTAATGAGAAATAGATACTTTATGGTGGATGACAGGAAGTCAGTTTCCCAATTAATTGAATGTTTGAAAACTTCGAAGCATTTGCTTGTTTCTTGAACAATAGCACGTGTTTCATACGTCAAACTGGTCCATATTCCACTCCAATATTGGGAACTATAATCTTCACAATATCTTGTCGATTTTTTAGTTTGTTGTATGATGTTACTGGGATCTTTCCAAGATAAACTATATATACAGTTATACACATAAATAATAAAGAAATTAAATAGGCATCTGATGGTGATGCAAAATCTAACTGAATCTTGACTTTGTGGATCGAAGAGTCTCGGAGACAAATCAATGAAGGGAAGATTTTGTCACATTTTTTTCCAGTGGTAGTTAATAATTAAGTGGAATAATTCAATTCACACTAGTTGAATCAATCAAAAGTAGAGAAGTTCCAAAATAAATATTCTGATTCATGGTGTGTCGTCTTCAGTGATATTTGGTGATAGTGATACTACATATCTAAAGATTTGGATGCATTATTGGAAAATTTTATTAGGAAACAATAATAGTTAGTCTCCTCATATCTCAAAAAATTCAATGGAATTATTCGTTCAACAGATTTTATGGCTAAATTTCCAAATAAAATCTGGATGAATTGAAGTTCAACTATCTTAATTATTTAATTAGCTTTGAAAATAATCACACGTCATATGGGTGAGAATGGGATATTATTGAGACAGATTTCTGCAAAGTTAAAATACCACACACTTGACATTAGTATACCATATATATTAGTTAATTTCGGAGTCAAAATAATAATCAAGAAGAAATATCACCAAAAATGTAAGAGATCTAAATGAATCAAGCTTTTTTTTTTTAGACAAATTTAATTACTATTACTATCTTCACAAATTAAAAGGAGGATTCCGTTTAAGTTTGACAGAGTCAAGAAACTCCGAGAATTGAAAAGGGAACGTGCACGTAAAGAATATATATATATATATATATATATATATATGGTAAGCGATAATTTTGCCCTGAAAGTTTTTAGTGAGAGGCAATTTTGCACCGCAAGTTTTTCGGGAGCAATTTTGCCCCATAAGCAAAAGTTCAAAAAAAAAGAAGCAATTTTATCCTAGGTATTATCCTAGTTAATTTTGACCGTTAGTTGATCAAATATGCTAAGCTAGTAGTCCACATATCATCCACGTCATTTTTGTTAATGTGTAAATTTACGCTGAAAGTCCATGTGTCATTTACTTAATCTTTTCCCAAAGTTAGATTTAAAATTTTAAGGGTAAATTTGCACCGTAACAAAAATAACATGGATGATATATGAATTATCAGTTCAGTATATTTGGTCAACTAACTAATAGTCAAAATTAACTGGGATAAAAGCTAGAGCATAATTACTCCCTGAAAAACGTCCGGGGCAAAATTACTCTTCGGTGAAAACTTCTAGGGCAAAAATGCCTCTTAACCCATATATATATATAATTGATTCATATACATAGTTAGTCATGAATTTGGTGAGGAATATAAGTCATATTTTTTAAAAAGGATAAATTATCTTATTATCTTGAGTAGGGCCCTAGATTGGCGCACAAATTTTGAAGCATAATTACCAAATTCACATCTAAATTTTTAAACATGCCTGTTCCCCCTACGCAAATTAGTTTATAAGTATATTTTTCTGTTCCTTAATAACAATACTTGGAAAAATTAGTGACGTACGGAAATGAAGAACTCATTTATCTAGCTCGTTGCTTATCCATCATTAAAAATTTAAATCAATAATCATTATATATTTTTGAAGGAAGTCAGTGATTTATAAATAATAGTAAAATTTGATGGATCTTGAGTTGTATGCTTTCAATGAAGCATTTTTGAAAAAAAAAAAAAAACGCTTCTTTTGTTAGTTTTTATACTTTCTCTCATTTGTAGTTGTCCTTGTGAGATTATACGACCTCCGGGTCAACATTTTAGTTATAATTACAATTGTGGTTCTGGTTAACTTAAATATAGAAGTTCATTTTAGGAGACTGAAAAAAAGGCGACAAAATATGAGCCAATATACATTTATTTCGAACTGCAATTCAAGTGTTGAAGCAATTAAACCAACTGGCAATGGCTACATTAATATTAAGCTTTAAACTAAACCAGTGAGATCTCCACTTTTTTATACATAATCTACTATATATATTGACCTAAATACTAAAATATATATAAATCTATATATATGGCTGAGTTAATTAGTGAAAATGGCTTGGCCACGTGACAAAATATGTTTGGGATCATATTGAGCTTTTCTTTGTTGAAAAGGCTTCCATTTGTCTCCAAAGTGATCCATCCATTGTTTCCTGGTCAAGTTTTGTGGAAGATATTTCTTAATCTGAATTCCAGCTTCCTCACAGAACTGCAACACCATCTGGTTTTGCTCTTTATAGGCTTCCACTTGATCATACGTACTCGTGTGCAGAAAACTTACAGCGTAGAATATATCTTCATCCGGAATCATCGCAGACATCCTATCATCCCACCTACAAACATACAAGTCCTATCAAATTATTGGCTTAAACTATTTTTAAAGGAAGACAGACCTAATATATTATATGCATATATCTCAAAAATCTAAAGGGTTAAGGCGTCTCAAGAACCCTGAGGTATTTTCTTAAGTGAATCTAGCACTCTAGAATATTTTTCAATTGTGTCCAAAGCCTAAAAGTATTTTTTAATCCTTGGTCGCAAAAAGACATTTTAAAGTGCTAAATACACCCAAAAAAATACTCCAGAATACTAGATGCTCCAAAAAAATATTTCATGGTGCTGGACACACATGAGAAAATGCTTTAAAATGTCAGATGTGTCTGGAAAAATATGTCAGGATGCTAAATGTATCTTAACCAAAATCTAAATAGCGTCGTACTTACTTGTTGCGATTCATGGGATAGACGAGGACGAGTCCTGAAGGAAGGGTTTGGTTGAGAAGAATGGCCTTGAAGACACCATGATGGAAATCCATGATTCGAGACTTTGGAACAAACATGTTGAGCCATGGATGAGGAAGATCCCACAGTCCTTGAGGCCTAAGGAAAAGTTCAACAGAATGAACCCGATCCAGAAACTCCTCGTACGACACATCCTTCTCGAACTTAAACGCCGACAAAAACTTCAACCCACTTAACAGCTCCTCAACTTCCTGGTCCACTCTTGCCTGAGAATCGTTGGTGTAATACTTGGCCAGCTCTAAGACGTAAACGATGCCGTTTTGTTGGACTAGGGAAGTGATTCTTGGACGATCAGCCTCTGGATAAAAAGAAACATCCATGGATGATTGATTCAGAAGAAGCGATCCTTCTACATAATTAGGCATGTTAGTTTCTACACTTTCGTTCATTGAGATTAATTTTTCTTGATCTGCACTTAGTACAGAGAAGTCATCGTAAAGCAAACTCAGCCACTTCACCTGCAATCAATAATTAAACAAACCATTGAATTTAATTTAATTTAATTTATCTTATTGTTATATTATTTGCGTCTATATATATATATATATATATGAAATTAAATACTTGCCCTGGTTGGTGCAGGTGCTAAAGCAATTCTGGCTCTGGTGATTATCCCAAATTGGCCTAAACCTCCAAGAACAGCGTAGAAAAGGTCTGAGTTAATCTCACTAGAACATGTTATTTCTTCTCCTTCCCCTGCAAATTATAATCAATAAACATTAATTAATAATAATATAAGTATTAAGCAAGGACTACTTATCACGTCGAATAATTTTAAAAAAGGGAACATATACAAAAGGATATCTGTCTCAATTATTGCAATGTGCTTAGCTTTGTTTAAGTGACCCTACAATTCAACCAAATGGCAATGTTTAAGAGCCATTTCCCTCAAACCATAGAAGAGTTGACTTAGCTTCATTTTAATGTTTATTAATAAACAATTAATTATTAATTCAACATCTTTATTAATAATGAACAACATAATACTATATGATCTAAAATATTTTTGACCTCTGTAAAGAGATTGGTCAATAGGATTATATATATATATGTATGTATGTATCATGGGAAATGCACACTCGTCCCCATATTCGTATATTGAATATTGCCGACTAGAGTAGCTGTTTGTTTAAGGTAGAAATAATCTACCAATAATACAATTTTCTGTCGCAATCCAGTGATGATGTATCTTCATCCAATATATCATTTACATGTAATCTGGATTAATATCCGGTGAAGTAGTCACGTGACAATTACATATATTTATGTTTTATTTATTTTTGGCGTTATGTTTAGTATGTAAGGCTTCTTTTATGATTTTTTTTTTTTCCGAGCCGACCAAAACATTTTTTTTTTTTGACCAACACGACCAAAACATATTGAAACCATAGGATAACTGTACTTTCAATGAATTATAAAAATCACAGTTCAACCCCTTTTGTTTTGATCGTATGGTCTTAGCCAAATATAGTCGCCATCATTCACACACCCAAAAAGAAAAAAAAAACAAGTGATTGATTGATCTAATTTTGTAAAAAAAAAAAAACATACGTAATTTTATTGACAAACTAATATTTGGTTAACGTGCATAATTTTTAAGGGAAAAAAATAAAGTCAAAGGTATTTAATATTTTCACAATGTCAGGGGTCGAAGAAGAAACTTAAAGTTCTAATTCTATATGACATTTAAAAGAAAAGTGAGAGTGATATATATAAATACACACACACACACACTAAAAGAAAATAAAGAAAACACGCACATAGTTTCTAAAACAAAATTAACGTTTTAGAATTTTAGTCATTAATAGTCAATGTTTTATATGAAAATAGAAATAAGTATGCATACAAATAATATTAGTAATTAACAATAGTTTTATGAATATTTGAATCCATCCAGTATGGATAGAAGACTGGACACCTGGTCAAAAAATTAGAACAAATATTAATTTTAATGAAATACACATATAAACTTCCAAATGTCACAGGCTATAGTATTTTCAAAATATGACTAACTAATAATTTATACCTATCCTATCCAGCCAGCCAGAAATCTGCTACGTACGTACAAACATAAGGTTTGAGTGTGACTAATATTCTTTTCGGTCCTATTTATAAGCAACTTTCCTTTTGATTGAGCAAAACGAACTGATAGTTAAAAACAATAAGTTTGTTAAAATACCATATTTTTTCCATATATACCCCTATTTATGAAAAGAGTATAGGAAAGAGAATGGATGAAGAATATGAGAAATAACTCTTGGCGTTGTGATAATTAACTATAAATATATGTATTTAATAAGAGTAAAATAGGAACAAAAAACTTATATTTTTAGACACAAAGTAAAAGTTGCTTATAAATAGAACCAGAGGGAGTAAAATTTAATTACGTAAATAGCGTAATCAAATAAAAATAATAGCTAATGATTATCAGAATCCTATATGTTATATACAACCATTGTTATCAAACTCGCGAGTTGACTCTCCGAGTTTACCGTTTTTACGTTTCTAACTTATAAAATCGAATCGAGTCATTGGTAAACTCGTGACCTTTGTAAACTCGGTTAAATTCACGAGCTTAATCACCGAGTTTACCGTTTTTACGTTTCTAGCTTACAAAACTGTGTTAACGCACCCTTAAACTCGTGTTAACTTTTTCAATTTGATTATACTCAACGGCTTTATATATGAATTTTATAGAAATTTCTTTTTTAAATACGATAAATTATGAATGTTGTTAGATTTAATTTTAGTTATTTTGAATTAAAATATATTAAAATCAAATTGTTTTCAATTTTTTATATTTTAATTATTTAATTATATACTAATAATATCTATTTAATGATAAAACTAAACTCTTACGAGTTTACGATTCGAGTTTAAAAAAGTTTATAAAACCGTTGTTTTATATATATTCCTTAATTAATGTTTAAAGGAATTAATATATCCTTATAATAAGGGAGTAATTAATATACTTTCATCAAACACAAACAATTTTAAAAAGATGACAGAAAAGTACGATTTAAATTAGAAAAACATCAAGATGTTTACTAAATTAGTAAAAGGATAAATAAATAATTTAGTAAGAATATAATATTTTGAAGTTTAGGTATTGATAACTTAAGTATAAGAATTAGCAACTTAGATATAAAGATTAACATTTTGAAATCCCCAAATTGTTACTGTATATACCCAAGTTCTTAACTTGTCATTGTCGATACTTAAGTTATCAACACAAAATTTTAAAATCTCATATCCTTAGTGCTATCAAATTACCTATTTATCCTTTTTACTAATTTAGTAGATATTTTTTTATTTTTGTAATTGAAATGATATTTTTCTGTCATTTTTTCAAAAATTTAATCTGAGATTTAGTTTCAAAAAGAATCAGAGAAGTGATTCATACCTGTAACAACATCCAATTCGTAAACATTTTGAATCTGAGGACCAAATCGAAATGTTTGGCCACTAATCCCAGCATTAGAGAGTGTACCACCGACCGTCAAATACAAGTAATCAGTCCAAGAACGAGGTGACAATCCTCGTTTCATGGTCTCATGCAGAACATCGATCCACCTCTGTCCACCACCCACATCCACGTAATAATCCCCCGGCGCCGCCGTCTTCTCCATCACAAGTATCCCACCAGACCCATCATTATCAGTACTACTATCTCTGAAACTGCTCATATTCACCACCACACCACCAAAAGCCATGGACTGTCCGTTAACGGAGTGACCCTCCCCTCTGGCCGCCACACTGAACGGAATGGGCAACGAGTTTGAGAACTTTACGAGCACCGATATGTCGCTTGTGGACGCCGGGTTCATGATCGCCACCGGAGTCTTATGAACCATGTGGCCGAAATCTGTGGAGCCTTCTAACAGAGACAGAGGGTCACGGCTGAGCCTTATGGCTACCTGTGTTGGTGCCCGGAACACTAACGACAATGTCCCAGGTTGTCCCTTGGAGACTACTAGGATGCTGGTTAGCCATAGAAGCATCAAGATTAAAGACCTCGCCATTTGACTCACTGACAAGTTTTAGTTTTTCGTTAGCTGATCGCTGTATTTGGCTTGAGAGAGAGAGAGAGAGAGACAGGTTTCAATGGGGTGAAGTGTGTGTGGTGTCATGTCGTGTGTATTAATAGGAGTTGGAGAGGAATTGGGGGAGGGAAACGACGTCGTGTTGCGAGGAGGCTTTTGTACGTTGTCTGTGGGCTTGTTGGTTTGGTGTGATTTACGCCTTGTATTGTGAATTTGTGAGTGTTTCCTTTTGCAGATGCACGCATGTATTGAACAATAAAACCAAGATTGATTTGCTTTTTTTTTTTTTTGGTAAATAAAAGGCCATACCAACTCCGACCGGTGGACCAGGTAAGCTACAAGGTGGGATTCAAACTCCACCGTGTTAAAAAAAAACTTCTAACTCCATCTTGTTAGAAAAGACTTTTGAAAAAAAGTATCCGATCATTATAAGATGTTGATTTGAATTAATTGGGTGCTCGATTATTTAACAATAAGAGTCAGAAAAAGCACCGGATAACAATAGGAGGAAGGTTATGAAAAAATAAATAAAAGGCCATATCTTTCTTAATGATCATGCTATTCTAATTAATTAGATACTCGATGGACGGAAATAAAGAATTATGGTCAAACTTTGATGATTTCGTTTTAAAACAACTGCTGACTGGCACAATTATATTATTTTATTATATAAACAAACAAGGGCTATATTTTTGTCAAAGTCGACAAGTATTTTATTTTGTGAGACGTTTGACATACTATTTTGAGATTTTGTAGCCATCGAAATTTCTTTGTCCCCCCCCCCCCCCCCCACAACATTCTCGCCCCGGAAAAACAATTCCTTAGAAGGGGCCATTTTTCTTAACCCCAATTAATAAATATTACCATGTATCAATTGTCAATCAATTTTTGTATATCTTCTCGGATTAAGTTTCTCTGATTTTCCTTGACCAATATGATCGATGGTGACAAATATTTGATACGAATCCCCAGAGAAAAGACCCCAGATTTTTCTTCCTTTGATAAAGAAGAATCAGGAATGTTAATTAATATATACAGTCTATTCATAGATATTGTTAGAGAGTTTGCGCAATCATCTATGTAATATTTAATTCCAATTACAGTAATTTCTAATTTATCAAATATTGGAATTGATATAATTTGATATCATAAGTTGCCTTGTTGCTATTATGCTATATAATACCTTACCATTTAAATCATGCATTAAATATAAAAATTGATTATCTTAAACTCTTAAAAACGCATGTTCTATAATAGTGATATAATTATTTCTAAATATGAAATTAAACTTAATAATTTTCTAAAAGTGTAGGGATCGATAGAGATTTAAATGACTAAAACTTGTGCCCATAGGTTTTGGTCTTAGTGGAAAGAGTTTTGGCTTGGACAAGTGAATTACTTTCAATTCCTTGAGTCCAAAGTATAATGAGGACTAAATAATTAACTTTTCTTATTTTAACTTATTTAATAATTGATTGCATGAAAATATATTTGATTTTGTGTGTTTAATATTAATAATTACTATAATTATGCCAATAACTCAACCCCCCACACCCACAAACACATGCTAATGTGGTCATTATAAAATGCCAAACGAAGATTAAAAAAAAAGTGTATAGAAAATTTTCTTAGATAGTGATGAGGGAAAATTACTCTTTTAGCTTTATTAAAATTACGCTATACAAAATTCTTTGAGTTTTATAAAAATTAATCTGAAGACTTTTTTTTTCATTTTGAAAATCTCCAAACACTTACTCGATCTTATTTCAAGAATTACACAGATTCCATGTGAAAACCAAGGGAGAATTTTATATATATATATATATATCTATATATATATATATTGGTGGGGCACGTACGTAGAGTATATTCCATTGACAACAGACGTAGACCTCTCCCAACAATTAGGTTGTTATATACACAAGGCTTAGAATTAGAACCATCAACCACTTATTCTAATGAAAAATAAAATAGACAAAAACCTCTCTTGAAAATTCTGGCCTTAAAGAAAGTATAGTTATCTACTCATCCTAGGTGATCAAAATTAGAGTGGGGTATAAGATGTTAGGATTCAAACTCTTATGATGTTATAAAATAAATCAATATTTATATAGAGTTTAATTAATATTAAAACTTTAACGAACTGGATTATTTATTATAACCCATTAATATAATGATTTATCCTTCAAATATATCACAACACCCTACATTCATGCTAATTAAATTAAGACCAATATTGTAGTAGAAAACTAGATGCAAGGAAAGAGTGATAAATAATATTCCTCATGCTCTCCTATTGCTTGCTCGGGACTTTTTCTTAGAGCGCCCATGGTTTTTTCTTTATCTTGGGTGAATCTCCATCTTCATAAACTGTTCGTAAATATTCATGTGAGATTATTTTTGGAAAAATCCCAAAAAACAATAATTTAAAATTTTCAGAGAGTCCAATATCATAAATCTCACATCAGGCCTATAGGAGGAATATAATATGAGATTTGCAAATATTTTCAAATAATCAATTTGCTCCTAACAGCATTTATGGAGCTCAAGTTGTCAACATATATACTAAAGTTGTTAATTGCGATATATTCTTGGGAGAATTGTGAATAAATACATTCTTAGCAGATTAATTGCTGAATGCTACCTTAGAAAATCTATTGCATATGAACGGAAAATATTTTGCACACAATGGAAGATTGTTTACACGTTTATATGAAGATTTTTGCACACAACGAAAGATCGTTTGCACACAACGGAAGATCGTTTGCACACCAAGAAAATCGTTTGCGAGCTTGGTAGCATTAAACAATTAATTTGCCCCAAAAGTATTTTTGGGCGATTTTCCCTATATTCTTAAATTGTTATTCTCTATACATAAGTAGTCAATGATGCCTGATATGTATGACTTCAAAATATTACCTACATATTGTTGGTATTTGAGAAACTCAAGTTGTCAATATATATACTGAAGTTGTTAACTGTGGTGTGTAATCAACTTAAGTATAAATAATAACAACTTAAAAATTGCAATTAAAATTTTCAGTAAACATATTGACAATTTGAGCTACTCAAATGCTGTCAGAGGCAAATTGGTCATTTAGAAATATTTGTAAATTCCATATTCCTCCTACAGATCTAACTTGAGATTTGTGATGTTGAACTCCTTGATTTGTCTTTTCCCTATTTTAACTTATTTTTTTCGAATTTTGCCCTTTTTTATCATTCTTCACCCAATGCTTGTTTGGGAACACACAAAAAATACTTTTTTCGCAAATTTGTTTCACATACTTGCCCTACATATCATATAAGTTAAAAACAATGAAGCACTCAATTGAAGGAACCATATTCATCCCACTTATAAAAGGTCCAATTTGCAACTCCACATTTGAGAAAACTTAATACAGAACTTCGTTGGGAGAGGCATTCCAATCGTAATGCCTCCATTCAAATCAATCGGTTCCTTGGACATCTAATAATAAAATTTTTTTAAAAAAAAAAGAGCTAGCCAAATGCCAAGCGGGCCAAAGGATTATAAAAAAAATTTAAGAAAAAGGCTTTGATGTCATTGAGCTAGAAGTACATATAGTTCCACTAGGTTTGTGAATTGACTTGCTTGGCAAGAGGTTGAAGTGACTTGGAGGAATGGCTTTGTCCAACCTACTTCCACTCTAAGTGTCTAACATGCAGCCGACCTTTTGACTTTTCTTCTTTACACTTCATCACGTATACTTAGGTGAACGCGTGCGTGATCCCTAATTAAATATTCATTTGAACTTGTGTGCACTACTAATCAATCATCCATATAGTGTAATAAAATATCAAAACTCAACACCATATATACTCCACTCTTTTTCTTATATCCAAGTCCAAGAATGATCATTTATGTTGATAATAACTCATTAACAATATCTGGCTCCATCGTTGTAAATTATAGATTTTATACTCCTTTTGGTCATAAATATAAGAAAAAGTTGATTTTTTTTAGAGATTAAAGAAGCTAATTAAATTACTTTAAAATATTTATATTTGTCATTTTTTCTTAAAACTATTTTTCTTAACTTATAAACTGATATATAATCTAAGGATACACAACATATTATATGAATAAGTGACTTATTTAACTTTTTTAATTTCTTCAAAAAGAGTTAATTATGTTTTATATTTAGGACCGGAGGTAGTATTGATTAATACTCATATTACAGATAACATATAACTCTGCAAAAACGATTTAAAAACAAAGGGATGATGATGATGATAGATTCTCACACATAGTTATTCATTCGTTTGCGTCCAAATTAGAAATATTCTCACACATAGCTAGTTATTTTTATTCTGGGTCTTTTTAATTAAACCTATTAATAAAGTCGCCAACTAACTTGATGATAGATATATTTTTGGATCGTTCTCCTCATCTTCTTTTCTTATCAATATTTCTTTTTTTGCTGTAGACAAGAGATTCGATTAAGTTGATTTGTGGTATTTTTACCCCAAAAAAAATTGGTTTGTGGTAATTAATTAAATAATCCTTTTCATCATTATTTAATTAAAAGTACATATAAATTAAGTATATCGTCTCTAAATATAATATGCACGCATTGTTTTGCAGCAAAGCCTTGCTCTACGAAATACGAATGCATGATTAAGTAAAAGAGTACATATTTTAAGCCATGAGAAAGAACTAATTTAATTTTCCAGAAAACTTTAAGGTTGAAATTACGTATGATATTTAATTACGTTCTTTTTTGGAAGTCATTAAGGAAAAGAGAACATATTTTAAGCCATGAGAAAGACCAAATTTAATTTTCCAGAAAAGTTTAAGGTTGAAATTACGTATGATATTTAATTACGTTATTTTTTGGCAGTCATTATTTCTATCATATGTGGATCTCATTGAATGTATTAAATACATCCGAATCTGTAATATACGTCTATTAAAAAAATCCGATTTTACAGCACAATTTGTCTTAACCTTAGGAGCAAATTAATCGAGCATCATGATGAAGAAAATAATTAAAGACGTTACGAAGATTTCAGGAGGTGATATTGTTACTTTTTTTAATCACAATTTGAAGCATCCTTTCTGGTGCATATTTTTCATACAATCTCTTAAGCAATATTAGTAACCGACATTTTGAGATTTATTATTAGTTTATTACACTATTATTATGTTGCACTAGTTCCAAGAAAATACACTTTGAAGCACACTACGTACTAAGTGATTATGCTCAACATAATCAATAAACTTCAAACTGGGACAATCCCTCACGATTGAAAAATTGCACCTTTGACCAACTATTTTTATACTTTTTTTAATTTATCCTATAATCATTTCTTGAACCCTAAACCTAAGGTTATGGCCATGATTTTTGGTAAAGTCAATCATCAGTTTTTTTGGAATAATTAATTTAGGTCAACAGGATCATCCCTAAGATCATTACTAATTATCTTAATTAATGAAGAGTATTTACCTTGATTATTATGTGTATTTAATTATGAGAGAAATGGAGAGCTCCAATTTGACAAAGTTTAAAAGAGAGGAATGTACAATGAATGTATATTAAGGTCAACTTACGCATTACGGCAGCTAATAAGCGAACAAATCCATTTAGGATTGGTTTATGACTCATTCATTCCAAGTCAATTATCATTATTTAAAAATGAACATTAAAAATGGTTGAAGTTATTACATGTCAAAATTTGTGATGGAGACGTTTCAACTGCCAACAAAAAACACTAGTGCACAACAAGCTAATGGTTGAGATGGTAAGGGGCCTTACCCCTATAAAGAGAAAAACATAAATGCGAATCCTCCCATTTATTGGAGGAGGTAAGAACTTTTTACCTTTTAAGCCTCGAGAGAAAAACCCTTGATTTGATTAAAAAAAACGAGTGCAACACACCATCATACACTGTAAGTATTAATAATTGAATAATATTCCTTTTCATTTTATGAGATGAATTATCCTCAACAATGTATATACAATTAACTAATAATTATTTGGCAAAACAATTAATAATTATTTCAATTTTATAATGTGACTAATTAATACGTATGGCTTGCTAGTAATAATCCTACAAGATTAAATAAGATAAATTTATCTAATTTGGTTAGATTAAGAAATTTAGTTAAAAAAGTTAATATAACATGTATTTTCTAAAATACCATAATAATCTTCCTTAATTATCTCATTCCCTCTCTTCCTTGTTTATTTTTGAGGGAGCATCGATAAAGGCAAATAAGGAAAAAATTAATGTTTTGTATTTAGAACTAAAATCAACTTTCTAAATATGTTTTATATTAAGGACCGGATTAAGGGTAGTTATCAGTGGAGCTGAGTTTGTAATATCAAAAGTCCTACATGTTAAACCGGTTCAAAGGATGAGTTGGATCCAATATATATTAGATACAAAAAGTAAAATCTCTCCTGCATTATATAAATTTTAATAAATGATCCTATTATTCCTGTTTTTTTTTTTTTTTTTTTTTGGGACTTTGAAACCGAAAATTTTGTCTCTGGCACCTGAATAAAAAGTACACGGTTTATATCTTACGTCTACGAGGAACAGAAAATGCTTATATCAAACAAAAATATTTTTGGGCATCAGGTCAAAAGGATAAGTTTGTTTTGGGCCCAGTTCAAATTTGTTTAAATTCGTGGCCCCTGCTAGGTTCGAAAAAAGAACAGGCTTTGCTGTTTCCTTTCAAAAAACCATTTTTTGCCAACATTTTTTAAAACTTAATATAAAAGTCCATGTAATTTTAGCTCATTTTTAATCTTGCCTTGTAGTTTTTTTTTTTTTTTTTATTGGGTCCGTGTAGATTTTTCAATTATACATGTTGATCCCGTACTCATAATTTGTTAAAAAATCATAAATATTTGATTAAAAAATTGATTAAAATGAGGTGAAATTTTACCTCACAAATTATGTAGGGAAAATTCTTTATAAAGAACTTTAAAAATACTAAATAATAAAAAGTATTCTGAATATTCATAATATCAAAAAGGCGTGAGTGCTTCGTTCATCCTTTTTGAAATCAAAAAGAAAATTACACAAATACTCTCAACAAAAATCTTCTTCTCCATCCTTCCACTTCTCGATCCTCTTCTCCAATGATGCAACTGAGACAACCTCCTCCAACAACGGCGAAGACGGTGGCAAGGATGATAGGGATAATGAGGACGTCGGACTCATGGATCTATCGTCGTTTGTCACTCCCACCCTGTAATCTTCTTCAACCTCAGGTGACAACAACAATAATAATTCTTCTTCAACCTCCATCACCTCATCCTCCTCATATTCTCGAATTTGGTGATGATATCAATGGCGACTTTAGCCATCCGTTGTGCTCTTCGATTCTCATATTTGTAAGCTTGACAGCATCAATGGTGATTTCAGCGATTCCTCTTGCTTATCAATTCTTAAACTTGCAACCTTGATATCAACAGCGGTTTCGAATCAATTTTTTTGTTCTTAGATCTTTGTGTTGTCACTGGTGTTATTTTTTATTCTCAGATCAATTTTTTTGGCATTTGTATGATTTTTGTGTTGTTGGTGATGTTATTTTTATTCTTAAATCATCCTCTTGTTGCTGGTGGCTGATGTTTTGTGGTGGTTGGTGGTGTCTTGGTAGTTGTCGGTAGCTACTGCTATGGTGGATGATGGCTATAAATATTTGGGATGGTGGAGATGTGAGTTAGTTCTTGGAAAATTTCTAATTCCGCCTTATTGGGGTTTTTTTGAAGCTTGAAAAGTGGTTTTTCATAGTGAAAACTTGTGATTGATAATAGCAAGGAACGAAAAACTGGACCGGGCAATGAACCGGTCACAGTATAGGTTCAAGGGTTAATGGGTCAACCGGAGTCTAACCGGTCATAACCGGTCATATTAAAATATTATAATTTATTAGTGATAATATATATTAATATATTTTTAAACTTCTATAGATAAAAATAAAGATTTTTAGAAAAAAAAAAGTTTAAAATCTATTAGCATTAGTTATAATACCTATACTTATGCAAAGATATCTCATTTCCTATAATTATTATATCTTTTTAAATAAATTTTTTCATTATTTTCTTCATTTTTTTAGATTTGTTCTTTTTTTATCTATTTTTCTCTTCATTTTAGTCTTCAACTTTCCATTTTGCCCTCAAAAAACACAAAATAAAAATTTAAACAATTTTTAAAAAAAAAGAAAGAAAGAAACCGGGTCAACCGGTCGGACCACCGGTTTTACCGGTTTTAACCGGTCCGACCGGTTCTGACCGGTCTGACCGGTTTTTGATTAAACCGGACCAGACCAGGGACCGGTTCCTGGTTCAACCGGTCGAACCAGCCGGTCCGGTCCGGTTTTTTGAACCATGGATAATAGCATTGGACTGCTTCTTTAGTGAAAAATGACAATGCAGGTGGATGAATTCCTGGACTTAATATGAGTATAACAACTTTTAATATGAAAATAACAACTCTTCAAATAAAAATGACCACTTGTGAAAAATGACAATGCAGGTATGGATGGATTCTTGAACTCGATATAGGTATAACAACTTTTAATATAAAAATCACAACTCTCCAAATAAAAATGACCGCTTGTGAATAATGTTAATGCATGCATAGGTGAATTTAGTGGATATGAAAATAACAACTTCTAATAGTTTAATCTATTATTTGGTAAACGATAGTTATTAAAACCTAATGAAATATCGTGAATTTCTTAATAAAACTTGTGAAAAACTTAATAGTATATATTTATTACTTGGTAAATGAAAATTGTTAAAACTTAATCAAATGTTATGAATTTCTTAATAAAAATTGTGAAAATTTTGACAGTGTATATTTGTTACTTAGTAAACAAAAATTGTTAAAATCTAATCGAATATCATGAATTCTTTAACAAAACTTATAAAAACCTCGATAGTTTATATTTGTTTATTGGTAAACAAAAGTTGTTAAAACCTAATGAAATGAATTCCTTAATAAATCTTGTTATTTTGCCAATAATGGTAGCCGACTGAAGTGGGGATTATTCTTTTTTTTTTTTAATATCTTTGAGATCATTTATATAATTTCTTTTAATTTCAGAAACACAAATCAGATATTAACACCTTTTTGATATTATAAATATTTAAAACATCATTTTATACTTTCCTATTCTTAAAGTTCCTTTTGTAGGGTTTTCCCTATTATATATCATTTTTCTCCCATAATAATAGTACATTTTAATTTAATTAAAAAGAATTCAGAGTAGGTTAAGGGGAGGGGGCAGAGCAGCGAAACGACGTCGCTACCACCGAAGAGGGTCAGGGCATCGCGCTACCAGCGAGCCAGGTGTCTGATATGCCGACTAGAGATTGATGACCGGTGAACGATTCTGTTAAAGAAGGGAACACCCACCGAACAAAATATTGTATTGAGGAGCTGCGTTTTCTAAACGCACCGTTTCTATCCCCGTTCTCTCAAGTCTCAATCGCTCAGTGACACAGAACAATTCTTTGCTGCGTTATGGCGGAGAAACCTCAACCGGTTCGGGTGCTATACTGCCCCGTCTGCAGTTTGCCCGCCGAATACTGTGAATTCGGACCCGATTTTGAGAAATGCAAACCCTGGTTGATCCACAACGCCCCTCAACTATACCCTGATCTCCTTAAAGGTCTCTTTCATTCTTCGATTCTATTTTTTTTTTCTCGCTACTTCCCTGTTTAACATGTATTTTAATCCCTTGAATATTATGATATGAAATTGGATTATGTTGTTCGCAGAGGCGAGCAATAAGGAAGCTGGTAAAGTTGCTGAGCAATTGCAAAATACCGGAATATCGTCTGGGTCTAGTGATGGAGCTGCTACCTCAGGTTGGCTTTCTCTGCGTTTGCCTTGCTTTTATCGTTTCTTTTTTTTGGCCCCCGTTTTCAATATGGTCACTCAAACTAATAGTAAAGTGATAATTGAAGCTATACTATATTACTAACTCTAAATCTTTCTTCTTTTTTTTCTCCATAACTTTCATGAGCTCCTTTTTGTTAATTATTACCCCCTTTTAGGGTCAGTCATATGAGTCATTAATGTAATGCATAAATACCCTTTCAAACTTTGAGATGCACTTCTCTTTGTCAGTCATAGCAAATACAAGTACTTTGCTTTTTACCCCATTCAGAATAAAGTTCATTTGATATTCACCCTAGAACAAAATTATAACCTTTGTCGCATGCAATGAAGCTTGATTAAATTTCTGAATGGATGTAGTTCGTCTGGTTAAATTTTTGTCCATTAATATTTCTTTTATCTTCTAGGCTGTAATGTTTCCATTAGTTTGGCACAGGCTGCTTCCTGCCCATTATTGTCTTTACTGTTAAATTATCCTGTTGGCTGGAATACATTACGATATTTTACTTTTACTAGAGACTTTTGCATCTGAACATTCCAATGAGATGTCATGTTCCCCAATTATGAAAAGTGCCTCATAATGTAGATCATTTCTCTTTGGAGAAGTAGCTTATTTTTCACTGATTCACAACAATAGTGGTCATTTTACGTTTGTTCTGTTCCATCCACAAATAAAGTTAAAATTTCTCAAAACATGAACAAAGAACAAAAAGGATACCTTCGTTTCAATGTTCGTGATGTCATGTAATGTGAGAAACTAAACAAAGTGGCAAATGAAGGAATTGGCAGTTTGTTAACAAAAAAACAAAATGGTGAATAAACTTCACAGCTAATGTTCTAAGATATTATTTCTGTGCTTTGATAGAGTACTACTTGAGAAAAAAATTTATGTTTTTATGCAATTGAGTAATTTTTGGGTTATTCCAGTTTTAATGTTGAATGAAGTAATGCAAATGCACAAAGTCATTAACTTTTATTTTTTTTATTGTAAATTCATTTTTTCCTTCATGAGAGCATTGACGGTTCCATACAACTTGATGTAACCTGTAATTGTTTTTCCCTTGATTCCATGAATTTGGATGTTTAATTTGGCATCCATCATACTTTTATTTAGTTGAGTTACTCATTTCTTGGCCAGTTAATTCTGTAATAATGTGAAATGTTGTTTTTCTACTGCTTGAATATTGGTTATGACGATAACATCTCAAATACTCCCTCACAGTATCCTTTTGATGTTTTAGCACCTAAGAAGCAGGAAGAAGTCAAGCGTCTTCCTGGTGGTAAGATAAAGAAAAAGGTATTCCATGGCATTCCTTCATGCTATCTAATTAGACATGGCCAGCCTTTGACACCAAGTAATGATTCCAATCATTTCATGAGAGTGGCTCTTGTTTTCAGGAGAAGCAAGAGGTTGTCATTGAGAAGGTTATTCGCAATAAACGAAAATGCATTACCACTGTGAAAGGCCTTGAGCTTTTCGGTGAGCTATATGTAGCCCTGATTATTTTTTTGGGTCATAAGCTCTTGTATTATTCATTACATTCTTTTCATTGCCTCTTCTTTTATTACATTTCAGGTGTCAAGCTCAGTGAAGCTTCAAAGAAACTCGGGAAAAAGTTTGCTACAGGGGCTTCTGTTGTGAAGGTTCAGCTTTTAGTTGGTGGATGTTTTATTACTTGTTTAGCATCTGTCTATGGTGTCTCACGATATTTTGATTGTTTCCAGGGGCCAACGGAGAAAGAGCAAATTGATGTTCAAGGAGATATATCTTATGACATTGTGGAGTTCATTACAGAAACATGGACTGATGTAAGACACTTTCGTTCTTAGTTTTCTAATGATGCAATGATTCAATTAAATAAACGTTCCCTTCTATCAATGAGAGAGAAAAGGAAATAACGTGTTATCACATCTCAGTAAGATCATTTCATTTGTGAAATTCACATATTTATTTGTATGAGAGGCACGAGTGGTTGTTCTGATTTGAGCATTGAGCATAGAAAGTAACAGCAAAGACAATGCGTTCTTGAGAGTGTTAATCTGTGGAAATTCACCTTGGATTGCGTATTTCTTGGAAAATTTCAGTAACCTATGATTCAGTTTTTTAATGTGGGGACTAACTATATGCTGTGTCAGCTGGACAACTAAAAGCTATGATTGGATGCTAGGAGTATTGACTTGTCATGTTTTTATTAGATTAACCTAATCTAACCTGGAAATATCAGTTGCATAAGACCTTTTTTGGATCATTAATTCTGTTTTTTACTTTTTTTCCTCTTAGTAGCTTGGGCTCTTTATGTTGTTTTATCATGTTTGATCTACTGATAATGTAAAAGGATGTGCTACCCATAGTCGTGTTTAGAGGAAAGCCTATGTTTTTTTGCCTTTGTTTTATCTATAAAATGGCTTTGTAATTCTTTTTTTGGTCAATTGTGATGTTAGCAATGACTCATTCTTGTTAGGCATAGATGTCATTGGTTTAGGCGGCATGCTTCCTGTTATTGCCTATTGGATGAGATGCTGATAATGAAAATAGTAGAATGTCCTTGCTCAGAAGAGACTAGGACCTTACCAAAACCTAGCCAAACTTCTGCCTAACCATTCTCACTCTGCCGCTGCCACCCCCCAAAAAAATAAAAAAAATTCCCTTGCCCTATAGATATGATGTCCTAGTGAACCAGTTTCTGAAGAGTTCCCTTGTTTTTCATGAAAGAACATAATACAATCAGCCGATCCCCATAATCCAACAAATATTGACAAGATATTAGTTACCACTATCTGCTGGAATTTACTACTCCGGTCCTATTTATTAGTTACTTCCAACATATTTTACACAAAACAAGAGAAACCTTAAACCCCATTAACTCTACATTACCCCTATTTAATGTATGAAATACCCAATGAAAATAAAGTTAACAATATAATAAATGAAGGGTAAAATTGTATGTTCATATGAAAAATCTAATGATGTGACTTATAAATAGAATCAAAATACACCTTCACATTTTGTCTTTTAAATAGAAGAGTAGTGCATCATAGCCTTACGCCCATTGTCTGATTTTGATCCAAGGGAGTTAGTTTCTCGTGGGTTGACTGTTGGGCCTAATCTTTGTTCCTTTTATGTGATTCTGTCTAAGTCATTGATTCCTTTTTCTGGAAAATTCATTGATTCCTTTTTCTGGAAAATTCAAAACATGGATCTGATAAAAATGTTGTCTCTCTCCTGCAGGTCCCAGAAACTGCAATTTTCTTCATAGAAGATGGAAAAAAGGTCCCAGCTGCTTGACTTAGAAATCCAGGCATAAAGAGAGTTTTAGACTGACAGCTAAACTCGGCCATATTTACTGTACTTGAAGGGCAGATAAACTTATACAGCTTTTGTCCCATGATGCATCTTGAGCCAGTCAGATCCGTCCCTTTCCCCCCCACTACTCACGGTCCCTGATTGACTTCAGCAACATTATTTAGGGTTAACACTATTTTGAGACCTTATTATAATGTATGCTCAGTGGTTTTATTTAACTACCTTCAAGGGTGATGTTAAATGGTGATGAAGTATAGAGCTGTTAAATTCAGTTTGGATTTATAGACCGTTATATTCGACCTTAAAAATTAATTTTATATGCTGTGGGTTGAGAAAAAGATTGTGGACATATTGCCCCTTGACTTCTGAGATTTTGTATGAATGCAATTGTTTGCAGTGTGGAAAAGATCCTCTACTATACGCCCCAAGCTAAGGTAACACTCCTTGCGAGCAATAAATTTATGTAAAGGTTATCTTAATTTATTACAACCTTCAGTCTTAAATATAATATAAGAGCTAATAAAGGGCTTTTTTTTGAAGAAAAATTAATATACATTTGTTCACAAAAAATTAATTTTCTTAATCTTTGTAAATTATTTAGCTAGTTATTATATTTAGGACTAGAGGTAGTGTCATATGCATATATTCAAATAATCATTGTATGGATAGGAATTGGATAAATGTTCACAGATTGATTTTTTTCACCACAATAAACATCGAGATTTCAGTTCAAAACTTCAAGCAATCAAATCTTATGAACTTCCAACCAAAACTCTAAGCAATTGCTTGAAAAATCATATTTTGGGTCCCTGAAAATTTAAAGAGAAATATTGTTTTCAGAGTATATATCAACAAAATTGGACAAGTCAATATATCAAGACGACAAAAACTACTTGCTTTTTATTCTTTTCACTCTTTTGGTGCTTAGTTAAGAACATCCGCTATGCTTTGGGCCTCTCGAAATTGGATTCGGAATTCAGGAAATAAATAACGCACTTATTCTTGATTTGAAATACTTAGATCAAATCTATACAATATAAGTTATATTTTTATTTTTTTCAAAAAATATTTAAAATTGTTTAGTTGTCACCAATTAATTTAAAAGGGATAGTAATTTAAATGAAAAATAAAATTGATATTAGTTAAATTTAATTATTCTTTTGCTTGAATACTTATATTTAATTTAAACTATTCCCAATAAAATATAAGCATCAAATTGAAATGTCACTTTCTTATTTACTTTAGTATCATACTATTCCATCATCCCATCATTCTCACAAAGATTTAGAAGAATTAAATGAATGCAGGGATTGATCACAAATGCAATTAAATGAGCATGAGAGACATTTTTAAGAAAAAAATCAAGCTTTTCTTCCTTCTGCAAACTTCACGGTGACTTTCTTACGATTGTCTAATTAAATATTTTTCATAATCCTAATAAATTATAGGATAATATTTGGAAGTTGATCTTGATCCTAATTATAGGACAAAATTTTAATTTTTATCAATTTCTTCCCAAAATACCACCATTGCTTTAGATAATGGTTGAATTGTCTCGTCCGACGTGCAGTACCATGAAGAAGTATCAAACATACACCAAATAAAATACCATGAAAGTAAACACAGAGAGGTGGAGAAAGAATACTGATTTAGATAATGGTTGGATTGCCTCATGGTAGATTCATGTAGTATTCCTAAATCACCTTTATTAAATAAGGGCATTTTTGAAAAATAAATAAAATTAACTAATTTAACTATTATCCTTAATTTCTCCAAAATTAGGTAAATATGTCTTATAATTAGGACCAGAGGGAGTATAATTTTTATGTGTGAGTATTGACATTGGTTGGCGCTCGCTCGCGCCCACACATATATATGTTGTCATTTGATAATGTTCACTAACTAAAATTGGCAATTAGCTCCAACTTTATATATCCCCATTTTACTCCAAAAATTTCATTTTCCCTCTAACATTGAAACAATATAGTCCCAAGTCATTCGCAGTACATTAACTTTGAGATATTGAGGAACCAACAAACCAACCAACAAGACATGGCGACAATTCTGTCTTCTTTCCTCTCAAATATCAAAATCACATCATTATCCGTCTTCATAGAAATCATATTCAAGCTAATCCGGAAAACTAACAAAAAGTTGTCATTTGAGAACTTTATTAGCCCGAAGGATCCGATTTTGAGTATTAGTACTTTACTTTCTGTATATGAAATTTCATAGAAAATCAGTGTTCTTTTGTGTATAAAAACATATCAGGTTCTTGTAAACAATAAAATTTTCAAATATTGACTTTTACCCGATTTTGCGATTAAATAACCAAAAAGATGCATAGTTAATCTACTTCATAAATTTATAAAGGAACATATGGGAAAAATGAACACAAAAAGAAGAAATTAACAAAAAATAACAAGCAATATGTCGCTTTGAATAGCAATCAAACCTTTGAACAACTTCTTCATCACTGAGGAGAAATCTAATGCCAATTGTTTCAACAAGCAACCTTTAACGTTTATGTTTTGCTTCAAAGTAGTAAATGGAAGAAACTTACAAAATTTAATTACTCTTCTGCGGCCAAAGAAGCAACGCAACACATCTTTGCAATATAAATGCAACTACGTAATCGTTTTCACTAATGCAAGCAACTTTACATCAGTTCCTTCATTAACTTTCACCCAAATATGAATTAAACCGACTAGACTAAACAAACACTACGTGACGAAAAAGGGGAATCCAAAGCTTAAAAGCCTTAAACTACTAATAAAAGGGCCTTTTGGTCATTTCAGTCAGCCTCATCTTTATCAGCCGTGATGAGCGGTGATGAAGCTGCCATAGGCGATGTATTGACCGTTTTACCCTAGGACTTACGGTGGGCGCCCACACACAGGATCATTCCTGTTCAGTCTGCGCTGGTCATCTCTCTGTTACGCAGGATCGAGTTCAGCCTTTGTAACCTCAGTTGCTGTTTAAATCTGTTGATGAAATCGTCGGCCTTCGCGTCCACCGTCTTGTCCTCCACAAACGACGCCGTTTCATTACCTCCTCCATGTCTCGCCGTCTCTGGTCCCGGTGTTCGGCGATCGAGCTCCTCCTCCTGCTGCCTCCTCGACGCTGCGTTCTCACTCGCCGATTTCTTCATCTTCTCCGGTAACTTTCCCGGCGTGCTCCTACTCGACTCCGATTTGCTCCTCTTCACCAAATTACCAGCATCGTTATCCTCTTTCGACTCCGGAACGTCACATTCGCCGTCAAGTACTTCTCCGGCCCCTTTTACTGAGTTCGATCTGTAGAGAGAAGAGAAGTTCATAGACTTGAGTCGCTCCAGGACCGAGGGAGTTCTCGCCAACTGCGGTTCAGTCAGGTGCTCCGGCGGGCCATCGGGTTGAACCGACACTGTATCTGAACCGGTCGGTTCGGAGACGTTGTTAGAAAACCGGAAACTAAACGACCTGACTCGCTCGACCAGTGACGGCGTTCTGACGAGCTGAGGAGAGTCGTGAACGGGCTGAAGATGCTCGGTTTCTGGAAACACAGCGTCGTGTTTGTAGAAATGGAGAGACCTAAAGCGTTCAAGTAGGGACGATGAACGTCGGAGGAGACGTGGTTGGCCGTGCTCGTCGTGGTGGTGGTCGGAGGGTTTTTTGGGGGAACCGAAACGGGAAGAGACGACAATTGTGCCGATGACGAGGTTGAGAAAGAGGAAGAGAGAAGAAGGCGTGAACCAGCTGGTCACGAGAGTGGAGACTGTAACCGGGTCGGCCATGGACGGTGCTCCGACGTAGCTTCTCTGTTCCCGAGACACTACACGGAGGAAGAAGATGAAAGAGGCTAAGAGAGTTTGTGATTATATATAAACTTTTTTCTGAGTAATTTGGTGTGTGATGTGTGAATGAAAGCTCGAAATGCTTCTCTTTATATTTGAAATGGTAACTAGTAACAGCGTTGACGTTTACTTTTTGATTGAACACGTGGCATGTTTAAGTTAGATGTTTTCAGTTTTTAAAACTGGTCTTTTAATTTGGTTAATGCTTTTAAGTTTTAACCTATTCTTCTTTAAACACGTAGCATATTTAATATACTATGTGATTATCTAAAAATTAATAAACAGAAGTTCACATGTTCATACGGACATCAAAATACAATAAAATTATCTCCCAGCACTTTGAATCAAGTGATTGTGAGTTATTCTATCTTAACTAGTGATTTTATTTTCAAACCGCACATTTGTATGAATCAAATAAATCAGTTGCTAGTACAAGTGAAAAAATATTTTTAACAAATTAAAAAAATTTAAAACGTCACCAGACGAGAGCGAAAGTTTAACTTGATCGAAACTGGTGTTTTGATTTGGTTAATGCTTTTGAGTTATTATTCTTTAAACACGTAGCATGTTTAATGAGTATTTGATGATCTTTAAAAATAAATAAACAGAAGATAAGATGTACAGCAAAATAAAATAAAATAAAAAAGACGTCACCAGCTGATGAGAGGGAAAGAATTTTTTCCCGCCTGCTTAAGTGCTTATCCTATTCTGGTCCACTTCATGTTCAACATATCCAGTCTTTGTGTTTTATCTTGTTATCAAATAATTATAGAAATTTGTATAAAAAAATAATTATAGTACTAAACCGATGTACAGTATATTACTCATAGGATACTAGTTTGTAATTTGCACTTTAGACTATATTCTATGTTTAGGATTAGTACTGTTTCAGTTGACTTAATGGATTAGGGTTAGTGTATGTTTAGGAACACTTATTTTTTGAATATAAATGTTTATTACGCAAGCTGAGATAAAACTCCTCTCACATACTTACCTTATATACCGTGAATCACAATTTATAAGTATTTATTGCCTAAAAATAAGCTATTCTAAACCAGCACTTAGTGAATTCTAGGTATAGGCTTGTAAAATTTAATATTAGTGAAATTTCAATTAACTCAGCAACACCAATCGTAACTAATAGTGAATTAGTGAGCTACTTTATACTTTTAAGATCAGGAAAAATTAAATTTTGTAAATTTTATATTGAAATATTCTTTGATCTAAAGTTATTATATATATATATATATATATATATTTTTACCAAGATCTAAACTTATTATATACTCAATGTTATCGAAACTGTCACTAAAAAATTTTAGGGTTAAAGTGTAAAAATACACATGAGTTTTTCTCAAAAGCAATCCCAACACCAAATGTTTTTTTATGGGACAAAAATAACTTTGAACTTACAAAATAGGTGCAAAAGTCACACTTTCTCTTTGTTCCCATTAGTTGTAGATGACTACGGTTAGTTTTACCATTTTTGTGCCAGCTGGAGTATTTGCTTCTTTGATCTATGTACACATGGCAATGGGGTCTAAAATTGTCCATGGACACTTCAAAAATTTCTTCACTCAATTCTTCAATGAGTCTAAGTATGTGTTTGGAACAGCGATTGGAATGCTTAAAAGCAGCTTTTCAATCGTGATTTACGGTATACAAGGTAGTATGTGACAGGAGTTTTGTCTTGATTTACGAGAAAAGCGGCTAAACGCCATCCAAACACTCACTAAGAAACTCTGGTAGCTCGTGGGTCCAGCCATTTTCATCTCCCTTTCTCAATACTCTCTTGGCCCCATCACTTAGCTCCTCGCCGATCATGTCGACACCATCTAGCTCGCTACCGTCTCTGTTGAAAACTCCGTCACTATCGGCTTATACTTCAGCACAATGGTAAAATCTAGAAGCTGCTCTCTTTAACTTTAAGTTAATCAGAGAATCAAGTAATTTTGATTTCGATTGAGTTTGAATTTGAATTTGAATGCAAACAACTTGGGATGGGAAGCGCTAGAGACACTGTGCAGTCATGCTTATAGTGACGGTTATGGGTGATTCTAAAAACGACGGCTCTAATTCTGTGTCTATTGTAAATCTTGGCGAGGCAAATCCTGATAGCGATAAGGCAAATGGCGGAGATATTGGAGGTGGCTAGGGTGTTAACGGTGTTGAAGATCCAGCAGCTATTCGTGTACACGATGAACTTCCCGATCTAGAAATTCTTGCAAGCACATAGCAGGATCATGGTGATAGCATGGATATCAGCAATGGCGCGGTGGTTCACACTGTGATGAGCTGGGCGCTGAAGTCGAAGGTGAGGTGTGGGCGGCAACCATCCTGAACATGTCATGGTGGCTAATTGTAGTGGGTTAACTAGGGTTTCATTCACCTTTCTCTGCCCTTCGTTGTCATGCTCTAGTGCATATCATCATCATCATCTTCTTCTTCTTCTTCATATGTCTCCTGGGTTCCTTTCTTGTCTGATATAAGCTCCGACAAGGCCCCCTACCATGGGGAGTATTATTCATCCACGTCATGTTCCAACTCACCCTTTTCGATCAAAAACATTCAAACTCACAGCCAACGTCCTCAAGAAAACGGAAACTGTGACTTTTGCAGCCATTTAGAAGTTCATAGTCACTTTTGCTCCTAAATAAAATATTTGGTGTTGGGTGCAATTTTGAAAAAAAAAAAAAAAACTCATGTGTATTTTTTTACCTTAACCCGAAATTTTATAAAAGTAATACCCATTTTTTAAATGCCTTATTAAATTTTAATAACACATCTTAAAAATTGATAATAAATTTTTAAAACGTTTAATTTTTGGTCACCAATAAATATTATAATTATAGTACGACTATATTTTTATAAAGTAGAATTGCTTAGATATTTCGAGGGTAAAAAAAAGAGAGAAGTGTTTAGATATCATTCTTTTCCGGCGGAGTGATGACAGTGATGTGGATTATTGGAAGAGAAAGGGAAGATGTTGATTGTGTGTTTGGTATCACTTACTTATTATTTGTTTGGAATAGTTTATTTTTAAGTAATAAGTGTTTATAAATCGTGATTCACGGTATACAAGATAAGTACGTGAAAAGAGTTTTATTTCAGCTTGCGTAATAAGGACTTATTTTTTAAGAAAATGCTTTGGATAATAAGTTCTTATTACGTAAGTCGAGATAAAATTCCTCTCACATACTTATCTCGTATACCATAAATCACGATTTATAAGCACTTATAAGTCAAAAATAAACTATCTCAAATGAACACTAAGAAAATCATTTGAGTTCCAATAATGGAATATTCTAAGTACTTTTTTTCCAGCGTAATCAATATTAAATCTAAAACAATTTTTTCATGATTTATTTTTAAAATTTCATGCAAACACAAAACTAAAGTCTTGTTCTTCCTTCTTCTACTTACCATTGTTGATACTCCTTCCTATCTTTAATATAAAATATATTTAAGGAGTTAATTTTTATATTAAATATAAGATATATTTTTTATATTTATTAATACTTTTTTAATTTATCTTTATTAATGCTCCCCTAACAATAATCAGAGAAGAGAATGAATGAGAATATTAAGAAAGATGACTCATATAACTGACTTTCTTAATAGAATCAAATTAGGTAAATATGTGTTATATTAATATCAAAAGAGTATATGCTCATAATAAAGTGCCCGAGACCTCTTCAATTGCAACAAAGTTGGTCTCTTGGTAACATACAACAAAGCCATTAAGTGAATTATCAACTTAAAAAGGATGAATTAATTGAGGAAAAGATAAAATTGTTCATAAAAATTATATGAAATTTATTTACTTAAAGATTCCCATCCCCCAACTAGGCCTGTCCCTAGGGACAGGATGGGGGGGAAAGATTTGTCCAGAAAGAAGCGTATGGTGATGCTGAATGCAAACAATTAAAAAGACGTAATGCACGGCCAAGCTAACCTAACCAACCCAATTGGCCTTCATTTAATATTTCTTTTAAAGAAAAAGCTAATAAATAATTTAATTCATTTTTTTTAATTTATAAGAAGATCTCATTCGCTCGTTTTGAAATTTAGTATATTTTATTGTAATTATTATTCAAACTAGCTTATTCAATTTACGTATTAAAGAAAAAATACCAGCCACACCTTTTATAGTCAATCTTGCAAAATATACTATTAATTGTGTACTTTACCCATTCATAAATGCCATTAATGATTTGCCGGAGTCCTACGAGGGATAGTATTCTACTATCTACATGACCCCACACGGCCTTAGCCTTAAGATTAAAAATGCAAAAACAGAGAGGACGAGTGTGAATGAGATGGAAATAAAAATTACATTTAAGTCCCAAGAAAGTGGAGAAATGAAGAAATGGTCCCTATAGATTGTAAAATGAAAAAATGTCCCATGAAGTTGTCAATACAGGCTCATAGAGTTGTTAACGAATTGTTAATACATGTTCATGAAGTTGTTAATGGGACCATTTTTTCATTTTATAATCTACAGGAACCATTTCTTCATTTTTTTTTTCAATGGGACCTAAGTGTAATTCTCCCAATAAACAAACTACGTAAATAAAAAAAATGATTAAAATTGGTTGAAGAAAATAAATATATAAAAAAAAATTTAATTTTTAAAAACAGCTTTATTTATGGTGAAAGAGTGGGGTCTCTCTTTTTTCTCTCCCCCTCCTCTCATACTTCTTAGGTGGTGGAGCTCTTCTCTTATCATTGAGTGCGTTTTTTTCATGGCATTTCCCTCCACGATTTTGGCCGGGGATAGAGATGTTCGTATTTTTTGTTGATCTCTATTTATTTTCATGTTTCTTTGAACTTCTACTGGTGATATTGATTTTATTTACAATAATAAATCGAGTTGAGAATTTCAATTATAGCAAATCTCATCTAGTGGCTATGGTTCGCGGTTTCTGGGGTTGAGATTTGGTAACTATAGTTTTTTATCTTCTTGGCTCCATCTTTCAAAAGACTATCATGTGTTGTTTGCAACTGCAAATCTGAAACGTATATCATGATCAAGACCGTACAGTTCGTTGTGCGATTAACAGCTTCTATATCTTTATCTTTTTTACTGATATTTTTGGGTGCTTTTCCTTCTATAAGACATTTCCATGGAATTTCTTCAACAACTAATCTAGTTGCTTTATTGCCAATAAAAGCAGTAGATCTGTTGGTGTGGTTCTTCAAACAATCACTTCTTACAATGGCTTTGTTGCCGGTGACTAGGCTTGTTCGAGATCGGGATCGGGAAATCCCATTCCCGATCCCGAGAAGTGATCGAGAAGGAATTTCATTCTCGATTCCGAGAATTTCCCGTCCCAACGGGACGGGAAATCCCGAAATCGGGATCAGGAATTTCTCGAATTTCCAGAGGAGGGAGTATTTTGATAGAAAAAGACAATGTTAATATATATATATATACCTATATCTAAAATTCTAACAATGATAACATTTCATACAAAGTATTGCAGAGAAATAATCATCAAAACTCTACTCCATCATTTTTAAAACTGATGAAAGAAGCTAAATCAATAAAGCAGAAGAAACAAATCAGAAAATGGAGTAAAGATGATCCATCATCATCAGTCAAAGCGTGGAGGACCAAAGAAGAAAAAGTGAATTCAAACACTCTGAATTCATTCTCCATCATTCTGTATTAATTCTGCAGAAGATCATATTCACATATAAAATTTGGACAAAAGAATTCTGATATATAAAATCTACAACTACAAGTAGGAAGACCAAAGAAGAAAAAGTGAATTCAAACGAACAATTAGCCAATTACCACTTGCGGAGTTGCAGATCTTTCGATATGGAGATTGGTGATTTGGAGAATAAATTCAGAGAGGGATGCACGCCAGGAGCACAGTCAGATGCGTCGTCCGTCGCACAAGGAGGGGATGAGAGACCGAGATTAGGGTCCTCAGGCGGAGTCACCGTCAGTCCGTCACCGACTCCGAGAGATTGCGTCGTCCGTCGCATAGGGAGGGGATAAGAGACCTAGATCAGGCGTCCTCAGGCAGATCCACCGTCCCCGACGCCGAGGCCAAGAGAAGTGGGAAAGGAATTATTAGGGCTCGAAACTTCGAACCAGAAGGCAGACAAACCGCAGAAGCTTCGGAGTTCAGATGAGATAAGATGGGTCTATGACTCTGTGTCGAGTTCGATAAGCCTGAGATTGAGTGTAGTGTGGACGTGTGGTGTCTGGTGTGAGTGAGTTAGGAATAGATGCTAAAAAAAATTAATAATTTCGGGATCGGGAAATATTCGGGATCGTGAAATTCCGATCCCGAACTGAAATTTCCCAATCCCGATTTTTTCCCGTCCCGAAACTAAATCCCGTCCCGATCCCGAGCAAATCGTGACGGGAAAAGAATGAACACCCCTATCGATGACAGTGTTTTTCTACTCACAGATTCCAACAAATGGATTATGAAGGTGGTAGGGTTTTTTGCTGTGGTGGCAACTCACTCTCATCTATTTTAGGGTTATGTTATTTTTAGGGTTTTTTTGTATTATTATGTATTTGAGTTTTTTTTTTCAAACCTTTTATTTTGGGCTTGAATCTTTCATTAATTAGTTTTAATGGGATACTATTTTCTGGCCAAAAAAAAAAATACGGTGAAAGAGTGAATGAGAGAGGAAGAGTAAGACAAAAAAAAGGTGCGGCATGTTTGAGATAATTAATGCAATGTCAAATATAATTCACTGCACCGATTAAAAAAATAAAGATAATTCACTTCAAATTAATTTATCCGTACCGATAAAGTATTGAACTAGCAGTAAAATTTTGAGTGATTTTTAATATTATTTTTATTAACTATACTAAATTTTAATATCACATTAGTTTTTATTTTATTGTTATTTTATTAAATATAGGTACTATGAATAAACATTTTGAATACTCATTGAAACTCGCAAATATCTTATAAAAAAAAACCAAAAACAACTTCTAAAATGTGTCATGTAATAGGGGCTAGGGAGAGTTGCACGTAATTAATTTGTGCAAAAAAAATAGGAAGAAATTAATTAAAATTTCATACATCATTTGAGTGTATCTTAATTATGGATGGGGCTTTTGTTTACCTAAACCTTATAGATAGGGCCAAGCTATTAAAAAACCGTACCTCCTCCGGTCTAAAAATACTAGTCATTTTAAATTATGTCACCGTAATTAAGAATAATGTATAATTCATTAAATATATCTCAAATTAAAAATATTTTAACTTTATCTCTATTTAAATATGTCCCGCATATTTTCTGTTTTATTTTTATATCAAATGTGTTCCAATATGAACCAAGAATTTGTCGGAGAACTCATCCTATATTTTGAATAGGAGGGAGTGCTTTATTTATAGGACCTATGTTTAATTAAATAATGAAAGCCGATTCACTTAATAATTAATTTATAAAGATATTCTAAAATTTATTATTGGATTGTTCAATTTAAGGCAAACGAACCAAACGTTGCCAGGGTGACATGGGAATTTTTTTTTTTTTTGTGGTCAAAAGGGTGACACATGGGAATTTGGGAAGCAGCTTCTGTCCTATTCCTATACTATTTGTTACCCTCATTTCCTATAAAACTGTGCCGTTTTGGCGCAACACATTGAAGCTAGTTACTTTTTTTTTTTTTTTCGTAAAATAACCTTCAGTGTTTTGTAGTATTTTTTATACCACCCAGTATCTTGAAATCTTTTTTTAATAGCACTCAGTATATTAAAAGTTTTTTGATTCACTTACCACTCTAAAATATATTTTAATACCATCCTATATCTGACATTTAACACCTTAAAATAGTTTTTCCACTTACATTGACTTGATATACTAAACTAATTTTTAGTATATTTAGCACCCTAAAATATAGTACAAAAAATTAGTTTGAAACTCTAGTGTCCTGTTTGGTATGGTGGAATTGGATGCATGGAATTGGAATTGGAATTCAATTCCATGAGTTGTGCATGTTTGGTACAAAGAAATTTTCATGAAATTTAATTCCACATGGAAGCCAAATGGGGTCAATTCCATCAAACTCAATTCCATCCAAATAGCTAAAATTTGCAATTTCATGTTTTCAATTCCAACCTTGCCTTTTCTATGATGAGACCTAGGGTCAGGAACCCAGACAGGACCGGCCGGTCCAGCCCGGAAACCGGCTGGTGAACCGATCCGGTCCAGGTTCCAATTTAAAAAAAATTTATATTTTTCTTTTAAAATTTCATACTATAAACCTAAAATTTTCAAAGGAGAGGGATTTTTTATTTTTTAATTATAAAGGCATTTTGGTCTTTTCACCTATAAATTAGGACTCATTTCCATGACATACCAAACATTTGAAAAAAATGAAATGGTGCAGGTTTTTGGGAAGAGAAGATTCTGGGCTTCTCTAAATGATGTTTTTTTGGAGAAAAAAAATTTGAACAACATTTTGGTCTTTTCACTGAAAAATCATATCTCATTTCCATGATATACCAAACATACTTTTACTCCTCATTTCCATTTCCATATTCATATCCATTTCCATATCCATATCCATATTCATTTCCATCAAGATTAATTCCATCGTACCAAACGGGCCCTAGGAGTTACTGAAAAAAAAAATTTGGGTGCTAGATGCAATAAAATTAGTTTAGGATATGAGTCAATATTAGCGAAAAACTATTTTAAGGTGCTAAATACTAGATATTATATGATATTAAAAGATATATTAGGGTGATAAGTTGACTACAAATTTTTTTAGGATACTAAGTGTGTGTTTGAATTAGCTTTTGAGAATAAATTTTATAATTTATAAGGTAAATATGTGAAAAAAGTTTTATCTTAACTTACGAAAAATAACTTTTAAAACTATACGATTTGAATATTTCTCAAATACTCACTGAGCTCTATTAAAAAAATATTTCAGAATATTAGATGGTATTGCAAAAAAAATACTTCACATGCTGAATGCTATTTCCAAAAAAAAAAAAAAAAAGGTAACCAGCTTTAGTATTTCACTATTTTGTGCCAAAACGGCACAGTTTTATTGAAAAGGCGGAAGCAGACGGGATTAGAACAGAAGAGAAGCCGTCTCTTTGAATTTGTCGCGTGTTTGGACTTTTATGCAGCGAGTATTTGGAGCCACCTTGGACTTATGAGGTGTTTGGTTATTGTTTTTGTAAAATCATAGTTTGAGATTAAAATCATGATTAGCAAAAAATTGTATGTTTAAATGATTTTTAATAAAATCATAGTTTTGTGTTCCAACTATAGTTTTGCTTCTCATCCAAACACACACCTAGGAGCGTGCGAATGAACTGATCAAAATGATAACAACAAGAAATCTGAAATTGCTGGAGTGTGATTACATTAATTAATTAATTATTAATCACCATTATCTGTTAATACTGAATCAGCACTTGCATGTCTTCTTATGGATTAGATCGCTGATCTTCATGTCTATATTCCACATTCAACAATCACCACTCATTTTATTCTTTAATAAACAATATTTAGATCTATGAATATGCTTAGCTTCCTTCTAATTTTTAATCCTATTTTCTGAATTCCACGTTGCCTGGCTAGTTTTGTTTTGTTTTTTTTTTTCCATAATAGGGCTAATGTCATTTTCTCCTCTGCCTAAATAACGTCTCCTTAAATATATATAATACATAACCACACTTAGTTGTATGGATTGTTTGTTGTTAATTTTAAAAATAATTAGTTAGATGTACCTTGTATATTATACATAATTTGATGAATAGGGTCATACAAATGTATCATAAAAAATATTTTTAAATTAAATTTATAAGTTAGTGTTTTTTTATAAATTTTACAGAAAACAAAAAACATTGAATTAAAAATGTAACAACGACTTGAAATCACGTCTGCTACACATCAAATAATTTTAGTGCTCGTTTGGAATAACTTATTTTTAGGCAATAAGTGCTTATAAATCGTGATTCACGGTATGCGAGGTAAGTATATGAGAGAAGTTTTATCTCGGCTTACGTAATAAGGATTTATTTTTTAAAAAAACGCTAAACCAAACAAACCTTTAGTCGGTGCTAACCGTGTTTTGGATCAACCACAACAAGTATGTGTGGGTGTTGTGTGTGTGTGTTTTTCTTTTCTCGGTGGGGTGGGGGGATTGATTTATTATTTTTTCATAAATTTCTGGAAATTATGTTTAGTTTAAATGTGTTTAATAATTGAACGAATCCAAAAATAGTGTAGTGATAATCAACTTGACAACAACAACGACAAAAATATATGAAGTGAAAAACAATAACTGACTAATTAAATAGGAAATGAATGCAGTCGGATTATTTTATTTTACCGAACGAAAAAATTGTTTTATTAATACGAATTAAGCTCAAAATAATTTACAAAGATACTACAGAAAAACGGTGTTCATAGTCTCTCCAAACAGTGAACCAACTAGTGAGGTGCAATGAAATATGAAAAAAAAAAAAAAAAAGCTTTAATTTATTATTGCTTGCAACTTGCAAAATGCTATTATTATTAATTTTAAATCTTATATTGGATTATTTCCAGGATACCACCTTTCTATATATGGCACCCCTTGATTGACCCAACTCTTTCCATGCACATACAAAGTAGATCACTTTTGGACTTTGTTTTCAACTTTATAGACACACACGAAATTATTCTCAAAAGGTAAAAATAATTAAAATAGTATACAAATCAATGATTAGAAACTGAGGTTTTGGCTATATACTTATTATGAATAAATGTAAGTTTTAAAAAAATACCATAATAACAAAAAATAATATATTGTTCACACGATTTGTGCAATTATATTATTTATTAATAAAATATAATAATTTTTTTTGAAGAAATCTATGAGAGTTATTGGTTATTTCAATTAAAATATATTATTAATTATATTAACATGTATGCAGCTCTGATATTTTTAAAGTAAAAAGGCATAAATTAAAGGGATTCCAGGTCAGAATGTTAGATGAGAGCACATATCACATTCAAGCCATCTACTCGCTGACTCAATCCCATTATTATTGATCTCTCACCCAAACCTTTTCTTATTTTACTATGCTCATGGAAGGGGGAAAATAAGTTTCCATAGTATTATTTTAGTTTCATTATTGTTAAATTTCTTGACTTTAATAGCTGATCCAGCATCAAGTCTTTTTTTATTTCCTTGCAACATATTGTGATAGAGTCTTGTACAAACTATAATTAAGATCTACTTTTTTTTCAGTCCTTATTGTAATTGAGGCACCTTCTAGTAGAAAAGATGAATTCTTCTTGTTATAAGTTACTACTTTAGGGTTATTAATTAAAATTTTCCAGTAGTATTCAATTTCAACTCATTCCATATGAGAGGTAGTGGAATATAAATTTGGAAAATTTTCATTTAAATATTGATAAAATCATACATTTATTTAATTTTCACACAAACTAATGGCTTATAACCACATCTCTTTAATTCTAGTGAGGTAGTTAGAGCCACCTTCAAAGGGAGTGGTTAACATACTTATGGAGTTTAAGAAAATTGATTGGGTTATTTATATTATTGAGTAAAAAATTTCCTAAAATATTCATATTTTGATGAATATGTCAAATGCGTGAGACAAAGAAGGTGAGGAAAAATGACTTTCTTCAATCCTTAATCTAGGACCTAATTGAAGAGTTAATTAATATTAGTCTTAAATATAAAACTTAATTGTCATACTTGTCAAGTTTTTCCTAGTTTATCCCAACTAGGACTCTCTCAATAATAAGCAAATAAGAAGGAGATAGAAGGAAGTAACGAATATGATTAAAGTGTTTTAGAAAACATATATTATATTAACTAATTTTTTTAATATAATCAAATTAGATAAATATGTCTTATATTTAGAATTGGACGGGTATTAAAATAAGTAGGATAATGGTCAAAAAAATCAAATGAATTAAACAAAATGGATGAACACCTTTTTTTGCCAACAACATGGAAAGACACTCACTACAAAAAAGAAGAAGAAGGATAAACTCTAAACCATATCTACTAACAAGATCCTATATAAACTAACTTTAGGAGGGCAGGTGAAAAATGTAGGAAATAATGGGTGTATTTATATTGGGTGTGTTTGTTTTGGCGATGGGATAAGTAACTTATTTTTACTTAAACTTATTAATCTTAAGATTGGAAAAAAGTTAGATTGGTAAAATAATGAGTGTTTGGATTAGCGATTGGATAAGTAACTTAAAGTAACTTATGTAAAAGTTAGGATGTTTGGTTTGACTTTTGCATAAGTAACTTTTACATTAATTAAGAGAAAAAAATTGAAAAAATTATGAAAAATGAAAAAATGAAGGGATAATTGTGAAAAAAGTCCTCATTAGCAACTTAATTACCAATGAGACCTGGGAAGATATCTACACATGGAGGGATTTTTTCACAATGTTCTCAAAAATTAACTTTGAAAATTTGGCAATGATACAATTTTAAATAAAATTATATCAAACTCTAATTTAAATATTAAATCATAACTCATATTTTCACATAGCTCAAAATCTAACAAAATAAACCGATTAAAACCCCAATAATACCTCCAATAATCCAAATAAATTATTTAAACTAAATTTAATCTGTAAAAATACCATATAGAAACTAATTTATGACATGTTTATAAAAAAATTGATGATAAAATCATAAAACAACTAAATAATAAATCTAAACTGATTTAAATTAATTATTAATTATTCTCTACATTTCTACAGTTATATATTGACAAAACTCAAAACTTGCCTAAACTCTTATCCCAAAGTATTCTCTAATTAGCAGAAGATTACTATCTAAAGAAAGAGAAAATTATTTAGAACATTTTTCATAAAAGAAGTTTTGCAATTAGAAGTGATTTTGAGTACCACATTAATCCCCAAAAATCCTCAAAACAGAAGTCATCGCATTCCTAAGCAGTTTTAAGCTCCAATTCTGAGCTTATGAGGATTAGGACTTTTTTTAACTTTTTTCTTAAAGTCCATCGCTGAACCAAACGCACCAAAATGAAAATTTCACTGTTCACATGCGATGGCCTACTCAAACGGGCCGATTGGTCTCTGGAACGTCAAAACAAACACGCTGATTGACGATTGGATAAGTCACTTATTTTTTCTTTGACTTATGGAATCTTAAGATTGGGAAAAAGTAATATTGGATAAAATGATGAATGTTTGGATTGATGATTGTATAAAAGTAGGATGTTTGGGATAAATAAAGCAGTGGGACACATTCAAGACTTCTCGGTCATTGGAATGTTTGTGAGCTCGATACCTTTTTGGTGTGTTTGGTTTGAGGGGAGGGGAGGGAGGTTAAATTACCTTTTTAGGTTAAAGCAAATTTAATGACTTAATTATTACTTAATGAAGAGTATTATTTGATATGTGAGAATTAAATAAAATAGACTTACAATAACTATAATAGTGGCTGTTCGTTTTCTTGCTGTTCCACATTTTGGCTCATGGGGAGAGAAATTTGAAGATAAAATTAAGCAAAGTTTAAAGGAAAAATGATAACAAAATATCATTTGGATTATAAAAACTCTAAAATATCTACGAAATTAGTAAAAGAATAAGGTAATCTAGTAAGAATGAGAGGGTAAATTTTAAACGGGAATTCAAAATTTAAAAGAATGATAGGATAAATTTTGGGTTTCTTAAACCCAAAATTGTAATTTCCACTTCCTCCCTTCCCTCAAACCAAACACACCCTTTAAGTTTTAACGGGTTTGATATTAGTTAATTCTAAGTACTATTCAATATTAAAATAAATTAATTGATTTTTTTAAAGAAATGAATGGAATTGTTAAGAGATGAAATGCCACAATTGTTTTAATCACCTTAATCATGTACTTAACTTCGAGCCAAAACACAATTTATATAGTTAATAGTTATGATACTTTGAGTAGTAGTTTTTTTTTTATCATATTATGAGAGATTAATTTTTTCTATTAGACTCAATGTTTATCAGTAGAGTTGTAGCTTTCAAAATGAATGCTCACGGAGCATTAATCTGAAAACTTTTTCTTCAACACTATTTTGTAAGTTGGCAAAGTTTAGCTGGCAACAACTCGAGAAATTTTCACTCCACAGAAATTAATTGTGTTCACTTGTATATGTGCACATGACTTCTTTTTTTTTAACAAAAAAATGAATCTCGAAGCATCCAACGTGATATTTGATGTTACATTTTTCTTTAAATAATATAGTGATATTTACACTCACATTATTTTTTGACGTTATGTTGGTTTTAATCACGTTTAAAGCTAAGTTCGAATGTGTTTTGTAATTAATAATTGTTATTTTAACAAAGTTGGTCCCCAAAATTGGTAATATATACATAAATTTTTTTTCCGGTGAACAATATATATATAAATAACCATCAAGTAATAAAAAAATTATGCAAAAGCGAGTGATGGTCCTCCAATAAGCACTACAAAGTCGTCAGCTTTGAATTAAAAAATAACAAAAATGGGTGGCCCAGATTAAAGAAAGCACTGTTGTTAGTCAGATTGAACATGATGCTCAATAAATTAATATTCGGATCAAGTTAAAGTTGGAAAAAATCTAAAGCTAAAGTGGAAAAATATTGAAGGGACGGATTGGATTAGTGTGTGTCGTTTTGTTGATGAGACACTAGTCACACACATAGTCAATGGTTCTAATCTCTATTGACCAAATATCTAGACTTGTTAATTAATCTCGGTCGGCCGACACAATGTTCACGTTAACATATGGGTTCCTCATTCTACTAATTGAAAAGTTTTAATTTATAGGATTTTTTTAATCTATCTTTTCGTCCAGGCACAAGGTTTTTTCCTATAAGAAATAAATAAGACCAAAAAAAAAAAAAACTCCTTCTTTGCCTTCTAGCTAAATATGACCAAAAGAGTATATAGCTAGCAATTACGTTAATTTTAACTAATTTTCTTAATTATATAAATCAATTAATATGTCCTTCTAAAATATAACTATATATATGATTTTATTTATAAAGCATTTTCAATATATTTTATATAGATAAAAAAACCTTAAACTTCATTTATTTTGCATAAAATTCAACAAATTTGTAATTTTATCCTTATTTAATATGAAGTATATATACCCCATGAGAATAAGGTTGACACAATAATAAATAAAGAATAAAATTGTACGGCCATATAAAGAATTTAATAATGAGGTGTTTTATAAATATGATAAAAGTTGTAGAGGAAAAAGTGATACTCCTTCCGGTCCTAATTATAAGACAGAGTTGATTTTTTTAGAAAAATTAATGAATCTAATTAAATTACTTTAGAATATTTTTATTTTTATTTTTTTCTTCAAATTAATTAGTTTGACTAATAAATTAATATATAATCTAAGGATATATAACATATGATATAATTAAGTAACTTATTTAGCTTCCTTAATTCCTCTAAAAAAAGTCAACTTTATCTTATAATTAGGTTCAGAAGTAGTAATTATAACGGGATATAAAAGAATGTCCAATTTAACTGATCCCAAATTACAATGCTAAAACATGTCAATTTAGCCGCTCTTAAAAATGATAGTGTTGGGAAGACATTGTCATATGTTGAAAGTTAAGATTATCAACAACTATTGGACCTTCCCAACTCACTCCACACACGGTTTATGAAAAGAGTACTATTATAGTAATTGTTGCACCGAAAAACATTGGTAATGGTGAACGCACGTGCATGATAAAATAGAGGCAACCATTATTAATATGTTGGGACTTGGGAGGGCCAAGGTGACTGTTCACACTTCGCAGTTTCCGCCAACAGTCAGTGTGAAAAGTGAAAACGAGTCTTGGTCTTCTTTTATTTATTGCTAGTGCTACTATTTGTCGTTTGTTTAACCCATCTTCTTTGAACATTGACGAATTTCCTTCTCGTTTCCACAGAGCACGTGACAAGTTAGTTTTTACCAACCCTTTTTATTTTATTTTATCTTTTTGAAACCTTCAATTTCCTCTAAAAAATAATGACAGAATCTTATTATCACTTTTTTTGTGGGATTCTTCTTAGAAGTTTACTCCGCGAGTTGATTAATTATGAGTTGTTTGTTGTGTGTATCTATATAGTTGTGTATCCCTTATTTGAGGTGCGATATTATTATTGAGACCATCCTTTCCAAAAAAAAAAAAAAAAAATCTTATACAAAACCACTCTTTTATACGGATTTTTGGGGAAACCAATTTAGTTGCTGATTGGGTGGTTAAAGCTTCATTGAAAAGGTCATGTCTTTTGAATTAGATGTGGAGACCTCCAACTTAATTACATAAGCTAATGGATAAAGATGCTTAAGTTATGGTGGATGATGGGGTCTGGTTTCTCTTATTATCCATTTTCTCATCATCTCTCATAATCTCTAAATCATGTCCGTCTAATCAATCTGAAAGGTTAATAATGAGTCACGTCATCAAGTTATCACTTCTTTAACTTTTTTCTCTTCTTTCCAATCAACGATCCAGATAGGCTCCTCTTCTCAATTAACAGTTCAGATGGGTTAATGAGGGATGATGAGAAAATAAGATGATGAGAGGATCTGCTTCTAGATGATCATGGATCATGCTTAGTTTGGTTTTGTGTCGTTCTAGCGGGCCGTTTTATGTTTTGTATGGTTTTCTGTTCTCAGACTTTGTTATTTGGTTATTAAGTAATGAAGTTGTGTATATTTTCGTTTTATTACTTGTGGGTATCTTTTGTTATTATAATTGAATTAGAAAAGGTTTCAGGTACAGAGAGAAGTGTTTTTGACAGTTTTGAAAGAAAAAAAGTCTGCGCAGCGTATGTCAGAATTTTATGTATATATGTGTGCATGAGACGGTAATAACTACTGTAATTAAGAATGTCTGAGGACGAAAAAAGAGAACGCATACTTCCTTTTGACTTGGCTTTATAGTATATTCTAACTTGTTAAGAATGTCTGAAGACCAAAAAAGAGAACGCATACTCACTTTTGACTTGCCTTTATAGTATATTCTAACTTGGGACATCAATATGAGATTTTTAAGTGCATGGGTTTTTTTTTGCTTATCATACCTTATTGCAAAGTCAAGGGGAAAATTAATTCTAAATTAAAGCTATATATGATGAATTAAGGACATTGAAATCAAAAGGTTTACACCAAAGCTAAAATAAAACAAAAGTCAATATATGCATTGCAAGTTATACAAGATATATAGAGGGTTATAATAGAGAAAGACATCGAGGGTTATTTATGACATAAAGATACCAAACAAACTGAATGTGAAGTTTTATCGAATGATTATAAAGCCAACACTAATATATGGTAGTCAATGTCGGGTAACAACAAGATAATATATCAACAAAAAAGTTAAGGTAGCAGAAATGAAGATACTGGTATAGATACGTGGTTGTGCAGAAAAATGTAAGGTTATAATTATTTTTCATATATAAAAGAAAGTGGAGGGGGCATATCTATTGAGGGGATAATAAAATATTATTTGAATATTTGTAAAAATCCTGATAAAGTTCTCAGTACTGAAGATGGTTAACATGTTTGTAAATTCAATTATCCTGTCTCTAACCCAGAATTTTGCCACTATATATTATTCTAACTAGATAAAAGTAGTAATATTGATGTTCCTCTGCTGATTTTGAAAAGTTAATTGAAATAAAATAAAATAAAGAGATATAGAAGATGGCTAGAAATTAAATTGGGTAGTTTTTTAATTTATGTTCAGCTATCCAATGTTACGGTTTATAATTATATATAGCATGTATTAAATATTGAATTGATTGATACTCCCTATAAATATAATCACACACACAATTAAAGGATCTCAATTTACAATTTTTTTTCAACATAAACATGATGTCGTGGCAAGAACTTGACTTGCTGGTGTTATAATCAATTTCATTACAAAAAAAAAAATTAAACAAAGTTAACAAACAACTTACTTTGCTTTTTTCAAAAAAATCAATTCCAGCAGGTCACATCTGAGGATTACAGTTCAATTCATTCACATTTTTTCCCCACTTTTAAGATATTATCTTATTATCTTTTTTCCCCTCCCTCCCTTTCTTTTTTTCTTTTTAAAAGTATATAAAAAAAAGTAGAGTATAGAATAAACCATTGATTGGGACGTTGGGTATATTTAGCTAGAAATTTGTAAAAAAAATAAAATTATTTTTTATGAAGCTTTTAATTATTGTTTAGTGTTATCTTTGATAGAGACGAGAGAATTATGTTTTTAATACTTGATTTTCTTGGGAAAGAAACATTTATTTGGTCCTATATGATTCCCAAAGTGGAGGCCTAAGGGGAGGCCACCTCAGAATGTGAGAGCATAAAGCCCATCACATGCAGGCCATAAACTTAATCACTCTCAATTGCATTAATGATCGCTGGCCGCCTTTAACCTTTCCACTTCTATATTTATTACCCATTTTACTATGCTCAAAAGCAAACAAAATTAATTTGTAGAAATAATGTTACATTTTTTAAAACCGTCAGTGTTATGTCAATTATTATATTAGAGTGGGTGGAGAGATTTTTGTCGTTGTTAGCTCACTTTTGCAGGATCCCAATATTTTATCTCGATCATTATAGCACGTCACCCGAGACATAAAGGGTATGATGACTTGACGTCATTTTCGCATTCCTCCTACTTATCACTAGCAATATGCTTCTGGTTCCAAACTCAACATTGGCAACTAAATATGATGGTTGCACTTGTTGCGCCCAACGCCTTACAGGTAAGAGTTGACGACAACCATACACCACCTATATAAGAGTTCCCAAAGGTACTCTTCTCTTTCAAGAGGATTCGTGGCATGTTAAGTTCTAGCAAGCATTAACTCCCCCGATTCTTATTATAAGACACAAATCTAAAACAATTTTTGGTCTCAAGTAGAGTATATGTTACCAACCGTCATATTAATTACTTTTTGTTACCTGTATTATTAAGTGAGGTTCAAAATTGAAAAAATTAAGTCATCTCATTTAAAGAGGGATAAAATTGAAAAAAAAAATATCAATTCAAGATAAATTTAACAACTTAACTAACATTCCTTAGTATATAAAAAATAATACTTGGTGTGTGCTATTAATAGGAGGGATTAAGTCACAGTATGACAATATTATATTTGCACTAATTTTTGCTCTATAATTTTTAATTTAGAGACACAGATTGGGATTCTTTTGGCTAGAGCTAATTATGATTATGAAATTCAAGTTTCCCCCTAACTTATGAGTTATTGAAAACATTTTTTAAATTTTCTGACTATGAAAATTCTAAACACAGCCGCCATTTGTGATTTTTAGGAGAAGAAAAGTTGGATGAGGAAGCTTAGTAATGATGAGTAATTGATTATGAATAAGAATTCAAACTAACAGGATAATAATCCTCTTAATTGTCGCTCCTTCCAAGATGGCCCTCCCACTTATGTACAATTGTTCTTGAGACTTCCTGGGTTAAGTAGTAATTTTCAAAGTTAACCCACACAATTTGACTATAATTTGGATATTTGTTCTGCATTGAGTCTGGATTAGACTAGGTGCAATATGGATTTATGAATTGATCCCTCTAGAAAGTTGATTTAATTGAGAGTACTATGATTTTTCAATATAAAGCCAAAAAAACCATAAATGTATGCGACTTTTTTTTTTTTTTTGACTTAATACTCTGTATCATTACTTCATGAAAGATGTTACAGCATCATATGACATCTAGTTCCTTTCATCAAGCTCTACATCTTGCCTTAAATGTGGTAGTTTTTTTTTTTGGTAAGACTAGGGTATCTACCGGAGCAAGCTTGATGACTAATCCCTTTGATACCGTTTGGTTCAAGATAAGGGCGATCCTCTCAAGTGGATTTTCTACATACACGCTATCTCAAAGATTGAACCCAGGACTAGAGCGCTCAAAGGAACGCAAATCCCTTAGCACTTGCGCCAACCCACATTGGTTAAAAGGATCAGTAAATGTGGTTGTTGATCAACGATACTGAAGTTGGAATCCACATTGTGGATAACTTAGCCAAATGTTTCGCCATGCCGTTAGATTCTCTCTTTACATGACCTGATTCATAAATAATTTAATGTCATCAATTATGTCTCTAAAGGGATGATTACTATTACAACATCTCACAATTAAACCAACAGTTTCGACACAGCCACGTTGTTCTCAGCTTTCATTCTTGTTAACTATAGTTTTTAATGTTCTACTTTCAAGACTTTTATACAAGGGAAAACCATTTGCAGTTATATATACTTTGCCTCAGTTTTAAAGTTGATATTTATGTTTTTTTTCTCTTAATTAAATCCTTTAACTTTGTTTTGTTGGCATTTTTAGCTCTTGTAATAGGGCTAACGATGTTAACAGAGTAGAGTTATTGGATCTAACAATGCTAATAGTGCAAAGTTAAAAGATTTAATTAAAAAAAAGGAAAAAATACATATGTTCTAAATTTAAAATTAAGGAAAAGTATAAGTAATGCAAAATGGTATTCCAAATATATAACAAACAAATTTGATAGGAAAAACTCACCGTCAATTAAGGTGGCTTGGAAATTGGAAATGACCTTGGCGGCAAATTAATCAGGAGGAATTGCATGAGCTTGACTTTATTGTTCATTTTTTTGGAATAAATTTGAATACTAGCACTTTCTATGTATAAAGCTCTGCATATTACCTGTATTTTTGTGTATATAAAAATATATTATATCCTTCTTGTCAATAAAATTTTTAAAACGGGACTTTTTTTTTTTTTATTCTTCCTTTCTTGTTTTTTCTTGCCACTGTTACTTTGTTTTGTTTATTTTTCAATAATGAATTGATGCCCAACCCACATTAGGCCTCCAGCCCATCTTAACCAACGAAGCAAGTCCAAGAACCTAAAAAAAGCCACAATTGTTAGTCCCAAAAGAAAAGCCCATGACACAGAATAAAAAGGCCCGTTTACTAAAGTCCAACACCGAAGTTAATCATCTATATATGAAGCCCAAGCCCAAAAATATACAACACAAGATTAAAAAAGTAGTATTTGAGTATAGGAGTGGCTACTAATGGGAGTTGGTCCAAGTGGTAAGTGGTTTAGTTCCGCTTAAACAAGGTCTTAGGTTCGAGCCTTGTGTATACAGAAAATTCTCATTGGGAGACTCTCCCACCATAGCCAGGTGTGTGACGCAGGTTGGATTTGGATGTAGTCGGGGTAAAACTCGGATAAAACGGGTGAAAAAAAAAAAAGAGTATAGGAGCGGCTCACGTGTGGAGGAGAATAAAGCGCTGTGTTGAATATTTATTTGCATGTGACTTTTTCTTTGGATACCTTCTAACATTGGATCCCTCTTATCTCACACGCCCCTCCCCCCCCCTAAAAATAAAGTTTTGCTCGATATTTTTTTTTTCTGGGTTTCTTTTATTGGCGAAAACTAGAAATGCATACCCATATGATATAGATATTATTATTTAAGACCCACTTGAGAAATCAAACACAGCTAGCTTGTATAATGTGATTCTTTTTATAAGTACTTCTATAAGAATTTTTAAGTTCGGAGGTATACCTTGACTCCAATGAATTTTTGGAACTCAACTCATCTAAATTTTTATATAAAAAATAAATTAAGTGACCCCCAAACCCCACACACACCTGTGGCTTGGCTTTTATAGTATATGCATGAGAGATAGTAGAGGATATACGCTATCAAATCTTCAATGAAGGTTTGAACAAAAAAAAAAAAATCTTCAATGAAAGAGCTATATAGATAAACGAATTCATATGTATAATAAAAAATCAGTTGAGCTAAGCTGTTTATAAAAAATATATGTTGGTTTTAATAAGGGAAAAAGAAGTTTAAATACCACTTAAACTTCAAAATTTTAAATTGGTTTTTTTTGACAAAAAGAGTAATATGATTGACAAAAAGAGTATAACAATTAATAACTTATGTTTTTAGAAAATCACTGATTTAAGATTTTGAAATTCAAGTGGTATTTAAGTGTCTTTTTTCCTTTTAATAAACTGTTTTCTTATCATTTATTATAGTGGGGGAAATGGACAAGTTCGACCCTTTTAGGCCTTGAATTTGTAAAGGCCGAGCTTGAAATTTTTACCTTAAAAGTAAAAACATGCCTAAAAGGTCCAACCCTATAGGGCCCAAGGTTAAAAGGGGCGGCCCATTTAGGCCCGTATGTATTTTTTTACTTTTTAAAAATTATTTATATAATACTAATATTATTGATTTTTTTTTACTTTGTTAATATTGTTGTAAATATTTAGTTATTATTATTTTTTTTAAAATTAAGTTTTTTAAGAACATCTTGTATTAAGAACCTAAAAAATTAAAAACTTGTAAAAGATATATTTTATTTCATAAGTATTCTTACTAATTTTGCATTTTTTGACTTATTTTCTAATGATTGTTTTGTTCATATCTTGTATTGTTTATTTTTTTTTAACTATTTGCACTTTTCAATAAATATTTATAAGAAGGGTTTTTTATTTTGTTAAATCATCTAATTAATTATTCATAATTATAGTCTGTGAACAATAGTTTACCTTTGATCATAACTTAATGACTATATTGATTTGTTGTATGATACGTACCATGTGCACCTTAATTTTAACAATATTTATATGTCAAATTAGGACTTTTATCGATGTAATTTTACTTTTTAAAAAAAAAAACTGAAAAAATAGTAAAAGGTTGTTAAAAGGACTTTCGGCCTTGTAGGGTTGGCCCTGACCCTTATGTTCAAAGGCCGACCTTGTAGGGCCGGCTTTTTACTTGCTCTATCATTTGTATTAAAAATTGCACATATTGATTGCATATATTAATAGGGTTAGTTTGAAAAAAAATAATAAATATGAGAAGTAAAGATATATAATTGAGATATTATATTTAAAATCAAAACAAACCCTCCAACTAACTATTATATTTAAGATTGGAAGAAGTATTACAACCTAATGAATTTATAAATATAAAAGCTGCACTATCACAGACATAGGAATAAGCCCCTCGTTAAAATTGAATATGAAGGATTCAGCCTGTGTTTGGTATTACTTATTTTTGGACAATAAGTCCTTATTACGCAAGCCGAGATAAAACTTCCTTTATATACTTACCTCGTATATCGTGAATTACGATTTATAAAAACTTATTACCTAAAAATAAGCTATTCCAAACGAACACTCAAATGAAAGAAGAAATGTGAGTCATGTGAGAGATGAAAGGCTCGTGCTTATTTTATAAAACTTCAAATAAGTTTTTTTTTAACCCTTCGCAAGACAAAACTTTTTCCTCATTTAGTTAAAATCACTTAAAATAAACTAAGGGTGTGTTTGATTTGAGGGGAGGGTGGGAAAGGAGTGAAGGGCACAGGGCGTAAATTATAATTTTGGATAAAAGAAATATAAAATTTATCCTCTTATTCTTTTAAATTTTGGGTTCCTATCCAAAATTTATCTTTTCATTCCTTTTAAATTTTGGGTTTCCACTTAAAATTTAAATATCTTTAGCCCAAAAAAATAATTTACTCCCTCTTCTCCTTTTCCTCCGCTACTCTCCCCTCAAACCAAACATGCCCTAAGTGGTTGTGATTCAGACAATAAAGTGTTGGGGGGCGGTGGTCATCACATGTGGGGAAGGATTGGACATGAGAATAAAGGAGAGAGTGTGGGACCAGGCAAGGCCACAAGATGTGTGTTGATGTTTGTGTATACATATATGGGAGAATGACAGTGGAGTCTCAAGGAAGAGGAGAAATGAAGAAATGGTCTCTATAGATTGCAAAATGAAAAAATGGTCCCATGGAGTTGTCAATACAGGCTCGTGGAGTTGTTAATGACAACTCTAGGAGCCTGTATTGACAATTTCATGGGACCATTTTTTTATTTTGCAATCTATAGGGACTATTTTTTCATTTTATTTCTTGCATGGGACCTAAGTGTAAATCTCCCTACATATATCTTTGATTATGATATCAAATAATGAAATACTCAAATGATACTTGTATGTTTGTGTGACACTACCTTAGATTCTGACTGGCAAAGAATAAACCACAAGCCATTCATTCTCATGAATCATCTCCCTACTATTACATGTTCCCCCCAATTTTAAAAGAGCATAAATTCATTAAAACCGTTAAATTATAAAAGAAAAAAATTCTTACAGCGTTTGGTGAAATTTATCAGTTTTAGTGAATTTATATTCTTTTAAATTATTTATTAATATTTTTGCTTGTTTCAAAACTTATTTGTGTCAAACACCAAAAAAAAAAAAAAAACTTTGTTAGTAAACTTTTACTTTAAACCATATTTATATTAAATAAAACCACCGTATATACAATTTGGTACAAACCAAGTGTTGGGCGCTCCATATTTTCTACCTGAATTGTTCACACAACTGCGCTATATATCCCCTCTCGTACTGCATTAACAGAGGGGTTTGTGTTTTGACCATAAATATAAGATCTCATTTCATTAAATCTATCAAATTTATTTATTTATTCTTAATTTTTTTTCTGATTGCATGTACATCTTTCATCATCCAGCCTTTTTAGGTTATTAGAGAAGGTGTTACATCAGCGTTAAAATTAAACTTCAAAGTATAATTCTTTTTAATTACAATTTTAAAACAAGTATACTAATAAGTTGAAAGATCATAGTGTATACTCAACAACATTTTAGGGTGTGATTTTCAGAAATAAATAATGAGGTGGTGGAGCCAAAATGTGGTTGTGGATACAAACAAAGCTAAATAGTGTTGTGTGTGGCACGTCACACTTTTGCACTATAATCCCACAAACACACATCACGGACTTGGATTAGTGGGCAACCCTCTCTCCCATCACATCTCCACTTTCTTGTCCATGTTTAAGACAAGTATTTCATCTCAATTGTTTAAATCTAACTTCAATTATACCAAATAAGACTAGCTAAATTAATAATTGGGGAAACCCCATTATGGTTCCAACGAAATGAAAAAATATCCCAAAAGTTTTAATATGTGATTCACCATCTAAAAACTCTCTATAAGAAATCATTCATTGGGACTTTTCTCTCTCTACATTTTTTATGTTTCTTGAGACTATACTGCGATTTTCCCTTAATAAAGACACAGTGACATTCGAATTATGTTAGGTTTGACCTCTCTTGATTTGTAAGCCAAATCATCTTGTAGATATGAGACGAATAAGTCTCACTTTTCAAATTCGACCCATCTATAACATGAGTTTCTTTGTTAAAAAGAAAATAATATTTAGAATTTAAATAGTACTTGTCACGCCTTTATCTCAATTTCAACCTTTTTCAGAGTATTTACAAAAAACGATATGCGATCCGGTAGGCAACACAGCAATAGTATAACTATACTAATAATATGTGCATGATTACATAAATTTCGTATAGGGGTTTGTACATGATACTTACGATTAAGGTAGCCGCACAAGGCTATTAGGGTGTCTGAACTCATCCCAGTGAAACGGAGACCTCTTCCCATCTTCGTTCCACTACTGTAATCCCCTCATACGGTACTCTGCATTGTTGTTTGCATATCTTCTCTCTCTCTAAAACTGAAAATGGCGTCAGTTATGGCTGCTGGAAGGAGGAGGAAATGTTTTATATCATATATTGTATGATATGGAATTATTTATTCAATTTCCAAAATTTTCGGGTTAATTAGAAATTTTGGCAGATTTTCTGTTTGAAAAATCATAACTAATTCTAGAAAAATTTAATTGGAGTGATTCCAAAGCCTATAGAACCCTTATTGAGTTTAGTTTCACGGAAAAATATAGAATTTTGCTAGATGGAATCACAAAATTTCCATAATTTTAATCTTTGTCTGCTGTTCCAGAAACTTCACAATTTTTCTGTGCTGACTTCAAAAATTTATATATTTTTTTATATATCTCTAATTGAGTCATATGACCTATCAAATTAAAGCTTAGGATGTCTACTTTCATTCTGTAAAATATCATAATTTTTGCTCATCATTTGATTATTCAAAATCACATGACAAGCTTACTACCTTATAGGTGATTTCACAAAAAACATAATCACTTTATCTAAAATTCATCATTTTACTTTCTTAATACCCCAAAGATATTAGAATCATTAGAGGATAAATTTGGGCTCTTGCTAAATTAGGGCTTAGCAGTCTACTTAATTTAGGCATATTCCTAAACCTCAAATCCTAAATTTTGGGGTATTACAGTATTTGTGCTTTGATGCTGAATTATTGGCTTTTTTTAATTGAAACCAAAAATAATATCATGAATATGGTGGGTACTATATAGGTGTGTGTGGGGTTTAATATATGAGTCTTCAATCATGCCGTTGTTTTCACGTTAATGCGATTGCCCCGAATTTTATAAAATTATTATTTTTAGTAGTATTTGCTTAAAGTGCAAGTGTGTGTTAGTTTGGCCGAAATAAATTAATATTCCGAGTGTTAGTTAAAGTAGATTGACTTATGCATTAGGCCCCCAAAAGAAGCTAACGGCTCATGACCCGGAATCTTCCCCTCAATCTATATATACTATAAAGTGTAAGGTTAAATTAAAACAATACTATAAAATGGGATGACTCTTATAAAGCTGAAAAATCTAAATATTGTGGCTTAAAGTTTTTGTTGAGAAATTTTATTGATAGAAAGAACATTTTATATTTTTATACACATAATGTAATAGTACTTTGCAGGCTTTTAAGTTTCTAACGTAAAAAATATTGGCACTTGAATTAAGTGTTTCTGACTAATACAATTTTTAAATGGCGACTTTTAACTGATTTTTCCCTTTTCTCCCTTTTGAGTAAACTGGATTTTAAATGAATTCTTTCAATTTAATAATTAATTTTTTGAAAAATAAAAATGTATTAAAAATAATCTCTGTTATTTGGTTCTCTGATTCTTTCTTAAATTCAACCCCTCATATTACCCCATAAATTGAGACCATCCCATACTGAAATATGCTTTGATTTTATCATCATCATAACCTGTGAGCTTGATTTTTATTTTGCCGATTGAATCTGAAAACTACTCCCTCCGGTTCTAAATATAGGACATAATTTATAGTGTAATTTGTACTACAAACTATGTCCTATATTTAGGACCGGAGGTAGTAATATATTATGATTAACACATCTCACAGCTTTGTTTTTCTGTCACTCACGGGTGCCACAGTTTGCAACTGTTATTGTCTGTTTTCTTAATCTGCTTTCTTTCACCTCTTCGATCAATGAACATGGTGGTAACTCACATGCCCCCTTAATTATTCCTTTCTTCTTCTTCTTCTCTAAGTGTCTGCATATTAATCACCCACTTCTGTATAGGGCAGCATTTTTAACACTCCTCCGTTTCATAATAGAAGCTTTAAATTTGTGAATGGGCGTAATTTTAAATATAAGTTTCATTTTAAGTTTGTTAAAGTACTTATCACGTTTTTTTTTCTAACTTTACCATTTGATTGTAGTTGTTGTATTTATTATTACTCTCACTTATCTTTTTTATAAATAAAGACATAGTTAAAAAAAATGCATATTTACTCCATCCGGTTTACAATATAACTCAATTATAAAAGAGTGCTTTGATCTATAATATAAATCACTTGGAGAATAATTAATGCTTACTTATCAATTTTGTTCAGGTGGCTTAAATGTGACTTTTTGTATGTTTTCTCTCATTTAAAACCTAATTTAATATAGGTAAAATTGGGGAAAAAATTCATTTTATGGCATATTTAATGAGTTAACTAGCATTTATTGGTTTTGATGAATTAGTTGAAGTGTCTAATATTATGGACTGGAAGGAGTATTGCTCTTAACATTTTTTTGCTAGGTAGATGTATCATCCTATTAGAGATAATCTTGTTTGAGGTACAGTTCGGCACTAAATGTGAACACCATTCTTAGTGAAGATCTAAATCTTGATTTGCCACATTATAAGGGATTAACCTCTTTTGGTATGTTCGTTGGTTACTCTTAACTAATTTTAATTATTTACGTAAATAAGTTATTTGAAGTTAATGATTAGAGAGTGAGAGGGCTACATCACCTTGCAAATACATGTGTTTTTTTTTTTTGGGCCTGAAATTACAAATACCAGTGTTTAAAATCAAAATCACTTGTCTCACACTCTAAAAGGCCTTTTGTTCATACAAACAGTACAAGAACTTTTTCTAATTGAGATTGAGAGGTCATTTATTGTTTGTCGCTAAAGTCATAATAGCCGTTGATAGATCACAAACCGAAAATATATTGGGGGGTTGATGGATTTGATGTGTCCAAAGCAGATCTTGACACCTGACACTCCATTGTGTCAAATTAAACTGCTATCTTTGGATGGCCCCGATAATAGCTTCCAGATGAGAGACCTTTAAAAAGAAGAAAACCAACCAAGCAACCTCCATTGAACACAAGCGAACCAAGTTTGGTAATAATCCTCCATTGACACTCACCACTTGAACCAGACCTTCCCACTCAAAATATTAATTATCACTCTTAATTAATACTATACTTTACTCTAAACCTGAAAGCCTCTCTTTCCTCTCTCTCTGAGATCTGAGAAGTGGCCATTTTCTCCACCTTCCCTTTGTTCTTTTCAAGTTTTTGTATCAGTGTGTGTGGACCATACAGTATTTTTTTAGATTAGTTTTAACCTGGAATTATAAGCAACGACTATTGCAGAAAGGTTTTCTTTTTCTTCTGCCTCACATGGAGATCTTCAAGTTCTTTCTATATCAGAGCTCATGTTTTCAGCAAACAGTTGCTTTGCCTCCTCCTGTCTCTTTCTCCAGACACTGTTTTGGGTTATCCCATTAGTTTCATTCTCATTGCTTTGCCCCCACTATATGTGGGTCTTCTACAAATCAACCTCCTCAGTTTATTCTTGCTTCAAGTTATCGACTTTCAGAACCTGTAATTTATTCTCTTATTTATTACGACTGAGGGAGTTGTATTGAGACCCGAAGATTGATTATTGGTATGGGATGGGGCTGTTTCCGTTGTCCATTCTTTCGCTGGTGAAGCTCTGCTTCATTAGCTTTGCTTTGGGAGTCCAAGGATCTGGAGGTATATATTAATTTTCAGAATTCTTCATTTAAACTTGTGCACAAGCTAAAAGTACTTGATCTGGGTATCCATATTCTGTTAATGTTGTTGTAACTGTTACACTGAGAAGCTTAAAGTTCATCTGGATCGTCATATCTTAGTATAAGCAAAAATCAGTTGTCATCTTCTTCTCTCTGTTAATGTTTGCATTGCTTACAGAATCTAATTTTGAATAGTGAATAAAAACAGCGCTTTAGCTCGCCATCCATTCGTATTTTTACTGGGAAATGTGCTCTTAGAATCAAAGGATATTGGCTCCACTTGCAGCAATTTGACTGATATTTGCAAACCATGGTTTTCTGAAGTTAATAATTCCCCCCCATTCGGCATCTATTGTTCCTGTGACTTATGGCTGTTTTTGGTTGTATTTCACCTTATCTTTATATGATAAAAAGATTCTAGCAGTGAAGACAATTTTCGCCTGTCGATAGATTGCTTATTCCTCCATAAAAACACTTCTTTTGAAAGCTACTGTATTCCTCAGAATAACGACTGATGACCTGAAATACTCAAATTTTTAAAACTTTCAGAAGATATTGTGAATATGAGCCATACTATACTGGACAATCTGTCATATTTGGCAACTATGGGCTTTCTGGTAGCTTAGACTATCTTGTGATACTATTTTCATTTAGGGTTCAATATATCTCCGTCACCAGTTTTATTTCATGTCATTTCTCCTAGAAAAGAAACTCTAGGGCCTGGTCTTATCCAGCATGGAGAGTCATGGGGTTTAGACTTGGATCATGATACACGGGGTTGAATTTTGAGCTTTTTGTTTTTTACTTGGCGTCAGTTGTTCATGGTCCTAATCAGTTTCTTCTTCTGTTTTTTGCTTTTCTATTTATCTTCTCCTAGATTTTGCTGTTTCCCCATCCCCGGCGACCATGCCAGTGCATTCTTCTCCCAGAAAGTCATGGGAAACAATTGCCCCGAATACACCACCTGTACCGAATGGTAATTTCATACTCATTGAATGTTAAATTTATCATAGCATCCTCTGATCCCCAAGCTGGTTTTTTCACTACTCAGGGCCTTTTTTGCCCCATTCAGTTACATTATCACCTCCCACAACTCCATTGCCAAAGATGACAATGGGGGCCGAGCCATCTGCATCACCAAGTACAAGCGCCACACTATCACCACCTCCATCATTTAAGGTTGTTCCTCCACCCTCAACTGAGCCATCTGCATCACCAAGTACAAGCGCCCCAATATCACCACCTCCATCATTTAAGGTTGCTCCCCCCCCCTTAGCTCAGCCATCTTCACCACCAAGTGCAACAGTATTACCACCTTCATCACAAAAGGTTGTTCCTCCTCCCTCAACTTTACCAGGGCAAGTGCCACCATCAGTAAAACCAAGTCCACCTCAACCTGCTGTGACACCTCCAGTCTCCACACCTGATGTCCCAGGTACATTATTGTACAAGGCCCTGTATTTTATGTTCAGAAGGTGTTTAGGGAGTCTAGCTTCCAATTGCTTTTGACTGATTTTCTGCTTATTGAACAGCTCCCATTGCAACACCTTCTGTTGATATGCCTAAACATTCACCAGTTGGCTTGCCGGTTGAACCAGATATACGACCTAAAGGAAATAAAAATAACAGTCACAACGTGGAGCCAGTTTCACCTGGTATGTGATGATACGTTTGTCATGTCTCAGTCTAGTTGGTATTGAGTATTGACCCCATATGTGCTCTTCAATTGCATATTTGAACAGCCCCAGTTGCAACACCTCCTGCCAATTTGCCCAAAATCTCTCCGGAAAGCCCACCAACTGAGGATGGAAGTTTTCCACCTATTATTCACCAAAGGGATGCAAAGAAAGGTCATGCGCCAGAGCCAGCTTTACCAGGCATGTGATGAAAATCTTCTTCAGTAATGTGAATTCTTATCAGATGGTTTAAACTTCTTTTTTATTATTGTCAGCTTCTAGCCACTATTGGTCCAAAAATATGATTTTCTACTGTATTTTAACAGCCCCAGCAGTACCTTCTACCAAATTGCCAAACAGTTCACCAATCGGCCAGCCAACTGGACATGGAAGTTTGCCTCCTAATAATATCCATAATAGGAATGCAAGTATGTGACAAAGGTCTTGTTATGTTGTCACAGGAACATTATCAGAGAGCTTGAATTTTCTTTTTCTTCATAGCCGGATTTTTGTTTGCACTGACCAGGATCTTCTCTTTAATTGCATTTTGAACAGCCTCTCCTGCACTTCCTGCCAGTTTACCTGAAATTTCACCAGTCAGCCAACCAACTAGACATGGAAGTTTGCCACCTAAAGTTCATAAAAGGATTCCCAATGAGAGTCACACCCCAGAGCCAGTGTCACCAGGTATGTAATGAAGTCTCGTCAAATCATCTCTAGAATTTAACTATGTGGTTCTGGACTTGCTCATTCTCATTGGATGCAGAATCTGTTGCACCCCCTCCAAGAGAGGTGCGGCATAACCCACCAATAGTCCACCCTATTTCCCCACGTTTAACTCCTCCCATATTAACAGGTAATTTTTTTTTGGGCACGTATTACCTGGTAAATTTCAGTACCTTAATATGTTAGAAGAGAGGAAGAAATGAAAATATTTAGATTTCTATTTAGGGGATCACTTCTATTTGTCTCATTGTTGTTCTTTTGTTGTATCTATGCAGCACCAGTTGCATCACCATCAAGTACATTTCCCGCTAACCCACGGTCTGTCCACCCTGTTATACCAGTATTATCTCCATCAGAATTACCAGGTGAAATTTTCAAAGATTTTTTTTTCCTCTTCCTACTTTTCAGGCCACTTTTTCACATTCTTCATTTTGTATGCATAGGCTCTTCACTTCACCTAAATGATTATGGTTTAGAAGGAAGATATGTACCAACAGACTGTATTATGTGATCTCGTGTTTTTTTTTTGTTGCCTAGTTAAATTGCTTTTCTATTGATATTCCAAAATGCCAAGTGATTGTATCTCTTTTTGCCCATATCACCAGTCGGAAATATAAATCTAGAGTCCTTAACAATTGAATCAAGCCATAAATGATCTGTCCGTTATTTCTTTTCTTCAGTCTAAATTACAATTCTGTTGATATTGCAATATGAGACGTGGTTGTGTCTCCCATTTCTCATCTCACATCATTATTTGCCCGTGAGAAATATGAATCCAGGTTCCTCAACAAATTGTTCAAGCTATAGATGATCATGACTGCATAGTTGTGATGTTTAAGTTCAATTGTCAAATGATTCTGCAACAAGGAGAAATATGAATCCAGAACCCTCAAATTGCAATGCCTTTACTCATTTCTTGAGTTTATTCACAATTGTCAGCACTAACACTATTATATGATTGATTTTGTTCTCACTATATAAACCTTATCCTGTATGTTTTCATTGCAGTATTATGTCTAGCATTTGCATCTGACTGCTTTAACTTCTTTAATTGGAAGTGAAATGTAAATGCTATTCTGAGATAATATTTTGATTCATAGACATTTTATTGATGGAAAACGTGTTACAGCACCCGTTGTCTCTCCTTCATCAACTCCTGCCAGAATCATCAATTGGAAAAAGGGTGGAGCACCAGTTGCTGCGCCTTTGCATAATTCATCAAAGCCACTTCCAGCTTTAATAAATCCACATCCCCCAGCTCAAGGTGTGCAACACTGGAACAACTTTTCATGAGGAGCTAATACTTTTTTGTTTGGTTATAAGAAAGTGGTGAAGCCCAAAATACAAAGCGAGTCATAAATTACAGAATACAAAATTCTACTACATCCTCATGTAGCATATCTTGAAGCTACTAGGCAGTTGCTCCCATATCTTGAGTTTTCATTCTGATTTAGACTCATCTTTGACATAACATCTGCACTTCTGTTACCTTCTCTGTAAACGTGTTGGAATTCATATTGCCAATTGAGCATCTGTATCCTTCCCTTGTTCACATCTTTCACAATGCTCTGTTCCCCACTCCACTAGCTTGTCACTGATTTAGTATGCAAGTCTTCTATTACAAACCAGCCACATAAATTCTCTTACTCTTTCAAGTGATTTAAGTTTCTATATTCTCTTCCAGATCTCGTCTTCATGTACCACTTCAATTGAGTTCAAACTTTAATATTGATATACACCGCTAATCTGACATTATGTAGGCTTTTTTGGGAAATGAGGATTCTAAAAAGATAAATGATATATTTTACTCAGCGATTCTTTCTTACTGTATTTGTCCAAAAACTTCAGCTGAGGAGAAACATTGTAAAGAGGCAATGTAAATGTTAACACATACTTTTTGTGCTTTATTTACATCGATACCTTTTGTGATTTAGCCCCTGCTGCACATGGGCATCATCATAAAAGGAACATTGTCACCAGTCCTGCTCCTGCATCATCAGATCTAGTCTCTCCTCCTACTTCAATTAACCCAGGTTTGACATGATACCTAATCTCTATTATTTTGCACAATTTACTTGCTGCAATTTTGCATAACTCCTTTCTTTTGCCTTTTTTTTCTTATTTTTGGTCATTTTCACTGCTTGATACAGGTCAAGCAATGCCTCCTTCATCACTCCCAACAAGGGGACAAAGACATTATGCTCCTCCACCAGTGAACCCAGGTACCTTCACAAGTATAAAAACTTTTGTTAGCCATTTATTCTAGGAGATAGTTAGTGAAAATAAGTTATAGGCATTTTAGTTCCTGACCTTTTTTCTTTTTGCATGGTTGGAACTTCAGGTACTACTTTCTCTTTCCCAACTTTGCCACCAGCGAGCCAAGCTTCACATGCTCCATCTCCATTGTCCAAACTTGGTCCTCATCCTACCAAAAGTAAGAAGAAAAAATTTCATCCTTTTAATTCATGGAAAGTTATATTTGAAAATCAAGTATTTTCGTTATCATCTATTTTCCACTTTGTATGATTTATTGTGTTTTCTATTGCAAGTACCATTTCTTTCTCCTGAACCGCCTCCTCAGTCTGCTTCCAAGAGGCCTAAGACACCAGTCCTGCCTAAAGTTCAAGCACTTCCACCTCCACCTCCTAATGAAGGCTAGCACCTTATTTCCTTAATCTCTTTATCTGCCTTCAAAGATTTGTACATTCTTTTAATTATTCCCAGCCTTATTCATTGTACTGAAATATTGCTTTTTTCTTCAGATTGTTTATCAACCGTTTGCACAGAGCCCTACACAAATTCTCCCCCTGGAGCACCTTGCAGGTGTGTCTGGCCCATGCAAGTTGGTCTTCGCCTTGGTGTTTCTCTTTATACCTTCTTTCCTTTGGTTTCAGAACTGGCTTCTGAAATTTCCACTGGGGTTCTCATGGAGCAAAGTCAAGTTCGTATAATGGGAGCTAAATCTGCTGATGAGCAACCAGAGGAAACTGATGTCCTAATTGATTTGGTTCCACTTGGGGAAAGTTTTGATAACACCACAGCTTTTTTTACCTCCCAGAGATTCTGGCATAAACTGGTAGCTATAAAAGCTTCCTACTTTGGAGACTATGAAGTGTTATATGTGAGCTATCCAGGTATGTACAAATTAAGATTGCCTTGTTTAATCCCCATCTCTTCTATTTTTTGTTGAGAACCCTTGTGAATTCCTCTATGTACAGGCTTACCACCATCGCCTCCTCTACCCCCAAACATGACAATGATAGATGGTGGCCCATATTCTAATGGCAACAATGGAAGGACAATAAAGCCCATTGGGGTGGACATACCAAAAAGACAGCATAAAAATCGACTTAGTGGTAGCGTGATTGCCATTATTTCACTTTCAGCTTTTGTAGCTGTTCTTTTATGTTCTGCAGCTGCTTGGGTATTGTTGTTCAAGCGCAGAGAGCATGTATCTCAAACAACATCAACTCCACGGACTTTGCCACCTTCTATTTCCAAAACCCCTGGTAATGTAACTGCTGATATCTGAAAAACACATGAACTTTTGCATTTTGTCCTGTCAACTGTTTGGGATGAGCAAAAGCTTTTGTCTTAGTGGTTGATTATTGAATACAACACTATTTAGTATGTGTTTGGGAACACTTTTGAAACCATGTTTTTGCCCCAAACCATGGTTTTAAAAGTGATGTAGCCAAACACCCCTTGAAAACCATGGTTTTACAAAAGCTATTTCCCCCCCTACCTTTTCAGAAGCTATTCTCCAAAATCTATTTTCTAAAATCACATTTTTCACTCTCTCCATAAGCTATTCTCCAAACACTAATCCAAACACGTCCTTACAAGCTGAAAAACAGCTTATAGGTTTTTATCTTATAGAAGGATAACAGGTGGAGCCTTAGCAGGAAGAAAATGGTTCAACTGCACTTATTCAAATCAGCTGGATGATTTTTGTTAGCATTATTTTTAAGTTATAACTAATAGCACCTTTTTTAAGTTATAATTGAAGTTGGTAAGTTATGGATGTTGCCATATCACACAACTGCAGTAACGTTTTGATTGATCAAATCTTCTGCCACTATGCTTAAGAAACAAAATTATGAATTTCACAGGCACTGCAGGGTCATTGACTGGAGGTGGGCCAGTTTCAGCATCTTCATCATTTCGATCTAGCCTTGCAGCTTATAAAGGTTCTGCCAAGACTTTCAGCATGAGTGACATTGAGAGAGCCACTAATAAGTTTCACACTTCAAGAATACTTGGAGAAGGTGGTTTTGGGCGTGTTTATAGTGGTACTCTTGCTGATGGGACAAAAGTGGCAGTCAAGGTTCTAAAGAGGGAGGATCATCATGGTGACCGTGAATTTCTAGCTGAAGTTGAGATGCTTAGCCGTTTGCACCATAGAAATCTGGTCAAGTTGATAGGCATATGCACAGAGGAGACATTCCGCTGCTTGGTTTATGAACTCATTCCAAATGGCAGTGTGGATTCCCATTTGCATGGTGGGTAGATCTGCCTTCATTTTCTTACTCTGGATCTTAGGTTCCTTGCAATACTTGTTAAAACTTTTGAACATGATGGTTTTGTTCTTTTCCTTTTGATCTGCTGATAGGAGTTGACAGGGAGACCAGTCCAATTGATTGGGTTGCCCGCATGAAGATAGCTCTTGGTGCTGCTCGTGGTCTGGCTTATCTGCATGAAGATTCAAGTCCCCGTGTAATACATAGAGACTTCAAGTCTTCCAACATCTTGTTGGAAGATGATTTTACACCAAAAGTATCTGATTTTGGACTGGCCCGAATAGCAACGGATGAGGAAAACAGACACATATCAACACGTGTCATGGGAACATTTGGGTACTAAAGTCTTTTCCTTTCCTTTTTTATACTTGCTTACAACTTATTTCTTTCTCTTGGGTGTCCTTGATTTAAACTTGCCACCTCTAGCCTCTTGGCCCCATCTTGAATATAGATTACTTGAGTTGAACCAGAACTTTATGTCATCAACTAAAATGGCCTAATCTCTCTCACATCGCAAGACATTTGTTTTACGAGTCTAAAGTTGTAGAGAACTTTACTTGAAACATTCTTTCTTTCCTTTTTTTTTATACATATTTGGGTTTCTATAACTGATTGGTGCCAACTCTTGACGTTCAAAGTTCAAACCTATTTTTGTTCTTTGATGAGTTTTACTATTGTTCATTTGCTGGTTTGATTTATTTTTAATGTTAAAATTTGCTCCAGTTATGTAGCTCCAGAGTATGCCATGACTGGGCATCTTTTGGTAAAGAGTGATGTTTACAGCTATGGTGTTGTTCTTCTTGAGCTTCTGACCGGAAGAAAGCCAGTAGACATGTCACAACCTCCTGGTCAAGAGAACCTTGTTGCATGGGCACGTCCTCTGCTGACGAGCAGAGAAGGACTCGAGGCAATAATAGATCCTTCTCTGGGACCCGACGTGCCTTTTGATAGTGTGGCTAAAGTTGCAGCCATTGCTTCAATGTGTGTGCAGCCAGAGGTATCGAACCGTCCTTTCATGGGAGAGGTTGTTCAAGCTTTAAAACTAGTATGCAACGAATGTGATGAAGCAAGAGAAGCATTTTCAAGAAGTTCTAGCAAGGATGATCTGTCTGTTGACTTGGATATGGGAGTCACTACTGTTTCTGGACAACAACCTGATAACTTCCAAGGACAACACTTTGCTGCTACCAACATGGACCGCGAAGTAGATATCGAAAGAGGATTATCAGCATCAGAATTATTCAGTTCATCTGCAAGATTTGGTAGGCAAGAACCTGGATCATTTAGAAGACACTCTTATTCAGGTCCTTTGAGGACTGGAAGAAGCAGAAGATTATGGCATATGTTTAGAAGGCTTTCTGGTGGTAGTGTCAGTGAACATGGAAGCATGTACAAGTTATGATCATTTTGACATTGAAAAGTGAAAACCATTGCATATTGTGAAGTCTCTGTTGATCTCTCTGTCGTGGCCTTTGAAAGAGTGACATGGGAATTGGCATAAGCTGTAAATAAGACGTTCCATGCTTTGCTGTATAAAAGAGGAGAAAACAGTGTGAATATAGAGCTTGATGAGATAAATGAGAAAAGATGTAAGAAAGCCTCTTGCTTGCTTAACTGGGTCAAGAAATTTCAAATTTTTGAATAGTCTGTAGATACATTTTGTACCTTAAAGAGGAAGAAATCTCTGGTTAGCTTTATATGGTTCTTGGTCACATGACACTGATGAGCAAAACTTCACTGACACGGTAAGAAATAAAAGAGGGATCCATCAGCTGTGGTGCTTCTTCAAGAATGCCCTTTCAGAGAGTCTTCGAGCAAAGTTGCCCCCTGTCCTTTGTTATCTTATGGATCGTTTGGTCCACTGTACTAAGTATAATGGGATAACTATAAGGTTTAATATATTTGTTTATTATTTGGTTTAGTTAAATATTTGTTTTATTAGAGTTGTCTCTTTCTATGTCACATGTAGTTTCGTTAGGCCAGTTTATTTTGTAGTGCCCAAGCTTATTGTTCTATGGGTTCAATGAGTACCCCCGAAGTAATTGTAGGTGCAATGAGCACCTTAAAGTACTTTTGGGTGTAATTTTGGCCCCAAAGTATTGAGGGTTAAGGGGTAAAAATATTTATAAACTTTTCTTAAAAGTGCATCCATCACTGTAAACTTTTTTTAGGTGTAAAAGTAACTATGAACTTTCAAAAGGGAGACAAAAGTGACACTTCCGTAAAAACTAATGGCCGCTAACTCTATTGCAAAAGTATCAAAATATCCCTATCGAAAAAAAAGGTTAAGGGGTAAAAATACTCATAAACTTTTTTAAAAAGTGTAAAACTATGCATAAACTTTTTTCAAAATTGCATCCACCACCATAATCTGTTTTTTTAGATAGGGGTATTTTGGTACTTTTACATTGGAATTAACGGCCATTAGTTAATTTTAATGGAAATGTCATTTTTACCCCTTTTTGAAAGTTTATGGTTATTTTTGTATCCAAAAAAGTTTATGATGGTGGATACACTTTTGAGAAAAGTTTATAGGTATTTTTACCTCTTAACTCATGTATTAAAAGTGAGGCAATCTCACCCCACGCTAACAGAACCACAAACGTTCGTTTGACTTTTTACCACCCCTCGCCGTCTTCTTCTCTTTGCCAAGTGAGGAAAGCCACAGACAGTGGTTAGCGAGAGTTTGAGACATTGTTGTCATCCAAAAAAAACGCCCCTGTACCTCCATCTTCGACCTCCTTGCTTAGAGTTAGTTGGCACTGCTCTCAAACTCATTGCAACCTTAACGTCCTTGACACCTCTTCTTCTGTTGTTTGTGGCTTTCCTCACCTAGCAAAGAGAAGAAGACTGAGGGAGCAAACAAAGTCAAACGGACGTTTGTGGTTCTGTTTGTGTGTGGGGGGTGAGATTGTTCCATTTTTAATACTTAGGGTTAAAATTACACTTTAAAATATTTTAAGGTGCTAATTACACATTTAAAAATACTTTAGGTACTCTTGTTCAGTTTGTAAGCAGGTGTTGTTGAGGTATTGTCTTTCAATGCGTATGGTTCGATTTCTTGGCCCAAATTCATAATAAGACAAAAAACATCCACATTTTAGGATGGGCTTTTATGATTGGATACTTGGGCCGATGTGCACGCCAACTTTGATTGACCTAAGTTCAAGCCAGCCGAAAAATTTCTGTTTTTAGCAATGTAATTAGACTTGGACCGGACTGGCCCTGAAGCCGCCGAAACAGGCAGTAGACCGGTGTGAATTTTTTATTTTTTTTAAAATCAATTTTTTTAATTTTTTTCTTTAGAATTTCATATTAATAAATCTAAAATCTTCAACCTCTTACCGGTTTAGCTTCGGTTTAACTCCGATCTGACCCACTGGCCCTTAACCCAGTACCCCGACCGGTTCAGTGACCGATCCGAGTTTGATTACCTTGGTTTTTAGGTTGGGATGAGATGGCACTTGTATGAAGTTGATAATCAAGGTAATTAAACCCATACCATTGACCCGGCCAGGGTATTGGGTTAAAGGTTAGTGAGTCAGACTGGAGTCAAATGGGAGCTAACACGGGGCTAAATTGGTGAGAAATTAAATATTTTAGGATTATTAATATGAAATTCTAAAGAAAAATAAAAAAAATTGATTTTTTTAAAAATAAAAAATATTGGACCGGACCAATCTATCAACCGGTTGGCTGGTTTTTGGTTCGGGTCTGAGAACATGGTTGATAATTGAAATAATGTATGAAAGGCTTGTTTGAATTTTTGGCTTAATTTCCTTTCTTCTTTACATTTATTATCATATATCTAATACTATTTAATCAAAATCAAGTATTGCATTTACATGGTCTTGAGCGCGAGACTTCATATTAAAACGCATAACCGTCGACATCGTCTCAGAAGTTTTACAAGCCTCTAGCTGTTTAAAATGTTAACGGTCAACGTCAGTTAAAAATTAGGATGATTTTACTCATTTTTAACACTTTCGACACAATATTGATATGGCAAAAACCTCCATATACTCATAGTTCTTGCATGAAAACTCCAAGGATTAAATTAAACCTTAATCTTAGATTTTTCCATTGAAACTTATATTTAGCTATTGACATATATCCTTGCATTGATTTCTTTATTGATTTACTTTGTTCATAGATTTAATTAGAATTTGAAATAAGAGCCAAATGAATAATATAAAACTTTGCCTACCCTTCAAGAACTAAATATCTAAATCTAGCTAAATATTTTGATTGATTATGTTAATGTCAAAAGTGTTCACGCGCTTGTCTAAAAACACCTTTTACATTCACAAGGACTCAAATCGAAAATTCCATGTAGCCACAACTGACTCTATTAGGATTAATGTCATTTGTTGATGATAATTGTTTGTCATTTAGCTTACCGCAATCGCACGAGTCGCAAGAAATAATTTAGTGAGAAAAAGAGTATCGTTCCATAGGGATTATGACAAAAGCGAGTTAACTAATGTAATCATATTCTTCATTAGGTTGAATGGAATCATTTGAATTTGATTAAGTTAAATAAAGACTTTTGATAATAATAACAAAGCAAAAAAGTGGAAATTGAGAAATTGGGTTTAACTTTAAGAGGTATAAGTTTAGGATTACTTATTTTCCATTGTATTTCATGAAACTATGCAAATATCCACTTATGTTGATTAAATGATTGTACATGTTAGTCAAAATTTCTAAAATCATCAATCAAGCTCTCTCAAGTCAATATTGATTTTTAGTCTCCATTAAAAATATTCAATCTCTTGTTTATAATTAATGAAAACCATCTTTCCAAAGCAATCCTTCAATTGACTATGCTATGTTGTTAGATATATCTCTATTCTAACAACAAACTATTCATTTAATCCTTAAACTTTAAGTCTAACATGATTTTTCTTAAGTTCTACAATCAAAATAACTCTCTCAAGCATCTTCCAATTGAACAACTCTAATCATGTGGTAATCAAGTATAATATAGCATTAAGCTTAAAGAAAAATCAACATATATACTTATTAACCAACAAAAGCAAGATAATTTAGTAGTTTCAATCCATGCAATGGGTAAAAGTAATCCTAATTGAGAGTTCTAGCTACTCATGATTAATAGAAACCAACAACTAAACTTAAAACACATATCCATGTTAGCAAAATGGGAAGAGAAGAAGGAAAAGCCAGAAAAAAGCAAGAAAACTCTTGAATTTCTCCTTAAATCTCCTCCCAGAATTCCAAAATCTCCAAGAGCTCTCTTCAAGAAGCCTCCTTGTGTTCTCAGCCTTCCCACTGTCCAAAATGACCCAGTTCGGCAAAAACCCATCAAAATTGTTACTTTTTCAAAACGCACAATATCAATATCGCAACTTCGCTATAGTGAACTCACAGCGAATGCGGTCAGAAAGGCCTATTTTTAAGGTGTTTGCTTTTGCTTCGTTGTGGCGTAGCAACAGCAAACGCGGTCAGAAAAGCCTATTTTTGGGGTGTTTTTGCTTTTGCACTGCTGTGGCGAAGCAAAAGTAATTAGGACCACCTTCAAGCTACTTCTTTGATATTCCTTTTTGACTTTTGTTTTGTTCTCCTCTTCCAATGATCTATGTAGGCTTCTACTTTTTGTCCTCATCCTCCTACAAAGAGAAGAAGTTTATGAGATTTCCAATTTTCTTCAATTTAATCTAAACCTCTATACATTCAGTTCAAAATTTGCAACTTTTTAAAGTATTTCCATCATATCACATTTTCCTTGATATGTATAAATTTTATGCACAATTTGAGTTCAAAACCAACAAATATATAAGAAAAATGTGATGAAATATAAGAATTTCTAGAGAATAACAATAATGATAAAATTTCATGGATTACTCCATTGAAGCTTACTTGGCTATGGGCATATATCCCTGAATTGATTTCTTTATTAATTTACTTTGTTGATGGACTTGAATATGAATTTGTAATTCGCATTAGGTAGACAAAACCTCGTTTACTCTTTGAGAAATAGTCTTCCGAATCTAACTAAATTTATTGATTATGTAAAAGCATTCAAGTAACTGTAGACAAATAAATGAACATAAAAAATGAATTCAATATATATATATATAATGAGCAATTCCTTCCCCGCACAACGTGCGGGGTGCATTTACTACACCATACATTTGATTTCCAGAAAAAAAATGTAAACAAGTTGGAACTTTTAGCTACAATGAAAAGCAGGAAAGGTAGCTATGTGGACATTAGGTCTGCAATGACAAGTAAGGTAGAATAGGAAAGGGCATGGGTAACTTTAATCTATAAAGAAGAGACTACGATTGAGAGGAGTTGTACTTGAAGTCAGATGTTTCACAATTGGGAGATAAAGTTGGCTGTAGGTAGGAAAAGGCAAGAAATGGAATTAGAAGTTTCACAATAGTGGAAAAGTAGTAGTCAATGGATGATCACACATATGCTATGTTTCTTGCAGGATTTTCAGATATTAGAAATAAACAATTATAGTAAAACGTTCACTGATGGGAAGCAGTAATTTCACAATGTTCAAGATCAGGGAAGTGTAGCTGCAACTCTAATCAGTAAGGTAGGGTATGCAGCTGTGAAAAGGCAGAGAATGATAAAAGAAGTTTGATAAAAATTGCCAAAGAAGTAGCCTTCTCATGGTTATCTTCATATGGCCCATTTCATAACTTTACACTAGAGCCAAAAGCAGCTGAATTTTAGCATTGGCATTATATCACTGGAAAGTAACCTTCCCTACATCACGAGATCGTAGAAGGAGGAAAAAAACTCAGATTCTAGCTTTGGCATTAACACCATGTGAAGATGACCAAGAATGCTACATCATATGATTACGTATTCCCTGAAGAAAGAGAAAACGACAAAATTGAAGTAACATTAGAGATCTATGATCAGGTAACAAAATGCAGTTTTAAGCTTAATCATTTTGGTCCAACCAGAGGGGAAACCAAGGTAAAGACAAGGACCCAACAACATGGTAAATGTGAGAGGAAAGTAGATGAGCACAAGTTAGGGGTGCTGAGGGAATCATGCAAACATTAAAGAATGCTTATTTACTGATATGGAAGTAGTAGTTTCACAATTGTGGAAAAGGCAGTAAATGAAATCAGAACTTTCACAATTGTGGAAAGGTAGTAGTCAACCAATGGCCGCACATATGATATGTTAGCTGCAGGATTTTGAAGTAATAAGCATGCATGTAGGGTCGTATTTATGACAAAGTGGATGTGGGAACATGACCAGGGTTTGAAAATAAGATTCTAAAACTTGTTTTCTGATATAAAAGCAACGGAATACTGAATTAGGAAAAAGTTGTGAAATAATTTATGTAAGCAACCCACAGTAAATAACATTAGAATGAAACGACTGTGGCAAAACAAACCTTAATGGAAAAAAGCAATTTGACAATGTCCAAGATTAGGGAAGTGTAGCTGCAACTCTAATCAGTAAGGTAGGGTATACAAGTTTGAAAAGGCAGAAAATGAAATAAGAAGTTAGACAAATATTGCAAAAAAAAGGTTGCCTTCACAATGTCGAGACATTTGCTACCTTTCAAAACTTAACACCAAATATTGAAAAAGAAGTAGCCTTCCTGGTCATGAACTGCCAAAAGAGGCACTAATTTTAACTTTGTCACTATATCATGAAGAAGGAATTTTCCCAATGTCTGCACATGGTAAAAGGGGAAAAAGACTCTCATTTTAGCTAAAAATCTAGGTATGCCTTTAGCATGAAGCAAGAAACTGTAGCCCTTGAAAATAAAGTAACATTAAAGAAGTATGTTTAAATGGCGAAACCCAAATGAAGACGACAGAACGTCAACAAAGTATATTTAAAAGCAAAACATTGAGTAAAACTTGGTGGTGCTGAGGGAATCATGAAAACATTAAAGGCACTAAAGGAGAAGGAAGCTCAATCAAATTAATAACAAAAACTAACTAAAGATGCAAACATTTGATTTGCAAACACATTAAATACAAACAAAAATGTATGAAAGGAATGATCAAGAGGAATAAGTAGGCCTAAAGATGTTAACAACAACGATAAGAAGTACATAGGCATTTAATGTGGTTGGAGACTTTCTAATTGCAATGATAAGATGCATACAGAGTGAAAAAACAGCTTTTATACAGAGTGAAAAAACAGTTTTTCCCTTCGTCCAAAGTAGAAAGAACCTTAAATATAAAAAAGAACAATTGCTATAAAATGCTGATTGAAAGAAGTAAAACCCAATATACAAATCAAGTAACCCAGGGGTTGATTGATTAAAGCAAGGAACAAATCCCAATGGTTTCATGGAAATGACTATTAAGTTGCATTGGATGAAAAAGCAACTGTAACATATAACATTATGAAAAAATGTTATACCACTGGACAAAAGGTTATACCAACTGTTACGACTAAAAGGTATAAGGAAACAACACTTGAAAGATTCTTATCCACTGGACAAAATGTTAAACCACGGTGGAAACATCATTGTATGAGAAGAAGATCAAGATAATCACTAACCATTATATAAGCCAACAATATATTACTCTCTGTGCTAAATGAGTGAAATATAATAAAATTAAAAGTAGAAGCCCATGTGTCATCCCCAAGCACATGAACAACGATAATTTCTTCAATTTCAAAGGCATACAAAAAAACACATCCGCTTCACACTATTGGCAGGGAAGCAGAGTTTGGATTAGGAAGAATGCGATAAAGCATGGCTATCCTTTGTTCGTGCACCTCTGGATACGTTGGATTAAAGAACACATATGTGGCATTGTGGAAGGAGGTCAAGCTGGGAACACCATGAGTGAAATATGACACCATAGCATACTGGATTACGACAAAGACATCCTCATGTGATTCAACTGCTTCATAAGCTCTGATAGTTGTATCCACAGTTTCTCTTACAAGGCTACATGACAGAACCTTGTCTGACCTGAACCAAAAACGAAAAATACAAAATTAATATCAAGTGTAATAGATTTTATTAATATATTTTCATTGATCCGTGTAAGAGGATCTAACCCAACGGCCAACACTCCTGTTTCTTCCAACATTAGAACGACTTCCTTGCTATACAAACCGGCAGAGTGGCCTAAACCAGGCTCGACAATTGCCTTCAAGATACCACACACATCTACTCATGATGATGGGATAGTTAATGGTGGTATAGCTGATGACAGTTATAGAAAACTTGTCTAAATGTGAATCGTAAACATACCAACTAATCCCCAGCTAGTGTTATGACCTCTAAGAATATGAGACACAGTATGGAGGGTGAAACAATGTTTTAGCAGTTCTACTGAAGTGAATGCCACTATGCTTGTGGGAAGGAGCTTGATGTATAGCTTAACTTGACTACCTTCACTACTCCGGTGCACCAGAAAATTAGATATACTGTAGCATTTGTCCTCACCAAACATGGGACTGAGTCACTCAATGACTGGTTTTTTGTCCATAACAGCTACTTAGTAGGTCATCTACGGAATGACAAAAATTGGTGATAGGAGTAAGTGAATATATAAACACAAGTGTAAACTTATAATATGTCATAACCTGGATCATAGTGTAAACCTCAAGATGAACTCAGAAACACCTAAGCCAACAATGAAGCAAAACATTGACAGAACACATATGAGGGAACTCACCAACTGGTCAAAAAGGACGAGCAGAACCGCCGTGAACTCCCTCATTGGCCGAGATTGTCCAAGAGGATAGCGAACCACCTCTTTCATTATGATCCTATTAACAAAAAACTCCAACAGAACTGTCACAGGGCGCTTCACGCAAATGAGGGAGTGGAATAACTTCTTTTGAGCTACCCGTATCTTCACTAAGCTGTTGAAACTGAAGAGAGTTAGAGTTTTTTTATGAAGGAATGTTGGAGTTGCTATGTGTGTGCTTTGGGGAAACAGGGGTAGTATTTATAGCAGGGGGATATCATAAGTGGGTTCCATTATTACAGCTACCAACCTAATAAATAGCACAACTACCTCCGAATCAGAATGACAACACCATTTATTTTCAGGGGACAACACAGTGTTAGAGACACTCTAAAAGTATAATACAAGCAGGGCTATGTTATTACCGCAACTCCAATGGGACGTTGAACGAAACCTTTCCCAACCTTTGACGAAGGCCATTTATGGCGGCTTGGAGGAGAAGGGAATGTCATTATTACAAGTGTGATGTTTTGGGTTGAAAAGGAACCAACATTTTATGCATGTAACATGAGGTTATCTCTGAAAATGACGAGATTTATTCCAAGCCAGCACAAGACATCGGATCTTTTGAAATAAACTCATCCACTAATTCGCGCAATGGCCCTCATGTCTTGTATGTTCTGTATGGTGATGGCGGACATTGAACTATCTTCAGAATTAAAACAAACTGGACAGAAGCTAGAGCCACTCTATTCAAGAAATAAGGTAATGTTAGATGATCTGAAATTTGGCCCCATCAATGTGTTATGCGTGGGAAGGGAAAAAGTGGATTTTGAAATTCAAGATTTTGTCCTAAATGGAATTGAGCTTCCAAGAGGCGGAGGTCCGAAACAGATGTTGACGTCTCTACACGGATTAGCATTGAGCTTGACGAGAATCGAGGGAGAGCAGGAATTGATCTGGACCGTTAAATCCTTATGAATAGTAACTTTTGTGAGAGGAGCCATTTTGAAGCTGTTTTTGAGCTGATAGCTTGGTGAAACAGTATTCTCATATATATTGATATAAAAAAGGAAAAAATTTCATAATTATAAAAAACAAACCCAATATGTATTATAAAAAATAACCATAAGGTTGGTAGTTCAAATCCCACCAATGTAAAGGTTTTTTCGTGAACCCCAAGCATGCCTTGGTCTCAATGAGTCATGAGACCCAACCTAACTAAACTTTTATTGTACCTTATACTTGATTAAAGATTAGTTTGCAAAGTTGATAGGGTCTGTTTCTTTTTTTTTTTAAGTATACTTGATTTTTTTTGATATAACTTATTAATTTATATAATAACATAATAACAATTGTGTTACCAAAAGAAACAAACATTTTTATACAAGTTGTTGTAAAATTATATTTTCCCCTAGAACAATGAAAAAAGTTTCCAGGCAAGTTTGCATATTTTTTCTTTTCTTTTTTTTAAAAAAAGAGGAGGGTTCAGGCTACGTTAGCATCATTATTTTCAGTCTTGGAGTTTCAATCATTCCTTGCCTTAAAAATGTAAGGGTCAAACTTAGTTTATTAACAATTAAAATGATTTTTCTTTTATTTTAACACTTTCGAGACGATATTGATAATAAAAATTTCTGTGTACTCACAACTCCTACACGAAAACTTCATAGGCAAAATAGATGCTTAACATTAGATTTTTCCATTGAAGAAGCTTATATTTATCTATTGGCACATATCCTTGAACTGATTTCTTTGTTAATTTACTTTATTCATGGATTTAATTGGAATTCGAAATAAGAGCGCGCTACATGAAAAATATAAAATTTTTCTTGCTCTTCAAGAACCAATTATCTGTATCTAGCTAAATTTATTTATTGACTACGTTAATGTCAAAAGTGTTCAAGTGCTTGTCCAAAAACGCCTTTTGCATTAACAAAGACTTATATCGAAAATTCCATATGGTCACAACTTACTCTATTAGGATTAATGCTGTTTGCTAATGATAATGATAAAATTTTATGGAGTACTCTACTATTATTATATTGAAGTTTACTTGGCTATTGGCATATATTTTTAAATTGATTTCTTTGTTAATTGACTTTGTTGATAATCATACTCTGAATCTGTAATTCAAGGTCTTAGCATGTACTGCATATATGCCATGGGATGAGGTGACACTTGTGTGAAGTTGATGAATGAAATAATTGTATGGAAGGCTGGCTTGAATTTTAGGCTTAATTTCCTTTCTTCTTTACATTAACGATCATATATCTAATACTATTTAATCAAAATTAAATATTGTCAGGTTTAAGTGAGAATAATTCACTACTACAAAAAGGTTAAAAGGTGGCGCACATATTGTGGCCCTTCCTTAATGAAGTGCTATAGCTGCTCATTTATTATTTTTTTTCATATTTTATGTTTTTTTTTTACCAGCTGTGGCGCCTGGAAGGGTAGGCGCCATAGCTGGTATGGTCAAGTGTGGCGCCTGGCCAGACAGGCGCCATAGCTGGTATGGTCAAGTGTGGCGCCTGGCCAGGCAGGCGCCACACTTGACCAGGTGTTACCAGCTGTGGCGCCTGACACGCCAGGCGCCACACTAGCTTCTGACCCATTTTTTTTTTTAAAAAAATTTTTATGGTCAGGAGTCAGGCGCCACACCTGACTCATTTAAAATTTTTTTTTTTTATTTTTGTTAGGAGTGGCGCCTGACCAGGCAGGCGCCACCCTTGACCCTTTTTTATAAAAAAAAAAATTTTGTCAGGGGTGGCGCCTACCTGGTCAGGCGCCACCCCTGACCCTTTTTTTTTTAAAAAAAATTTTTTTGTCAGGGGTGGTGCTTGCCTGGTCAGGCGCCACCCCTGACCCTTTTTTTTAAAAAAAAAAATTTTGGATTTTCTATCCCTTCCCCACCAATCAGAACCCATCCCGCCCCACCCCCTTATCTTTTTGTTTTCCCGCCTCCCCCCCCCAATCACTTTCCTTTTCCCGCCAACACCCCCCATCTCTTTCTTTACCTTTTTCTCTATCTTTAATCATTCCTTCTCTCATTTTCACTTTCATCTATCTGTGCGTGCTCTCCACTTCCTTCCATTTTCTTATCTTCACATCTTAAAACTACACCCACACAAGCACAGGTTTTTGTTTTTTCCCAACTGCCAACCCCACTCCTGTTCCTATTATTCCCTTTTCTTTGTATTGTCTACAACTTTTTGGTCCCCACTCCATTTGGTAGCTCAAATTTCTTCCTTCCCTCACTGAAGATTGCGTCACCAACGGCAATTACTTGGTCCCCCACTCCACTGCACTGATCAACCTGTAAGTTCAACTTGCGTTTTTTTTTATTAATTTTTTTTTAGGTTGTTCTGCTTTTTTTTTTATGGCATGCTTGCGATGCTTTTTTTCCCTGTTATGACACGCATGCTTGTATATTTATATGTCATATATAGTCATCTTCTTCATGCATGGTGTTATTATACTAGTACATAAACCAAATTAGAAATAGGCATGTACATAGTATGTAATTTCATCAACACAGGAACAAAATAAAGAATGTAAATAAAATTATTGAGGAGAAGACAAGTAAATATACAAAGTGTATGTGTGGTGCCCATGTGCTCTCTCTTTCTCTCTCGTCAGATTGTTCTTTTTCTGTGGGTGGACCATCTCTAGTTTTGTTTCTTTGCTCTTTACACAACATCTATATATATATATATATATATAATATACAAATGTGTGTGTTGTTTGTGCGTGTATACTATATATATATTCCCATTACTAGAGACGTATCCCCATTGTAGGCATGTGTGTACTGTGTTTTAGCTCTCACTAGTTCTAAGAAATTAATGCAACAAGTTACAAGAACCATGAAAGAATTGAATTTATATGTTATATATAACCATAAATTTGAACGACAGTAATTAATATACAAGTGACTTGAAATTAGATAATCAAATTAACTTTTAATAATACTGCTATTTCTTTTAAAACTTCTTCAAATTATTTGTTTTCCAAAAATCAAAATCATTTTAAAACTTATTGTAGTCACCCCATCAGCATACTTCGGACGTCAGAAGCGTTCGCGTAGAAGTGATGTTTCCTACCTATGTGACGAGATGTCTAGCTTTAAGTATCAAATCCAAGAACTTCAACAACAAATGCGCTACAAGGAACAACGAGAAGAACAATTCACCGAACAAATGCGTTTGATGCAAGAACAGAATGCGTTGTTAACAACGCAAATACAACAGTTGGTCCAGGGTAGGCCAACACCAAATGTTCCGTTCTGTGATAGCCCAAGTTTCAGAGATAGCTGCAATTCCATGCCTAAAGTCCCTTTTCCTTCGGTAATTAATTTCTTTTCTACTTAACTTTATGTTAAATTATAATTAAGCGAACTTTAACATATTAACTCTATTTTCCGTAGGGCGAATTTCAATGCAAGCTATATGTCGAGCAAGCATCCAAGCACGTGGTTGCAGTGGGCGTTGCCTACAACACTGGTGAGGACATACTGCACAATTCACCTTTGCCCGATAACACACTCCGGGTGAGGGTTGACGTCTGCACGAATGAAGACGCCCTCTTACCGATCCCGTCTAGGGATGAGCAAAATAAGGTGGCAGACGTTGTAGGTGGCTATGTTGCTTGGCCAATAGGTCTTATCGAGCCATGTGAAAAGGTCGTTCATTCAAAATTCCCTACACTTTTCCTTCGAACTTTCATCTCAAACTGTGATTTAATTTTCTGATTTGAGCAGGGTAAGATTTCAAAGTCTTCAACAACATAACCCAAGTCAAAAGCATCGGCTAGCCAACAGATCAGAAGAAGACATACCTCATTTCTCGATCAATTAATATCGATTGCACCACAATTGATCGGTGAGGGAGTAGTGCAATTACGTATTCCAAGACATATCTATAGTGTTGGTGGTCTAGTTGATTATGTTACTGCCGAGGTCGTGTAGGACATATGTGCTCGTGATTGGGTTAGTGCTTCGGTTATCAACATCTGGATAAGGTACTTCACTATCATCGTTTATCACTGTTATTAATATATCTCGTTCCATTTATTTTGTTTCTCATGACACTGTATATTTTATACCAGGCATTTGGACCAGGACGTTTTAATGGATACACACAGGGTCCAATTCGCATTTGTCAACCCTTTTCTCGTTGGTCATCATGAGGGTAAACTAGATGTAACTGCGCAGTCTAATAAGCTGAAAGATTACTTTAGCAAGAAAGCGACAGCAAATACATTATTTTTAGTGCCGTATAATACGGGGTATATAAGTTTTTATTGGTACAATTTTTGTTTTTATTGTTTAACTTCTATCATAACATGATTGTTCAAAAAAAATTTTTAAAATATATTTTAGGCACCATTGGATATTGATCATTATCAATCCAGCAGAACCTTCAGGCCCTCGCATTTATTATGTGGATCCTCTAAAAAATGGTCTTCCACAAGACCGTTTTGATATGTTGCTATTGATCAGTAGGTAAGTATACGTGCCTATGTATAAATATTTGCGAACGTGATTGAATAACCAAAAGTAATCATTTTCTATTTCTTTTGTTAGCGCATTGACTGCGTATCGGTCGTCTGTCTCGTTAAACTATTCTAAAGCTACTGACCCCTGCCTTAGCTATCCTTGGAAGAAGATACATGTATTGATATTTGACTTTACTTAGACTTTGTTAGTAAACACTTTTTATTCATGAACAGAGTTAAATATTGCATTATATTTTTACAGTGCCCTTTCCAACCTAATGACAATGATTGTGGGTACTATATCATGAAATTTATGAAGGATGTTATTATGCATGATCAACCATTTATTCCTCAAAAAGTAAGTCATTTAGTTGCACTTCATATTGTGTTGTAATGAAATTGAATTAGTGCCTGACAATTATGTTTTACTGATTTTAATTCGTTCTAACTTGTGTCTGATTATATATATCTGTAGTATTATGAAGATCAACGTTGTGACGCTTTGACAGACCATCAGGTTAATAAAGTGATCGAGGAATGGTGTGAATATGTGTTTAGACAAATCTCTATGTAGCTATATGTACTATTAAATTTACTAGCTGATCTATTTTGTGTTGTTTCTAATTGCCAATTGTTGTGTCACGCATGTTTGTTGAAGTTGAATTTGTTGTATTATATTTCATTCAGCTAGGTTTACAGTATATTGTATAACAATTTTCAGTACTATTTTAGCTAATCAATCATTTGTTGGTATCATTTTAAAGTTATCTATTATTGTTCTTATTAAACCTTGCAGACTATAATTATATATGCATGGGAGATATATATGAGGAAAAAATATGCTAAAAAAAAACCAATGCGAAGAACCCAAAAAATATGAGGAAAAAATATGCTAAAAAAAACACCTCCTGTGGCGCCTGGCTGGGAGGTGTTAGCCTATTGTGGCGCCTGGCCAGCCAGGCGCCCCAGGAGGGTGGAACTCCTGTGGCGCCTGGCCGGCCAGGCGCCACAGGAGGTTATTTAAAAAAAAAAAATTAAAAATATGTGGCGCTTCCAAACGCCACAGCTTTTTTTAGTAGCGTCCAGATAGGTGGCATTTCGCTAGCGTCACAGCTAATGCAATTATAAGCGCCACAGCTTTGCTTTTTTGTAGTAGTGATTTTTTCAAAAGCATCTCTTGCATTTAAATGGTCTAAAGCGTGAGATTGCATATTAAAACTCAACGGTTTTTACTAAGACAAATGTTTATTAGTGATAATTATTAAGTTATATAGATTTTTGGGTTATGGTTCAATTTTGAATCAGAAGTTTTTGTGTATAAACTGTGGATATCCAGACGTATATGTTTGATGAATATTATTCTGGAAGTTTTACAAAAAGAGCATGTCTCCCTTTACCGTTAAAAATATTAAGGTTCAATGTTAGTCTTTTAATGGTTAGAATGATTTTGCTTTTTTTTCCCCCTAACACTCGCGGGCGATACTGATATGACAATAATTTCTATGTACTCACAGCTTCTACACAACAACTTTAGGGGTGAATTTTTCCATTCAATTAGCTTATATTTGTTAATTGGCTTAAATCGTTGAATTGATTTCTTTGTTAATTTACTTTGTTCATTGGTTTAATCAGAATTCAAAATAAAAACCAAATGAACAATATAAAACTTTGCCTACTCTTCAAGAACTAATTATCTGAATGAAACTAAAATTGTTAATTGATTACGTATTGTCAAAAGTATTCACGTGCTTGTCTAAAAACACCTTTTGCATTTAGAAGGACTCAAATCAAAGATTCCATATGGCCATGACTTACTCTATTAGGATTGTTGTTGTTTATTGATGATAATGATAAAATTTCATGGATTACTACACTAAACCTTAGATGGCCATTGGCATATATCTCCGAATTGATTTTTTTGTTAATTTGCTTTGTCGATGAACTTAACATCTGAATCTGGAATCCACACCAGGTGAACAGAACCTTGCTCATACTCTATGAGAAATAATCCTCCAAATCTAACTAAATTTATTGATTACGTAAAAGCGTTCATGTATTTGCGAACAAATAAATGAACATACAAAAATGAATTCAGTGTATATATAATATAAAATAAAGAAAAAATAATAATTATAAAAACGAAAACAATTTACCCAAATGTTAAATCTATAACAATCATGTGAGCAAGAATTCTTAATATGTTCCCCATGCTCGCCTATAAAATGAGAACCATACATCTCCCAATAACACCACCAAGAACCTTCCCTTCACCCTAAAACCTCCAAGCAATCTTTTTAGCTACAACAACGTCGTCCAACAACATCAATTGGGAGATTATTCAGATGTCAAATCGTCGTATCCAAGCCCAACAGAGGCGCTTTCTCAGAAGAAGAACTACTACTACCCCACAACAGGCTTCAAACCTACAGCGGTATTATCGGCTTCTCATCATGGGGGCTCATCGTCCCAGCATTATGGTTCCTGTCCTCCGCCGAGGGACTGGTTCACATGGCCTGAATAATAATCGCATCTTCGCTGTTACCCCTCAAGGAGGACTCTCTTCTGGTCATGGTGGCTCACAGCAAGCTAGTCGTCGGCTCCCTCATCAGTTTCTCACAGCTTTAACTATTAGGAGATTCTTGAGGAGGATGTCACAGAATGATCCTACGGCTATGTCTACTTATGGTTGGATCAGAGCTGCCCGTCTCCCTCCTCCTCTGACTCAGAACCATCCGGCACAGGCACCGCCACTGCCGTCGTCACCACCAGTGAATAACGCAGTGGTGGTTAATGAGAGGGTGGGATCACAAGAACCTGCTCCAAGCGAAGAATCTGCAATTGATTACAGTGAAGTGATTCAGCCCTATATCAACCTGCCAGATAATCCTATAAAGAATGACGTGGTTGACTAATAAGAACCAGATTTGACTCCGAAGCACTGGAGCTTCATCAGATTCATTTGTGGTTCATGTTTTTAATGTTTTTGTTGTCCTTGTTTTTGTTGTCGTCGTCGACGTCATCGTTGTCCTTGTTTATTGTTGTTGTTGTTGTGGTGTTTAGGGCAGATGATTTGATATTATTGCCCAGGGTTTAATTTGAAAAATAAGTGTCGTATCACATTTAATTTCATGAATGAAGTTTACAAGTTTCAATTGTGATTTTAATTTATCGTTGTTCCTGATCCCAACTTGGTTTTAAGCTTTTGTGTTTGATGAAACGTTGAGACAGAGTGAGACCTTGGGGGGGGGGGATTATTTGTAATTTATAAATTAGTTAATTTAAGTTTGGATGCAATCCTCAACTCGAAGGCATGTCTTCTGATTTTTTTTTTCCAATTTTTTATTTTAACGGCGATTTTGAAATAATAACAACTTCGCTGTATACTAATAGCTCCTACACGAAAACTAAAGACGTAAAATTGAACCTTAACCTTTGATTTTTCCATTAAAGCTTATTTAGCTGCTGACATATATCATTGAATTGATTTCTTTATTAATTTACTTTATTCATGGATTTTAATCGGAATTCGCAATAAGAGCTACATGAAAAATATAAAACTTTTCTTGCTCTTCAAGAACTAGTTTTTTGTATCTGGCTAAATTTATTTATTGACTGCGTTAACGCCAAAAGTGTTCATGCGTTTACCCAAAAACAACTTTTACATTAACAAAGACTTAAATCGGAAATTCCATATGGTCAAGACTTAGGGCTGTTTGAGAAGGCGGTGGGAAGGGCGAAACGCATGAAGCTGAAAAAAGCACAGTGGGAGTATGGGATGCTGTTTGGGTTGGCGATTTTCCTAATGGGTTTTTAACCCAAACGCAACTTCTAAAATAAGCCAGAAGGAGCTGCTTTTCACGTTGGTTTATGAGCTTCACGGTGCCTCATCCGTTCTCTTCCTTCACACGCATTTATGGTTATCTCCCTCAGCCATGGCCGACCTTCTTAGAACTCGCGTCTTTATTTCTTGCATGCAAGTGGTGTAGTCGCTGTTGACTGTTGGTGTTGTCGGAGGCCGTGAATCTTGTCGCCATCCGTCGTGGGTCGCCATTCGGACGTCCTTCTCTTATCTCTCTTGCCAGTGGCTCATCCTCTACTCAAAATTGATGGCAAATTTATCTTAACGAGTCCCATAATCACTCCTTTGCAATTCCTTAGCCCCACGGTCATGCTCGGTATTTTCTCTCTTTAGAATCGAACATTGTGTGATTTTTGTGAATGCGTGTGTTGTTGTGATTTCAAGCTTGGGAATTTTGCATGTAATGACGCTGGAACGAAGATGATAATGGAGATATTCATAGGGAGCATATAGAAGATGGAAGAGATGTTGGAATTCTGGAAAAAGAAGGGGCTTCTGGAACTGGATGTAAGGGGCCGTGGAAGATGGCACCGTGGGGGAAGGGTAAATTTTGTTTATTAATAACAAAAATCTTTTTGAGCATTTTTATATTTTAATACTCAAAAATCAAAATATAACTTGTTAATTTGATTTTTAAAAAATATATTATTATATTGATAAAAATATAAAAACTTGTCTTTTTTTTTTTTTTTGGATGAAGACCAAATTTCATTAAAATATCAAATGAGGTTACATATTAAAATTTTACAGCTAAAAAAGGACATGAATGCAGAGAAGCAAGAACAAAAGAGCTAATTCCTGCACTATAACTATATTTTGAAAATGAAATAGATATAATAAATTCCCTATCTCCTGAAGAATTATATCTGGATGTTCCTTCAAATTCTCCACTTTATGTAGCCATTTCTTCTTGCAGCAAAAAAAGGTTAGTGACTCTTTTTCATCCAAGTTAAAAAGGAGGCATTTAACAATCCATATCAACAATGCTTTCGATTATATATTTGCCAACTGACTTATCAAAGCTGCTTTCTTCCACAGCATGCACTACATTGATTGACCTCGATAACAAATGAAAAATTTCAGTATCCGAGAAGCACCAAATCGCAAAAAATCAACAATAATGCTCCAACCACTTGAAGGGATATTGTTTAAAAGAGAAGTAACATTAGAAGCCTGAGGATTGTTGAAATTGACAATGTCCTTTGATAAAAAAACTGTAACACTTGCGGGAGGATGCCACTTTGATTTCCTTGATTATTGTAGATCGATCAACCTTCTTTCCTTTGTGAAGCAATTGATTTCTATTTATCCATAAGACAGAAATGAGTTTAATAATCTAAGTTACTTCCTCCAAAAATCCATCCTTGTGAAGTTGGACAAGAGCCCTTTTAAGTCAAGATTTAAAAACCGGCAACATATTGAAGGGGAAAACAATGGAAAGGGCTCCAAACCATAGAGCCCTTGAAAAAGGGAAAGTCATCACCAATAGATGCTCTAAAGATTCTTCTTGATTGCAACCAAATAAACACTTACCTGGAAGATGATGCCTATTAAGAATATCAACTGAAGGGATTGCATCATTTAAAATCTTCCAAATTAAAAGAAGATCCTTTGAAGGCAGAGAAATAGACCATAAGAATTTCTAGAAATCATCATTTAGCCCTTGATGTGTGGAGAAGGAAATTGTTTTGAAACCAAGTGAGACTTTATATTCTCTCGAAGGATTGGACAACCAAATTAACTTATCTTGGCCATTAAGGAAGGATATAGGAATCTGAAGAATAGATCTAGTTATGTGAGAAGGATAAAGATTCCTTACCAAGTTGTGATTCCACCTAATCGGACAACAGGTAGATGGAAGATGCACTAATAAATCCGAGACAGTTCTTAACGATGAAGAACTAGAGGATTCAGATTGCATGGGCCACCAAGTTTCATATTACTTTATTTTAAGTGTGCAAAAGTTAAATAGAAAAAAAGTCACTTCTACCACTGCTAACTCTAATGAGCCCTTACTCCATTAGGATTAATGTTGTTTGTTGATGATAATGATAAAATTTTATGGATTACTCTATTATATTGAAGCTTACCTCGCTATTGTTATATCTAATACTACTATTCAATCAAAATTAAGTATTATCAGGTTTAAGTGAGAATAATTTTTTCAAAGGCGTCCTTTGCATTTACATGGTCTAAAGAGTGAGATTTCATATTAAAACTCAGAACCTTTTTTACTAAGACAAATGTTTATTAGTGATAATTATTAAGTTATATAGATTTTTGTGTTAAGGTTCAATTTTGAATTAGAAGTTTTGTGTATAAGCTGTGGACATCCAAAAGATTTTGTTCGATCAGTATTGTTCAGAAAATTTTACAAAAGGAGTAATGTCGCTCTTTACAGTTAAAAATTTTGAGAGTCAACGTTAGTTTTTTAATATTTAGGACTATTTTGCCTTTTTTATCCTTACACTTGCAGGCGATATTGATCTAACAATAACTTCCGTATACTTAGCTTCTACACAAAAAACTTTAGGGACAAATTTTTCCATTGAAGCTTATATTTGGCAGTTGGCATAAATCCTTGAATTGATTTCTTTATTAATTTACTTTGTTCATTGATTTAATCAGAATTCAAAATACAGATCAAATGAACAATATAAAACTTTGCTTGCTCTTCAAGAACTAATTATCTGAATGAAACTAAATTTGTTAATTGATTATGCTATTGTCAAAAGTATTCACGTGCTTGTCCAAAACGCCTTTTGCACTCAGAAGGAATCAAAGATTCCATATGGCCATGACTTACTCTATTAGGATTGTTATTGTTTGTTGATGATAATGATAAAATTTCACGGATTACTCCACTAAAGCCTACGTGGCCATTGGCATATATTTCTGAATTGATTTTTTTTTTTGTTATTTTACTTTGTCGATGAACTTAACATCTGAATATGGAATTCGCGTCAGGCAAACAGAACCTCGCTTACTCTTTGAGAAATAATCCTCCAAATCTAACTAAATTTGTTCTGTGCAAGTTTGCATATTTTTTCATAACCAAAAAAAAAAAAAAAAAAAAAAAGACGAGGGGTCAGGCTAGGTTAGCATCATTATTTTAAGTCTTCGAGTTTCAATCATTCCATGCTTTAAAAATGTAAGGTTCAACGTTAGTTTTTCAATAATTAGAACAATTTTGATTTTATTTTAATACTTTCAAGACGATATTGATATAATAAAAATTTTTGTACGCTCACACCTCCTACATGAAAGCATGAGAGGCAAAATTGGAGCTTAACCTTAGATTTTTCCATTGAAACTTATATTTAGCTATTGGCATATATCCTTGAATTGATTTCTTTGTTAATTTACTTTGTTCATGGATTTAATCGGAATTCGAAGTAAGAGCTACATGAAAAATATAAAATTTTTCTTGCCCTTCAAGAACCAATTATCTGTATCTAGCTAAATTTATTTATCAACTATGTTAATGTCAAAAGTGTCCACGCGTTTGTTGAAGAACACCTTTTGCATTAACAAAGACTTAAAGCGAAAATTCCATATGGTCACAACTTCCTCTATATATTAGGATTGTATTAAAGCTGCTTGCTGATGATAATCATAAAATTTTATGGATTACTCTATTATATTGAAGCTTACCTGGCTATTGGCATATATTTTCAAATTGATTTCTTTGTTAATTGACTTTGTTGTATAAGCTTACTCTGAATCTGTAATTGGAGGTCTTGGCATTTACTGCATATATGCCATGGGATGAGGTGACGCTTGTATGAAGTTGATAAATGAAATAATATGGATTAAAAGCTAGCTTGAATTTTTGGATTAGTTTCCTTTCCTCTTTACATTATTGATCATATATCTAATACTACTATTTAATCAAAATTAAGTATTATCAGGTTTAAGTGAGAATAATTTTTTCAAAAGCATCTTTTGCATTTACATGGTCTAAAGCGTGAGATTTCATATTAAAACTCATCGTTTTTTACTAAGACAAATGTTTATTAGTGATAATTATTAAGTTATACAGATTTTTGTGTTAAGGTTCAATTTTGAATCAGAAATTTTTGTGTATAAGCTGTGGATGTCCAGAAGATTTTGTTCAATCAATATTGTTCCGAAAGTTTTACAAAAGAAGTAATGTTACCCATTATCATTAAAAATATTACGGGTCTATGTTAGTTTTTTAACACTTGTGGGTGATACTAATCTAACAATAACTTCCGTATACTCACAACTTCTACACCAAAAACTTTAGGCGCGAATTTTTACATTGAAGCTTATATTTGGCAATTTTCATAAGTTGTTGAATTGATTTCTTTGTTAGGTTAGTTTCTTCATTGATTTAATCGGAATTCAATACATCTCCCAATAACACCACCAAGTGCCTTCCTCTTCACCCTAAAACCTCCAAGCAATCTTTTCAGCAACAACAATGTCCTCCAACAACAACAGTTGGGAGATTATGCAGATGTCAAATCGTCGTCTCCAAGCCCAACAGAGGCGCTTTCTCAGAAGAAGAACTACTACTACTACCCCACAACTGGCTTCAAACCTACAGCGGTATTGCCGACTTCTCATCATGGGGGCTCATCGTCCCAGCATTATGGTTCCTGTCCTCCGTCGAGGGACTGGTTCACATCGCCTGAATAATAATCGCATCTTCGCTGTTACCCCTCAAGGAGGAATCTCTTCTAGTCATGGTGGCTCACAGCAGGCCAGTCTTCGGCACCTTCATCAGTTTGTCATTGCTTTAACCATTAGGAGATTCTTGAGGAGGATGTCACAGAATGGTCCTGCGGCTATGTCTACTTATGGTCGGATCAGAGCTGCCTGTCTCCCTCCTCCTCTGACTCAGAACCATCCGCCGCCGCCGCCACCAGTGAATAACGCAGTGGTGGTTAATGTGAGGGTGAGATCACAAGAACTTGCTCCAAGCGAAGAGTCTGCAACTGATGACAGTGAAGTGATTCAGCCCTAATCAACCTGCCAGATAATCCTATGAAGAATGACGTGGTTGACTATGAAGAACCAGATTTGACTCCGAAGCTCTAGAGCTTCATCAGTTTCCTTTGTGATTCATGTTTTTAATGTTTTTCGTGTCCTTGTTTTGTCGTCGTCGTCGTCGTCTTTGTTTGTTGTTGTTGTGGTGGTGGTGTTGTTTGGGGCAGATGATTTGATATTATCGCCCAGGGTTTAATTAGAAACGTAAGTGTTGCATCACATTTAATTTCATGAATGAAGTTTACAAGTTTCAGTTCATCGTTCTTTGATCCCAACTTGGGTTTTATGCTTTTGTGTTTGATGAAACGTTTAGAAGGATATGAATAAGTATTATATATAATATGAAACTTTTAATTACCAATCAACATGACATAAATTTGATCAAAAATATCAGCATGATATAAATTTACGGGGGAAAAAATTTATACATTATATCTTGCAAGCATTTCGTTATATAAGACGCAACAAGTGCTGACTTGTTTCATTTTTTCAGCTGAAGCTAAAATGAATTGATAAAGAAAGGGGCACTGCGGGGTCATTGACTGGAGGTGGGCCAGTTTCAGCATCTTCATCATTTCGATCTAGCCTTGCAGCTTATAAAGGTTCTGCCAAGACTTTCAGCATGAGTGACATTGAGAGAGCCAGTAATAAGTTTCACACTTCAAAAATACTTGGAGATGGTTAACACAGAAGCTGCAAATCAAGCTTCTGAATACAGAACTGAACGAAGAACACGAGGAAGAAGAAGAGAGGAAAAAGAGAGAGAGAGAGAGAATAAGAGATTGAAACTGGAGAAAAAATGATTCAGTAGTGCTTTATTTCTGTATACGTGTCTTATATATACATACAAGCAAATACATAAAAGCATAACTGGCATTTTGCTAATCATCAGCTGTCATAACAACTAAACTAATTAAGTTATAACAAAACTAACCAAAACTAGTTACAATAGTTACAAGTTTATCAATGGTGGTTTTGGGCGTGTTTATAGTGGTACTGTTGACGATGGGACAAAAATGGCAGTCAAGGTTCTAAAGAGGGAGGATCATCATGGTGATCGTGAATTTCTAGCTGAAGAAGTTGAGATGCTTAGCCGTTTGCACCATAGAAATTTGGTCAGGTTGATAGGCATATGCACAGAGAAGACATTCCGCTGCTTGGTTTATGAACTCATTCCAAATGGCAGTGTGGATTCCCATTTGCATGGTGGGTAGATCTGCCTTCATTTTCTTAATAATTAATTGTTAAGACTTTTGAACATGATGGTTTTGTGCTTTTCCTTTTGATCTGCTGATAGGAGTTGAAAGGGAGACCAGTCCAATTGATTGGGTTGCCCGCATGAAGATAGCTCTTGGTGCTGCTCGTGGTCTGGCTTATCTGCATGAAGATTCAAGTCCCCGTGTAATACATAGAGACTTCAAGTCTTCCAACATCTTGTTGGAAGATGATTTCACACCAAAAGTATCTGATTTTGGACTGGCCCGAATAGCAACGGATGAGGAAAACAGACACATATCAACACGTGTCATGGGAACATTTGGGTACTAAAGTCTTTTCCTTTCCTTTTTTATACTTGCTTACAACTTATTTCTTTCCCTTGGGTGTCCTTGATTTAAGCTTGCCACCTCTAGCCTCTTGGCCCCATCTTGAATATAGATTACTTGAGCTGAAACTAGAACTTTATGTAATCAACTAAAATGGCCTAATCTCTCTCACATCGCAAGACATTTGTTGTACGACTCTAAAGTTGTAGGGAACTTTTAACTTGGAACTTTCTTTCCTTCCTTTTTTTCATGGATATAAAAGCAGTGGTTTCTATAACTGATTGGTGCCAACTCTTGACGTTCAAAGTTCAAACCTATTTTTATTCTTTGACGAGTTTTAATATTGTTCATTTGCTGGTTTGATTTATTTTTAATGCTAGAATTTGCTCCAGTTATGTAGCTCCAGAGTATGCCATGACTGGGCATCTTTTGGTAAAGAGTGATGTTTACAGCTATGGTGTTGTTCTTCTTGAGCTTCTGACTGGAAGAAAGCCAGTAGACATGTCACAACCTCCTGGTCAAGAGAACCTTGTCCCTCTGCTGAGAAGCAGAGAAGGACTCGAAGCAATAATAGATCCGTCTCTGAGACCCGACGTGCCTTTTGATAGTGTGGCTAAAGTTGCAGCCATTGCTTCAATGTGTGTGCAGCCAGAGGTATCGAACCGTCCTTTCATGGGAGAGGTTGTTCAAGCTTTAAAACTCGTATGTAACGAATGTGATGAAGCAAGAGAAGCATTTTCAAGAAGTTCTAGCAAGGATGAGCTGTCTGTTGACTTGGATATGGGAGTCACTGCTGTTCCTGGACAACAACCCGATAACTTTCAAGGGCAACACTTTGCTGCTACCAACATGGACCGCGAAGTAGATATCGAAAGAGGGTTATCAGCATCAGAATTATTCAGTTCATCTGCAAGATTTGGTAGGCAAGAACCTGGATCATTTAGAAGACACTCTTATTCAGGTCCTTTGAGGACTGGAAGAAGCAGAAGATTATGGCATATGTTTAGAAGGCTTTCTGGTGGTAGTGTCAGTGAACATGGAATCATGTACAAGTTATGATCATTTTGACATTGAAAAGTGAAAACCATTGCATATTGTGAAGTCTCTGTGGATCTCTGTGTCTTGGCCTTTGAAAGAGTGACATGGGAATTGGCATAAGCTGTAACTAAGACTTTCCATGATTTGCTGTATAAAAGAGGAGAAAACAGTGTGAATATAGGGCTTGATGAGATAAATGAGAAAAGATGTAAGAAAGCCTCTTGCTTGATTAACTGGGTCAAGAAATTTCAAATTTTTGAATTGTCTGTAGATACATTTTGTACCTTAAAGAGGAAGAAATCTCTGGTTAGCTTTATATAGTTCTTAGTCACATGACACTGATGAGCATAACTTCACTGACACGGTAAGAAATAAAAGTGGGATCCATCAGCTGTGGTGCTTCTTCAAGAATGTCCTTTCACACGGTCTTGGAGCGAAGTTGCCTCCAGTCCTTTGTTATCTTATGGATCGTTTGGTCCACTGTACTAAGTATAATGGGATAACTATAAGGTTTAATATATTTGTTTATTACTCCCTTCGGTCCTAATTATAGGACATATTTACCTAACTTTGAAGAAATTAAGGATAGTAGTTAAATTAGTTAATTTTATTTATTTTTCAAAAATACCCTTATTTAATTGGGGTGATTTAGGAATACTATATGAGTCTACCATGAGACAATCCAACCATTATCTAAAGCAATGGGGGTATTTTGGGAACAAATTGACAAAAATTAAAATTTTGTCTTATAATTAGGACCAAGATCAACTTCCAAATGTTGTCCTATAATTAGGACCGGAGGGAGTATTTGGTTTAGTTAAATATTTGTTTTATTAGAGTTGTCTCTTTTTATGTCACTTGTAGTTTCATTCGATCAGTTTATTTTGTACTACCCACGCTTATTGTTCTATTTGTACATTTGTGTTGTTCGAGGTGCCAATGTGTGCTGTCCCACTTCTTGGCCCAAATTTGTAGTAAGAAAAAAAAAAAGAGTCCCCAATTTAGGATGGGCTTTTATGATTGGGTACTTGGGCTGATCTGCAATCCAACTTTGGTTGACCCAAATTCAAGGCAGCCGAAAAATTCTTTTTTTGGCTGGGATGAGGTCACACTTGTATGAAGTTGATAATTGATATAATTTATGCAAGGCTTACTTGAATTTTTGGCTTAATTTCCTTCTTTACATTTATTATCATATGTCTAATACTATTAATCAAGTATTGCATTTACATGGTCTTGAGCGCAAGACTTCATATTAAAACTCATAACCGTCCACATTGTCCTAGAAGTTTTACAAGCCTCTAATAGTTTAAAATGTTAATGGTTAATGTTAGCTAAAAATTATAAATTTTACTCGTTTTTAACATTTCCAACACAATATTGATATAACAAAAACCTCCATATAGTCATAGTTCTTACACGAAAACTTTTGGAATAAAATTAAACCTTAATCTTAGATTTTTCCATTAAAACTTATATTTAGCTATTGACATATATCCTTGAATTGATTTCTTCATTAATTTACTTTGTTTATGGATTTAATCGGAATTTGAAATAAGACCCAAATGAATAATATTAAACTTTGCCTACTCTTCAAGAACTAATTATCTGAATCTAGCTAAATTTGTTAATTGATTATGTTAATGTCAAAAGTGTTCATGAACTTGTCTAAAAACACCTTTTACATCTGCAAGGACTCAAATCGAAAATTCCATGTGGCCAATACTTACTCTATTAGGATTAATGTTGTTTGTTGATGATAATGATAAAATTACTCCATTGAAGCTTACTTGGCTACGGGCGTATATCCCTGAATTGATTTCTTTATTAATTTACTTTGTTGATGAACTTGAATCTGAATCTATAATTTGCATTAGGTAGGCAAAACCTCGCTTACTTTTTAAGAAATAAACTTCTGAATCTAACTAAATTTGTTGATTACGTAAAAGCATTCAGGTAACTGTAGACAAATAAATGAACATAAAAAACGAATTCAATATGTGTGTGTGTATAAAATATAAAAAAGAGAGAAATTTCATAATTATAAAAAACAAACCCAATATATATTATAAAAAATAACTATAAGGTTGGTAGTTCAAAACCCACCGGTGTAAGAGTTTTTTTAGTGAGTGATTTATAAATATCTCTGTAAGCGCTCCTTAAATTTTAAGGCATGCCCTAGTCTCAATGAGCCCTGTGACTCAACTCAACTAAACTTTTATTGTACCTTATACTTGATTAAAGATTAGTTTGTAAAGTTGATAGGGTCTGTTTCTTTCTATTTTTTAAATATACTTGAATTTTTTTGATATAACTTATTAATTTATATAATAACATAATAATAATTGTGTTACCAAAAGGAAAAAAATAATTTTATACAAGTTGTTGTAAAATTATATTTTCCCCTAAAACAATAGAAAAAATTTCCATGCAAGTTTGCATATTTTTTCTTAACAGTAAAAGAGGAGGGTTCAGGCTAGGTTAGCATCATTATTTTCAATCTTGGAGTTTCAATCATTCCTTGCCTTAAAAATGTAAGGGTCAACCTTAGTTTATTAACAATTAAAATGATTTTGCTTTTATTTTAACATTTCGAGACGATATTGATATACTAAAAATTTTTGTATATTCACAACTCCTACACGATAATTTCAGAGGCAAAATTGAAGCTTAACCTTAGATTTTTCCATTGAAGAGCTTATATTTAGCTATTGACATATATCCTTGAATTGATTTCTTTATTAATTTGCTTTATTCATGGATTTAATCGGAATTCGAAATAAGAGCTACAAGAAAAATATAAATTTTTCTTGTTCTTCAAGAACCAATTACCTCTATCTAGCAAATTTATTTATTGACTACGTTAATGTCAAAAGTGTTCAAGCGCTTGTCCAAAAACGCCTTTTGCATTAACAAAGACTTAAATCGAAAATTCCATAGGGCCGGTCACAACTTACTCTATTAGGATTAATGTTGTTTGTTACTGATAATGATAAAATTTTATGGAGTACTCTATTATATTGAAGCTTACTTGGCTATTGGCATATATTTCAAATTGATTTCTTTGTTAATTGACTTTGTTGATAATCATACTCTGAATCTGTAGTTTGAGGTCTTAGCATTTATGCCATGGGATGAGGTGACACTTGTGTGAAGTTGATAAATGAAATAATTGTATGGAAGGCTGGCTTGAATTTTTGGCTTAATTTCCTTTCTTCTTTACATTAATGATCATATATCTATACTATTTAATCAAATTTACGTATTGTCAGGTTTAAGTGAGAATAATTTTTTCAAAAGCATCTCTTGCATTTACATGGTCTAAAGCGAGAGATTTCATATTTAAACTCAACGTTTTTTTACTAAGACAAATGTTATTAGTGATAATTATTACTCCCTCCGGTCCTAATTATAAGACAAAGTTGACTTTTTTAGAGAAATTAAGAAAACCAATTAAATTACTTTAGAATGTTTATATTTTTCGTATCCTTAGATTATATATTAGTTTATTAGACAAATTAATTAGTTTGAAGAAAAAAATAAAAATATAAATACTCTAAAGTAATTTAATTGACTTCATTCATTTCTCCAAAAAAGTCAACTTTATCTTATAATTAGGATTGGAGGGAGTAAGTTATATAGATTTTTGGGTTATTTTGAATTAGAAGTTTTCGTGTCTAAGCTGTGTATATCTAAAAGATTTTGTTCGATTAATATTGTTTTAGAAGTTTTACAAAAGGAGCAATGTCGCCTTTTACCGTTAAAAATTTTAAGGGTCAACCTTAGGTTTTTTTCAATAGTTAGGATGATTTTGCCTTTTTTTTTCCCCTAACACTTGTGGGCGATATTGATCTGAAAATAACTTCCGTATACTCACAGTTCTACACAAAAACTTTAGGGGTGAATTTTTCCATTGAAGCTTATATTTGGCAATTGGCATAAATCCTTGAATTGATTTCTTTGTTAATTTGCTTTGTTCATTGATTTAATCGGAATTCAAAATACAAACGAAATGGACAATATAAAACTTTGCCTGCTCTTCAAGAACTAATTATCTGAATGAAACTAAATTTGTTAATTGATTATGCTATTGTCAAAAGTATTCACTCGCTTGTCCAAAAACGCCTTTAGCATTTAAAAGGACTCAAATTAAAGATTCCATATGGCCATGACTTACTCTATTAGTATTGTTGTTGTCTGTTGATGATAATGATAAAATTTCACGGATTACTCCACTAAAGCTGAAGTGGCCATTGGCATATATCTCTGAATTGATTTTTTTTGTTAATTTACTTTGTCGATGAACTTAACATCTGAATCTGGAATCTACTCCAGGTTAACAGAACCTTGCTTATACCTTTGAGAAATAATCCTTCAAATCTAACTAAATTTGTTGATTAAGTAAACGCGTTCACGTATCTGCGAACAAATAAATGAACATACAATAATGAATTTAGTCTATATATAATATAAAATAAAGAAAAAAAATTTCATAATTATTAAAAAAAAAAATTACCCAAATGTTAAATCTATAACCAAGTGAGCAAGAATTCTTAATATGCTCCCCATGCTGGCCTATAAAATGAGAACCATACATCTCCCAATAACACCACCAAGTACCTTCCTCTTCACCCTAAAACCTCCACGCAATCTTTTCAGCTACAACAACGTCGTCCAACAACATCAGTTGGGAGATTATTCAGATGTCAAATCGTCGTCTCCAAACCCAACAGAGGCGCTTTCTCAGAAGAAGAACTACTGCTACCCCACAACAGGCTTCAAACCTACAGCGGTATTATCGGCTTCTCATCATGGGGGCTCATCGTCCCATGGCCAGCGTTATGGTTCCTGTCCTCCGCCGAGGGACTGGTTCACATCGCCTGAATAATAATCGCATCTTCGCTGTTACCCCTCAAGGAGGACTCTCTTCTGGTCATGGTGGCTCACAGCAGGCTAGTCGTCGGCTCCCTCATCAGTTTCTCACAGCTTTAACTATTAGGAGATTCTTGAGGAGGATGTCACAGAATGACCCCGTGGCTATGTCTGCTTGTGGTCGGATCAGAGCTGCCTGTCTCCCGCTTCCTCCTGCTCAGAACTGTCCAACACCGCCGCCACCGCCACCGCCACCAGTGAATAACGCGGTGGTGGTTAATGAGAGGGTGAGATCACAAGAACCTGCTCCAAGCGAAGAGTTTTTGCAGCGGATGACAATGAAGTAACTCAGCCTTATATCAACCTGCTAGATAATCCTATGAAGAATGATGTGGTTGAGTATGAAGAGCCAGATTCGACTCCAAAGCTCTAGAGCTTCATTAGATTCATTTGTGGTTCATGTTTTTAATGTTTTTGTTGTCGTTGTCGTGGTCGACGACGACGTCATCGTTGTCCTTGTTTATTGTTGTTGTTGTGGTGTTTAGGGCAGATGATTTGATATTATTGCCCTGGGTTTAATTTGAAAAATAAGTGTTGTATCACATTTAATTTCATGAATGAAGTTTACAAGTTTCAATTGTAATTTTAGTTTTTCGTTGTTCCTGATCCCAACTTGGTTTTAAGCTTTTGTGTTTGATGAAACGTTGAGACAGAGAGTGAGAAGGGGGGAAGGGGAAGGGGAAGATCATTTGTAATTTATAAATTAGTTAATTTAAGTTTGGATGCAATCCTCAACTCCGACGTATGTCTTCCGGTTATTTTTTTTTTTCAGTTTCTTATTTTAATGGCCATATTGATATAATAAAAACTTCTGTATACTCATATCTCCTACACGAAAACTAAAAGGGCAAAATTAAACCTTAACCTTTGATTTTTCCATTAAAGCTTATTTAGCTATTGACATATATATCATTAAATTGATTTCTTTATTAATTTACTTTGTTCATGGATTTAATCGGAATTCAAAATATCAGCTACATGAAAAATGTAAAACTTTTCTTGCTCTTCAAAAACTAGTTCTTTGTATCTAGCTAAATTTATTTATTGATTGCGTTTTTTGTATCTAGATAAATTTATTTATTGAATGTGTTAATGTCAAAAGTGTTCATGTGTTTGCCCAAAAACACCTTTTACATTAACAAAGACTTCAATCTAAAATTCCATATGGTCAAGAGTTGGTCTGTTTGAGAAGGCGGTGGGTAGGGTGAAACGCACGTTCAAGCTGAAAAAAGCACGGTGGGAGTATGGGATGCTGTTTGGGTTGGCAATTTTCCTAATGGGCTTTTAGCCTCAAAGCAACTTCTGAAAATAAGCCAAAAGGAGCTGCTTTTCACATTGGTTTATGAGCTTCACGGTGCCTCATCCGTTCTCTTACTTTGCACGCATTCATGGTTATCTCCCTCAGCCATGGCCGATCTTCTTAGAATTCGCGTCTTTATTTCTTGCAGGCAAGTGGTGTAATCTCTGTTGACTGTTGGGTTGTCGGAGGCCGTGAATCTTGTCGCCGTCCGTTTGGGTCGCCGTTCGGACGTCCTTCTCTTATCTTTCCTGCTAGTGGCTCATCCTCTTGAACCTTATCTTCCTCTACTCAAAAGTGATGGCAAATTTATCTTAACGAGTCCCATAAACACTTCTTAGCAATTCCTTAGCCCCACGGTCATGCTCGGTATTTTCTCTCTTCAGAATCGAACATTGTGTGATTTTTGTGAATGCGTGTGTTGTTGTGATTTCAAGCTTGGGAATTTTGCATGTAATGGAGCTGGAAGGAAGATAATAACGGAGATATTCATAGGGAGCATATAGAAGATGGAAGAGATGTTGGAATTCTGGAAAAAGAAGGGGCTTCTGGAACTGGATGTGAGAGGCCGTGGAAGATGTCACTGTTGGGGAAGGGTAAATTTTGTTTATTAATAAAAAGAATCCTTTTGAACATTTTTATATTTTAATACTAAAAAATCAAAATATAACTTGTTAATTTGATTTTTAAAAAATATATTATTATGTTGATAAAAATAAAGAAGGGAGAATGACAGTGAAGTCCCAAGGAAGAGGAGAAATGAAGAAATGGTCCCTATAGATTGCAACATGAAAAAATGGTCCCATTGAGTTGTCAATACAGGCTCCTGGAGTTGTCATTAACAACTCCAGGAGCCTGTATTGACAACTCCATGGGACCATTTTTTCATTTTGCAATCTATAGGGACCATTTTTTCATTTTTTTCCTTGCATGGGACCTAAGTGTAAATCTCTCAATAAAGAATTTGTCTTTTTGGACGGAGGGTTACGCCGTTACGGTGTTATAATAGGGAAAAGTTGGGAAAAAAAATCCTATTGATAATATTAAATTGCTAACAAGTTTCAGATTACTTTATTTGAGAAAAAAACATGGAAAACACAAACGACATTAATTAAGATGTGTGGCAAAAAGATTAAACGTTGTTATAATTTTGCATTATATATGATAACTCCTTGATTTATGGAGATAAAATAGAATTCAGATTTGGCGATTTTTTGTTTGAGAAATAATAGGGAAAATATGAAAAAAAATGGTATTGACAACATCAAATTCTTAACAAAATTCAAATTCGAGGATTTGTTGGAGAAATAATAGGGAAAACATAAATAACATTAATTAGAAGATATGGCTATTATTTAATAAGATTTAAGTTATTTTTAGTCATTTTTTATCTAAAGTGCTTTTCAAATAATCATCCAAATAAGTTTTAGTTTGAAAAAAAGTCACTTCTATCACCGCCAATCCAAACATAAATTACATTTATAAATTAACTTTTATTTTATCTTAAGTTTGTAAAAATCAAATAGAAAAAAAGTCATTTATGCCGCCGCTGACCCCAACGGGCTCTTACTCGATTAGGATTAATGTTGTTTGTTGATTATAAGATAAAATTTTATGGATTACTCTATTATATTGAAGCTTACCTCGGTATTGGTATATACTTTTCCTATGCTTAATATAAGATATATTTGGGGAGTTGATCTTGTTCCTAAGTACAAGACATATAGTTTTTGTATTCATCAATCTTTTTTTTAATTTACTCCTATTGATGCCCCCTCAACAATAATAAATGAGGAAAGGGAATGGAGGAATTGAGGAAAATGACTAGAATGTTTTAGAAAATATACGTTATATTAACTAACCCAATTAATTTCTTTAATCTAATCAAATTAGGTAAATATGTCTTATATTAAGGACCGAATAGAGTATTTTCGAATTGATTTCTTAGTTAAGTTACTTTGTTGATAAACTTACTCAGATTCTGTAATTCGAGGTCTTAGTATTTACTGCATATATGCCATGGGATGAGGTGACGCTTGTGTATGAAGTTGATAATTGAAATAATGTATGAAAGGCTAACTCGAATTTTTGGCTTAATTTCCTTTCTTCTTTACATTAATGATCATATATCATACTATTTAATCAAAATTAAGTATTGTCAGGTTTCAGTGAGAACAATTTTTTTTAAAAGCATCTTTTGCATTTACATGGTCTAAATTGTGAGATTTTTTCATATTAAAACTCATAACGCTTTTTACTAAGACAAATGTTTATTAGTGATAATTATTAAGTTATATAGATTTTTGGGTTATGGTTCAATTTTGATTCATAAGTTTTTGTGTATAAGCTGCGGATATCTAGAAGTTTTTGTTTGATCTATATTACACCGGAAGTTTGCAAAATTGAGCAATGTCGCCCATTGCTGTTAAAAATATAAAGGGTTTATATTAGTTTTTTAATAGTTAGGATCATTTTGCTTTCATTTTTAACACTTGTAGGTCGATATTGATCTAACAATAACTACCGTATACTCATAGCTTCTACATGAAAACTTCATAGACGAATTTTTCCATTGAAGCTTATATTTGTCAGTTGGCCTAAATCCTTGAATTGATTTCTTTGTTACTTTACTTTGTTCATTGATTAAATCGGAATTCAAAATAAAAATCAAATGAACAATATAAAACTTTGCCTCCTTTTCAAGAACTAATCATCTAAATGAAACTAAGTTTGTTAATTGATTATGCTATTGTCAAAAGTATTCACGCACTTGTCTAAAAATGTCTTTTACTTTCAGAAGGACTCAAATCAAAGATTTCATATGGGCACAACTTACTCGATCAGGATTGTTGTTGTTTGTTGATGATAATGATAAAATTTCATTACTCCACCAAAGCTTACGTGGACATTGGCATATATCTCCAGATTGATTTTTTTGTTAATTTATTTTGTTGATGAACGTAACATCTGAATCTGTAATATGCACCAGGTGAATAGAACCTCGCTTACTTTTTGAGAAACAATCCTCCAAATCTAACTAAATTTGTTGATTAAGTAAAAGCGTTCACTCTGTGAACAAATAAATGAACATACAAAAATGAATTCAGAGTGTGTGTGTGTGTATATAACATAAAATAAAGAAAAAAATTTCATAATTATAACAACAAAAATAAATTTGCCCAAATGTTAAATCTATAACAATCATGTGAGCAAGAATTCTTAATATGCTCCGCATGGTGGCCTATTAAATGAGAACCATACATCTCCCAATAACACCACCGAGTACCTTCCTCTTCAGCCTAAAACCTCCAAGCAGTCTTTTCATCTACAACAATGTCCTCCAACAACAACAGTTGGGAGATTATTCAGATGTCAAATCGTCGTCTCCAAGCCCAACTGAGGCGCATTCTCAGAAGAAGAACTACTACTACCCCACAACAGGCTTCATTCCTACAACGGTATTACCGGCTTCGCATAATGGGGCCTCATCGTCCCAGCATTATGGTTCCTGTCCTCCGCCGAGGGACTGGTTCACATCGCCTGAATAATAATCGCATCTTCACTGTTACCCCTCAAGGAGGACTCTCTTCTAGTCATGGTGGCTCACAGCAGGCCAGTCTTCGGCACCTTCATCAGTTTGTCATTGCTTTAACCATTAGGAGATTCTTGAGGAGGATGTCACAGAATGATCCTGCGGCTATGTCTACTTATGGTCGGATCAGAGCAGCCTGTCTCCCGCCTCCTCTGGCTCGGAACGGTTCAACACCGCCGCCGCCGCCGCCACCAGTGAATAACGCGGTGGTGGTCAATGAGAGGGTCAGATCACAAGAACCTATTCCAAGCGAGGAGTCTGCAACTGCTGAAAGTGGGGAAACTCAGCCCTATATCAACCTGCTGGACAATCCATTGAGAATGACGTGGTTGGGTCTAAAGAACCAGATTTGACTCGGAAGCTCTAGAGCTTCATCACCGGTTTCAATTGTGGTTCATGTTATGCATGTTGTTATTGTCCTTTTCTGTTGTTGTGGTTGTTGTTGGCGCAGATGATTTGATATTATCGCCCATGGTTTGGAAAATAAGTGTTGTATCACATTTAATTTCATGAATGAAGTTTACAAGTTTCAATTCTGATTTTAGTTCGTCATTGTTCTTGATCCCAACTTGGGTGTTTTTTGAGTTTTTGTGTTTGATGAAACGTTGGCGAAGGATATATTACGAGATATGATATCAGGTCTCAATATATAATTGACGTCAATAGATTAAGAAGCCACCTTCATTATTTGTAAATCATCAAAAATTAATATTATTATCTTTATTTTTTTGTATCTTAACTTTCCCGACATGCGGTTTTTATTATTTTATTAAATATTTCTTCACATGTTTTAAAAAAACTTAAATATTAAAAAAAATTGTCAAAATAAAAAGTAAGCTAAAATATACTTTTAGCCCTTTATGTTTTACATGAGGTATATTTTTTGTCCTTTAACTTTATAAAATATATATTTTGTCGTATATTTCTAATACGGTTAATGTTACTAATAGAAAATGTTGACACAGCAAACTGAATTGATTATTGTGTAGCTAACAAAGGATATTTAAGTTTTACTTTTTTAATATAATATATTTAGATTATTAAGCTAAAATAAATCACTGCAAATGAAATTGAAGTTTTGCTATTTAGATTATTAAACTAAAATTTTTTAATACAATCGAGATTTTAATATTGAATGCTTCATTAGGTTTAGATATTTTTAATTTACACATATTTAAATTTAAGATTAATAGCATTTAATTACATAATTATCACTTAAGTTTATATAGTTAGCACTTAAGTTTGTTGTGTTAGTGTTTTACGTTAGCAATATTAACCGTGTTAGAGTTATAGCACCATAAGTATACTTTATAAAGTTAATAAAGTTAAGTGACTAAAAGTATAACTCATATAAATTTAAAGAACTAAAAGTATACTTTAGCTTAAAAAATAATAAAATATGAAACGCTTATATTAAATTTAAATAATTCAGACGCTATTGAAAAAAGAATAACATAGCCATCATGCATGCCACTTTTCCCAAATAATAGATCTTTGAGTTCTAATTTAATTTGCCTATGAAATTTTAGAGCTTTAGGTCTAAGGGAAGCATATATGATTTTAGGGCTTGCTTGAATTGCCGTTTAAAAAACACGTTCACGTAATCTGAGATAAAACTCTTCTCACATACTTGTCTTATAGTGAAAATTACGTTGGAAAAACAATTTCTATAGCACTAAATCCAAACAGGTACTTAATCCAAACTGCATGTTTAGATACATAAAAAAAATTGACAAAAAAAAATTATAACGAATAAAAATCATATATTATGTGAAACTTTTAATTACAAATCAACATAATATAAATTTACATTAATGATCATATATCTATCGCTATTTAATCAAAACTAAGTATTGTCAGTTCTAAGTGAGAACAATTTTTTCAAAAGCATCTTTTGCATTTTCATGGTTTAAAGTTTGATGTTTCATATTAAAATCCATAACGCATTTTACTAAGACCAATGTTTATTAGTGATTAGTTATAGGAAAAAAGACAGAAAAATACCATTTGAATTTCAAAATCCCGCTAACAAGAATGGTAATGGGATTGACAAGAATGATAATGGGATTGACAACGCAAATCTTTTTCAAAGGACTAATTTGGGATTTTGAAGTTCAAGTGGTATTTTTCTGTCTTTTTCCCTTAGTTATATAGATTTTTGGGTTAAGTTCAATTTTGATTCAGAAGTTTTTGCATATAAGTTGTGGATATTTTTAAGCTTTTGTTTGATCAATATTGTCCCGAAAGTTTGTTTCAAAAAAAAAAAAAATTGTCCCGGAAGTTTTACAAGAGGAGCAACATCACCCCTTATTGATAAAAATGTTAAAGGTGAACGTTAGTTTTTTAATAATTAGGATGATTTTGCTTTCGTTTTTAACACTTGTGGGGCTAAATTGATCTAAAAATAACTTTCATATATACTCACAGCTTCTACACGAAAACTTTATGGGCGAATTTTTCCTATATTTGGCAATTGGCATAAATCCTTGAATTGATTATTTTGTTAATTTACTTTGTTCATTGATTTAATCGGAATTCAAAATAAAAACTAAATGAACAATATAAAACTTTGCCTACTTTTCAAGAACCGATTATCTAAATGAAACTAAATTTGTAAATTGATTACACTAAATATAATGTTAAAAGTATTCACACGCTTGTCTAAAACCGCATTTTGTATATATGAGGACTCAAATCGAAAATTCCATATGGCCACACCTTACTCTATTAGGATTGTTGTTGTTTGTTGATGATAATGATAAAAATTCATAGATTATTCCACTAAAGCTTACGTGACCATTGGCATATATCTCTGAATATGATTTCTTTGTTACTTTACTTTGTTGACTGACTTAACAGCTGAATCTATGATCCGTGTTAGATGAATATATAGATCCTCGTTTACTCTTTGAGAAATGATCCTCCAAATATAACTAAATTTGCTAATTACATAAAAGCGTTCATGTAACCGCAAACAAATAAGTGAATATACAAAAATGAATTCAGTGTATACATAATATAAAATAAAGAAAAAAATTACACAATTATAAAAACAAAAATAAATTTACCCAAATGTTAAATTGGTTAACAATTTTGTGAGCAAGAATTCTTAATATGCTCCGCATGGTGGCCTATAAAATGAGAACCATACATCTCCCAATAACACCACCAAGTACCTTCCTCTTCACCCTAAAACCTCCAAGCAATCTTGTTAGCTACAACAATGTCCACCAACAACAACAGTTGGGAGATTATTCAGATGTCAAATCGTCGTCTCCAAGCCCAACAGAGGCGCATTCTAAGAAGAAGAACTACTACTACCCTACAACAGACTTCATACCTACAACGGTATTACCGGCTTCTCATCGGAGCTCATCATCCCAGCATTATGGTTCCGGTCTTACACCGAGGGACTGGTCCACGTCACCTGAATAATAATCGCTTCTTTATTGTTACCCTTTAAGGAGGACTCTTTTCTGGTGGTGCTGCCTCACTGCAAGCTAGTCGGTTCCCTCATCAATTTGTCACAGCTTTAGCCATTAGGAGATCCTTGAGAAGGATGTCACAGAATAATTCTGGGACCATGTCTGCTTATGGTCGACTCAGAGCTTTCTGTCTCCCGCCGCCTCCTCCGGCTCAGAACCGTCCAGCGACGCTGCTGCCACCATTGAATAACACAGTGGTGGTTAATGAGAGGGTGAGATCACAAGAACCTGTTCCAAGTGAAGAGTTTGCAACTGATGAAAGTGGGGGTAGCTTAACCCTATATCAACCAGCTGGGATATCTCATGGAGAATGAGGTGGCGGCTCTAGAAGAACCAGATTTGACTCTGCAGCTCTAGAGAGCTTCATCAGTTTCATTTCTGGTTCATGCTATTATTGTTATTGTCCTTATTTGTTGTTGTTGTGGTGGTGGTGTTTGGGGCAGATGATTTGATATTGTTGTGAACACAGATTAATACAGTGGCATGAGATAGTTGAAGAAGCAAGTCGGTGGTGTATTTTGTTGACTATTCCTCAACTACTCTTTGATTTGTTTGGGGCAGATGATTTGATATTGTTGTGAACACAGATTAATACAGTGGCATGAGATAGTTGAAGAAGCAAGTCGGTGGTGTATTTTGTTGACTATTCCTCAACTACTCTTTGATTTGTTCCCACTAATCGCTCTTACTTTGTCTATATTTTTTCCTATAAATATCATGTAAATCCTCTCAGTTTAATACAATCAATTCTAATCTTCAATTCTCTTCATGGTATCAGAGTGTCAGAGAAGAATTGAAATTGAATCAAATTGTGTTCTGTATCATTAATATCAGAATCGTTACCTCTGTCTTCGGCGTTGTCGGTGCTCAATCTGGGAACAAAAGTAGAGAAGGAATCGGAGTTTCATCATCTCTCCGTCTTCACCACCATCTACGTTGCTACCAAGATTGCAAAGCACCCCCGCTACATCCTTTGTCGGCACCCTCTGGTTTCTTCTTCACCATTGTCGGCCGTATCTCCACCGTGCGAGACCCACCGTAGCTGTCCCAGCCTCATCGTTGTGTTCCAAACCCTTGCAAGCAGCTCCGACGGTGGTGGTATATGCGTTAAAGGTCGTCGCCTCTCTCTCTCTCGTCACAGCCCCCAGCCCAGCTCTCGATCTCGCCTTTGGTCGTCGCCTCTCTCTCTCTCATCACAGCCCCCAGCCCCCAGCTCTAGATCTCGCCTCTGGTCGCCTGTCGGAGTTTGGACGCCGAGATGAGAGACGACGAGACGCGACGCCATCACGCTGACGCGAATCTGGACCTGCAAACGAAGACGAGGCCCTCCTGTGCTCTCTTGAACTAACGGCAGCAAATGAGTTTGACCGGTGCTCAATTATTTAATTGAGTCGAAGACCAATTTGTCATTTTCACAATTCGGAGGATCAAACTGTCATTTTTCAAATTCGGAGGATCAAACTGTCATTTTGCAAATTCGGAGGATCAAACTGTCATTTTCCAACTTCGGAGGACCAACGTGTCATTTTGAAAATTCTACGGACCAAACTGGTATTTCTGAAATTTGAAAAACCACTCTGTCATTTTTTTTCCGTCATTATGTCTACAGTTTCATATGCCTCTTCCTCTGTGCCTCGATCTGGCTCAAATGACATCTCCACTGTCCTTATTGTTTTTGAGAAACTTACCAGCGACAATTATCGAGAATGGTCTCAATCCACGATTCTCGCTCTCGATGGAAGGGACAAACTTGAATACATAACTGGTGAGGTAAAAAGACCTCCAACCTCGGAAACCAAGGAATTTCGCAAATGGAAGTCCGAAAATGCATTGGTATTCTCTTGGTTAATCAATGCGATGTCATCCTCAATTAAGAAGAGTTTTATGTACCTTCCCTCAGCTCAAGAAATTTAGGAAGCTCTTCGTGAAACATACAGTCCTGTGGGAAATAGGTCCCGCATATTTGATGTCAAGAGAAAGATATGGCAGCTAAAACAGGACCACATACCACTCGGTGATTATTATCTAGAAAAATCCTCACTTTGGCAAGAGCTTGATGCCCTACAGAATCAAACTTATCATTGTGGGGCAGATGCTCAAGAAGATCGCAAAGCAAAAGAAGCAGAGAGAGTATATGAGTTGCTTGCTGGTCTTAATGTGATTTATGATGATGTTCGGGCTAGAATTCTTAGTCAAGAACCCTTACCATCTGTACGTGAAGTCTATACTTTCTTGCGAAATGAAGAGGATAGACGAAAATCAATGCTTCAAAATTCGAATAATTCCGCTGCTAATTCTGAGGCCTCAGCACTTGCTATTCAATCCATGGAACCAAAAGGTTCTAAAGGTCGCCCATTCTGTGATCATTGTAAGAAACAGGGGCATACTAAGGACACTTGTTGGAACTTCCATGGTAAACCTGCTGACTGGAAGCCGAAGAAAGGGAAAGGAAGAGGTTACGTGGCTAAAACTTCCAAGGAATCATCCCAAAGTGATCCTCTACACAAAATCATGGAAATGCTAGCCACACTACAGACTACAACCAAGCCTATTGCCACAGTGGTCAAGAGAGGTAATTTCTTTCAAGCTTTGGCTGTGATAAAAGAACAATGTATAGGGAATTGTTGGATTGTTGACTCAGGTGCCTCAGATCATATGACTGACAATAAGGCTCTCTTCTTATCCTATACTCCTATCACCAAGGGTGTAACTGTACGAATTGCTGATGATTCTGAACCTATTGTTACTGGAATTGGTTCCATCAAAATCTCAGCTGCACTTACTCTTCACTCAGTATTACATGTTCCAAAATTGAAGTGTAATTTACTATCCGTAAATAAATTAGCTAATGATGAACATTGTCAAGCTAACTTCTTTGCTACCTACTGTATTTTTCAGGATCTGCTGACGGGGATGACGATTGGGAGTGCTAAAGAGCTTGATGGTCTTTATTATCTTAATGAAAGTGATCGTTCTCAAACTTGTAATAAAGTGTCTCTCCCTAGCACTAGTAACCTAGAGTTATGGCACAAACGATTAGGTCATCCTAATTTAAATTACATGTCTCAAATGTTTCCATCCCTCGTTTCTAATAAAAGCACCTCTGATTTTCATTGTGATTCATATGAAAGGGCTAAGCATCATCGTACTTTATTCCCAAAAATCCTATACCAAGCCTCAAAACCTTTTTCCACAATTCATAGTGACTTATGGGGACCATCCCGCACACCAAACCGATAAAAAACAAAATGGTTCATCACATTCATTGATGACCATACACGTGTCAGTTGGGTCTACTTGTTGAAAGATAAAACAGAGGTGTATCAAACATTCCTTAACTTCCACTACATGATCCAAACTTAATTCCAAACCCAAATCCAGATCCTGCACACCGATAATGGGACTGAATATTTCAATCAGGCCCTCTCTACCTTCCTGGTTGAAAATGGCATTATTCACAAAAGTACTTGTCCCAATACACCTCAGCAGAATGGTATTGCTGAATGAAAGAATCGCCATATTCTTGAAACTGCCAGAGCCATTATGTTTAGTAGTACTGTTCCTAAATATCATTGGGATGATGCTGTCCTAACTGCCACATTTCTCATTAACCGAATGCCAAGCCGACTACTGTCTTACAAAACGCCACTTCAACTTCTCCACCAATACTATAATCTCCCATACCTTGAAAACACTCTGCCACTCCAGGTGTTTGGGTGTACATCATACGGTCATCTCCATCACACCAACAAACTTGACCCTAGAGCCCTTAGGTGCGTCTTCCTTGGCTATTCTCATTCTCAAAAAGGATACAAGTGTTATGATCCAGTCTCCAAACGTTTATTTGTCACCTGTGATGTCACCTTCCTTGAGAATACACCTTTTTATACCTTGTCTGCAATTCAGGGGGAGAAAACTGGTGAATTTCAGACAAATGAAACACCAAAGGATGACCAAACATTCACAATTTATATACCTACCCACACAGAACCTGCTCCTGATACCTCTGATACACCTGATAACAACTTTGAGATTCCTGATAACCTTGATACCTCTGATAATGTGCCAATTCCAGGGGGAGACACAAATATGTGGGGTAATACCTACATGCGACGACACAAAAAAGGTAATGAACCACAGCCTATTAGCACTCACCAGGAGTCAGTATCAGAGGCAGATCTAAGAGAAATCGAAGGTTCTGATCTTAATCTTCCCATTGCAATGCGAAAACAACCTAGACAACCCAGATCAAGCACCAGATATCCTATAGAGAAATTTGTCTCTTATAAGGCGCTTTCATATAAGTACAGTACATTTGTCTCTCATCTTGATAGAATCAGGATACCAGACACGATTGATGAGGCTATGGCTATACTTGAGTGGAGACAAGCTGTTTTAGAAGAGATGGAGGCTCTCAAGCGAAATAAGACATGGAATGTAGTAAATTTACCTCAAGGAAAAAAGGTTGTTGGATGCAAATGGGTATTCACTCCTAAATATAGAGCAGATGGAACACTCGAGAAATATAAAGCTAGACTGGTTGCACAAGGTTTTACACAAAAATATGGGGAAGATTACACAGAAACTTTTGCTCCAGTAGCCAAGCTGAATACCATTAGGATTCTATTATCTATTGCAGTGAATTTAGATTGGAATCTACACCAACTCGATGTAAAAAATGCCTTCCTCAACGGAGAACTCAAGGAAGAAGTGTACATGAAGTTACCTCCAGGGTTTGCAGGAAAAAAAGGTGACCAAGTCTGCAAGTTAAAGAGGTCGTTATATGGGTTAAAGCAATCTCCGCGTGCTTGGTTTGACAGATTTACCCGGGTTCTGAAGAGACATGGGTATACCCAAGGGCAGAGTGACCATACTTTGTTTGTCAAACATCATAAGGGTAAGATGGCTGTTCTGGCTGTATACGTTGATGATATAATTCTTACAGGAGATGACGAGCTGGAAATCAATCAAATCAGGACAGCCCTGCCACGAGAATTCCAGATTAAAAATCTTGGAGAAATGAAGTACTTTCTCGGAATGGAAGTTGCCCGATCTAAGAAAGGCATTTATATCTCCCAAAGGAAGTATGTATTCGACCTTCTAAAGGAAACATGGATGATAGGTTGCAGGCCAAGTGACACACCTATACGGGTAGATAAAATAGATGAAGATGCAGATCTCAGTAAAGCAGTGGACTTAGGGAATTATCAACGGATGGTAGGCAAACTAATATACCTGTCTCATACTAGACCAGACATTGCATTTGCAGTAGGTGTGGTCAGCCAGCATTCTCATGATCCTAAACAGAAACATTTGAATGAAGTCTACAGGATCCTTCGTTACTTGAAGGGATCTCCATGACATGGCTTGTTATTTAAGAAAACTGACAAACAGATTGTAGAGTTATTTACAGATGCTGATTGGGCAGGTGATCGAGATGATAGGAAATCTACATCTGGATATTGTAAGTATGTGTGGGGTAACCTGGTCACATGGAGAAGTAAAAAGCAAAGTGTAGTTGCGAGAAGCAGTGCTGAAGCTGAATACAGGGCCGTGGCACTAGGAATCTGTGAAGGCATATGGATAAAGCGTTTTCTTGAAGACTTGAGGAAGTCTATAAATCTACCAATCAAGGTCTATTGCGATAACATGGCTGCAATCAACATTTTTCATAATCCAGTTCAACATGACAGAACTAAACATGTAGAAATAGACAGACATTTTATAAGGGAAAAAGTTGATGAGGGAATTGTTGATCTAAGGTATATTCCTTCTAGAGAACAGACCGCAGACATCCTCACTAAAGGACTGCCCAAGGACAGGTTTGATTATCTGATTGGCAAGTTGAACTTGATTGATATCTACAGTCCAACTTGAGGGGGAGTGTTGTGAACACAGATTAATATAGTGGCATGAGATAGTTGAAGAAGCAAGTCGGTGGTGTATTTTGTTGACTATTCCTCAACTACTCTTTGATTTGTTCCCACTAATCGCTCTTACTTTGTCTATATTTTTTCCTATAAATATCATGTAAATCCTCTCAGTTTAATACAATCAATTCTAATATTCAATTCTCTTCAGATATTATCGCCGAGGATTTGGAAAAATGAGTGTTGTATGACATTTAGTTTCATGAATGAAGTTTGCAAGTTTCAGTCGTGATTTTAGTTTATCATTGTTCTTGATCCCAACTTGGGTTTTAACTTTTGCGTTTGATGAAACATTGAAAAGGATATATAACGGGATATTATATCAATTCCCAATTATATATTGACATCAATATATATAAAATAGATTAAGAAGCCCCCCTCATTATTTGTAAGCCATTAACAATATTATTATTTTTCTTATTTAAAAAATTTCTTCACTCATTTTAATAAGATTTTAATATTAAAAAATTGTAAAAATAAAAAATAATAAAAATCTGAAACACTTAATTATATTGAATTTAAAAAATTCAGCCGCTATTTTAAAAAGAATAACATAGCCATCATGCATCCTTGGCTATATATTAGTTTGCAAAGTTGATAGGGTCTTTTTAAAAAAAAAAAGAAAAAAAGAAATCATACTTGAATTGTTTTGATATAATTTATTAATTTATATAGTAACATAAAAATATTTGGGTTACCAAAAGAAAAAAATAATTTTATAAAAGTTGTAAAATTATATTTTCCCCTCAAACAATAAAAAAATTTCTATGCAAGTTTGGATATTTTTTCTTAACCAAAAAAAACTGATGGGTCAGGCTAGGTTATTAGCATCATTATTTTAAGTCTTGGAGTTTCAATCATTCCTTGCTTTAAAAATGTAAGGGTCTACCATAGTTTTTCAAAAATTAGAACAATTTTGATTTTATTTTAACACTTTTAAGATGATATTGATATAATAAAAATTTATGTATACTCGCACCTCCTACACGAAAGCATGAGAGGCAAAATTGAAGCTTAACCTTAGATTTTTCCATTGAAACTTATATTTAGCTATTGGCATATATCCTTGAATTGATTTCTTTGTTAATTTATTTTGTTCATGGATTTAATCGGAATTCAGAATAAGAGCTACATGAAAAATATAAAATTTTTCTTGCCCTTCAAGAACCAATTATCTGTATATAGCTAAATTTATTTATCGACTATGTTAATGTCAAAAGTGTCCACGCGTTTGTTGAAGAACACCTTTTGCATTAACAAAGACTTAAAGCGAAAATTCCATATGGTCACAACTTACTCTATATATTAGGATTAAAGCTGCTTGCTGATGACAATGATAAAATTTTATGGATTACTCTATTATATATATTGAAGCTTACCTGGCTATTGGCATATATTTTCAAATTGATTTCTTTGTTAATTGACTTTGTTGATAAACTTACTCTGAACCTGTAATTCGTGGTCTTAGCATTTACTGCATATATGCCATGGGATGAGGTGACGCTTGTATGAAGTTGATAACTGAAATAATATGGATTAAAGGCTGCTTGAATTTTTGGTTTAGTTTCCTTTCTTCTTTACATTATTGATCATATATATCTAATACTACTATTTAATCAAAATTAAGTATTATCCGGTTTAAGTGAGAATAATTTTTTCAAAAGCATCTTTTGCATTTACATGGTCTAAAGCGTGAGATTTCATATTAAAACTCATAACGTTTTTTACTAAGACAAATGTTTATGAGTGATAATTATTAAGTTATATAGATTTTTGGGTTAAGGTTCAATTTTGAATCAGAAGTTTTCGTGTATAAGCTGTGGATGCCCAGAAGATTTTGTTCGATTAATATTATTCTGAAAGTTTTATAGAATGAGCAATGTCGCCATTTACCGTTAAAAATGTAAGGGTCTACGTTAGTTTTTTAATAGTTAAGATGATTTTATCTTGTTTTTTCAACACTTGCGGGTGATATTGATCTAACAATAACTTTTATATACACACAACTTCTACACAAAAACTTTAGGGGCGAATTTTTGCATTGAAGCTTATATTTGGCAATTGGCATAAATCATTGAATTGATTTCATTGTTAGTTTAGTTTGTTCATTGATTTAATCAGAATTCAAAATACAAACCAAATGAACAATATAAAACTTTGCCTGCTCTACAAGAACTAATTATCTGAATGAAATTAAATTTGTTAATTGATTACGCTATTGTCAAAAGTATTCAAGCGCTTCTTCAAAAATGCCTTTTGCATTCGGAAGGACTCAAATCAAAGATTCCAAATGGCTACGACTTACTCTATTAGGATTGTTGTTGTTTGTTGATGATAATAATAAAATTTTGTGGATTACTCCACTAAAGCATACGTGGCCATTGGCATATATCTCTGAATTGATTTTTTTTTATTAATTTACTTTGTCGATGAACTTAATATCTAAATCTGAAATCCACGTCAGGTGAACTGAACCTCACTTACTCTTTGAGAAATAATCCTCCAAATTTAACTAAATTTGTTGATTACGTCAAAGCGTTCATGTAACTGCAAACAAATAAATGAACATACAAAAATGAATTCAGTGTATCTATAATATAAAGTAAAGAAAATATTTCATAATTATAAAACAAAAATAAATTTACCCAAATGTTAAATCTATAACAATTATGTGAGCAAGAATTCTTAATATGCTCCCCAAGCGGGCCTATAAAATGAGAACCATACATCTCCCAATAACACCACCAAGTACCTTCCTCTTCACCCTAAAACCTCCAAGCAATCTTGTCAGCTACAACAATGTCCTCCAACAACAACGGTTGGGAGATTATTCAGATGTCAAATCGTCGTCTCCAAGCCCAACAGAGGCGCTTTCTCAGAAGAAGAACTACTGCTACCCCACAACAGGCTTCATACCTACAACGGTATTACCGGCTTCTCATCATGGGGGTTCATCGTTCCAGCATTATGGTTCCTGTCCTCCGTCGAGGGACTGGTTCACATCGCCTGAATAATAATCGCATCTTCGCTGTTACCCCTCAAGGAAGACTCTCTTCTAGTCATGGTGCCTCACAGCAGGCCAGTCTTCGGCACCTTCATCATCAGTTTGTTATTGCTTTAACCATTAGCAGATTCTTGAGGAGGATGTCACAGAATGATCCTGCGGCTATGTCTACTTATGGTCGGATCAGAGCTGCCTGTCTCCCTCCTCCCCTGACTCAGAACCATCCGGCACCCCCGCCGCCGTCGCCACCAGTGAATAACGCAGTGGTGGTTAATGAGATGGTGAGATCTCAAGAACCTACTCCAAGCGAAGAGTCTGCAACTGATGACAGTGAAGTGATTCAGCCCTATATCAACCTGCCAGATAATCCTATGAAGAATGACGTGGTTGACTATGAAGAACCAGATTTGACTCCGAAGCTCTAGAGCTTCATCAGTTTCCTTTGTGGTTCATGTTTTTAATGTTTTTGGTATCCTTGTTTTGTCGTCGTCGTCTTTGTTTGTTGTTGTTGTTGTGGTGGTGGTGTTTGGGGCAGATGATTTGATATTATCGCCCAGGGTTTAATTAGAAAAATAAGTGTTGTATCACATTTAATTTCATGAATGAAGTTTACAAGTTTCTGTTCATCGTTCTTTGATCCCAACTTGGGTTTTATGCTTGTGTTTGATGAAACGTTGAGAAGGATATGAATAAGTATTATGTATAATATGAAACTTTTAATTACCAATCAACATGACATAAATTTGATCAAAAATATCAACATGATATAAATTTACGGGGGGAAAAAATTATGCGTTATATCTTGCAAGCATTTCGTTATATAAGACGCAACAAGTGCTGGCTTGTTTCATTTTTTCAGCTCAAGCTAAGATGAATTGATAAAAAAGGGGCATTCCGAGAATCGAACTCGGGACCTCTCGCACCCAAAGCGAGAATCATACCACTAGACCAAATGCTCAGCTTGTCAATGAGGCTTCTCGTTTCTATATATTTTGTGACAGACCACCCGCATTAGTTTTCCCCAAACACTAAATCAGTTCTTAATATTTTTTTTAAAAAAAATTACAGTCTATTTTATCAAAGAATTTGATAACCTCATAACAAGAACGTAAGAAATTATATTTACACACTTATCCCTTTTTTAAAAAAATTATTATTGTTATTATTATTAAATATCTCTTTTTTAATTATTATTGTTGTTGTAGTAAATCAGACGCAGGTAACAGAGTGATAATGAAGAATAATTTTCTAGAACGAGCAGGAGCTACCCGTGCGTTGCATGGAGAGCTTTCTCTTCTTTCATACTTTAAAAACAGGAAATTTTAAAGTGTCAGTAATCAGGAAGTTCCATGAGCCTTGTAATTGCAGAAGGCATATCAGACATAGATTATGCATAAGGAGAAAACATTCCACATATAAAATAAATGAATAAGCAGAACTTGACATTAGATGGTAGCTTAATTAGAAACATACATTGTACCAGAGCATTATCCTTGGCAAATCAGATCAATTTTGTGCTCATCTCTGATTTTCTCAAGAACTTCAGTCCCTAGTCCTCCCATGGGTAGTTATGTTTTCCAATAGTTACAACATCCACTTGGTTTATCAGAAGCTTGAAAAATGACCTGCAAAACATTGTAATTAACATGACATTATATCAATATCTAAAATAATGTATTTTGTGTCGGTAACTATTATCAGATTAGATGATGTGATCTGATAATAGTTGGTAAGCTCTATAACATTGAGGCGATAGATACACATATGCTACAAAAAATAAAAAGATTGATAGACACACACTAATAATTCAAGACGTTGTCCCACACCAATTCACCCTCTCATCTTTTTTGCTTGGTGTTGGATTTTTCTAGCTCGTAATGCAGTCATAAAGAGCAAGCAAACGTTCTACTTTATTGGTTGCTTTTTACAATCTTTTGACACTATAAATTCTTTAAATAATTAAATAAGAAGGGACAAAACAATAATTAATACTGATATATGTATAGGAGTTCAAGTTTATATTTATGCAGAATATAATATTAATACTTATGTACTTATATTGTAGTTAGTTAATTTAATTGAAGCTGAATCTGTCCTAATATTATATATAATATATATATATATATATTAATTAATTAACCATTTCATGATGAGTAACCATTCTCCTTTAAGGTTTATTATGTCTTTTAAGTCTGTATTTTTTTTTTTTTTGGAGAGTGATAAACAATCAACCTAAGAAAAATGACATATATTAATAATAGATATAGGGTAAAACACATTCAACTGATCAATTCCAAATGAAGAAGATATCTAATAAATGCCTTGGCAGGCTCCACCACACACACTCGTATGCTTTTCTTGTGGTAATTTTTATATATTCCTTTTGTTTTTTTCTTTCTCAATATATGCATATGATGCAACGATTGGATTCCTCTTCTTTTGAGGAATGAATGATGACCAATCAATGACACCCCCCTTGGCTATCACCTTCACTTCATCTCCCTCACCGCCACACACAGCTGGAACACATACTGGGAGGAGAGTTTCTTTGCAGTGGCGCCGCATGGTTGATCTCATTCCTTCCCTTCACCTCTATTCTTCCTCGCCGAGACGCCCCTGGCGAACTCCCTCTCCTGTTCTCCACCAAGCTTAATCCAACCTCCATCGGCGACCCCCTCTCGCCGTCAACATCTGACTATCGCCACCGTCGTGGGAGAGAGCTACGTTTTGAAGTTGAAACAGAGGAGGCGACGAGAGACACTCAAGAGTTGGAGGTCACAGTGCCAAGAGTTTGATAGACACCCTCCAAACCGTCACCATCGTGACCAGCACTCGTCTTCCATGATACATTTCCGGCCACTAAGGTAAACTTTCCAGCCCCCATTTCCAGTGACCTTCATCGTCATTCCCACTCTCACCTTCAAGCACCTCTTCTGTCTACACCAACAACCACAGCGCCGAGAGCTTGAAGAGGAGGGAGACTCAACACCACACCTTCCTTTTCCAGCGAGGTTTTGAAATTTTTTTCGGCCCCCATTTCCGGCGTGACAGAGAGTTTTCCAGAAAGATTTTCCCAATTTCCGGTGACCACCTTTTCCATACAGAACTTCAGGAAAGGGAGGCCACTCTCTAGACTTGCGACATCAGTGTGGGAGACATCGGTCGGACAACCAACAGGTACAAAACACAACAGATCTCCCTCACATTCTTCCCTAGATGAACGTCGGCCAACTAAGCTTGTGGAAAGTGGTCCATGCCTTGCAAAATGACAACGGAAAGCGAGAGAAAACGGGAGTGAAAGACATGAAGTTACCAGTAGGATGAAAAAGAGAGGAAGGAATGAATTATGTAAACCACCGTTTGTTGGAACGTACCTGAAGAGGAGAGGGAGTTCACTCAGACTTGATATTGATTATCGCACGATAGTAAAAACAAATCAGTGAATGTAAAGCTTCCCATTCAAACCGAACCCATTGACACATTCAGCTCCATCCATGAATAATCAAGTATATAGCAGTGGATGAAGAAGAAGAATAAGAAGGGTCTTTACCTGCAACCACTAGAAAGCCCATGTCAATTCCCCTATGAAATCGACAAAGGCGCCTTCCCTCCATCGCACCCTCTTCTCTGAAAACATGAAGTTGAAAGCAGCAAGTCTAGAAGCAGAGCCAAGCATCACCGTCGTATCATTTTCTCTGCCTCAAGGTCCTGCTTAATTGAGGAAAATGTGTGTAGGGTGAGGAGGATTCGAGAATATAAATATATCATTCTGCAACTTGGTGGGATGTTTGAATTTAAATTACCCGCTCAACCGCTTGAGTTCAAAATTCCAATTTTTGAAATTTGGAAAAGGGCGAAGGAAGCTGCAGAATTGTAGAAGGGCTGTGCATATGAAACGGATTCGGACGCGAAGCCAAGACAGAGCCGAAACTGTTCATTGGCTTATTGGCTCATGAACAGTTGTTTACGCTCTCTGCAAAAGGGAAGAGACTTGTATGATATATTGATGCCTTGTTTTCATGTCCGCGTACACTACACTCAACAGACCCGCATTTGAAATCCTTTGGCACAACTGCACAAGGCTACACTTGATCCGTGCCAGTTGCACAAACCATCCCCGAAAAAGAAACAAAAGATAAGCATATATACAGCTCACAAAACCTGAATAACTCTTGCTGATGCAGAAAACTACGCAAGATGCTAAGGAGTAATTCAAACTATATCAGAAAATCAACTCGAGTAACAAACTTTTTCCTGAAAGCATTTTATGCATAAACCATATGAGATAATCATTGGGGAAGCTTGCAGACACGATCAATCCTGCTATATATCCTTAGAAGGCGCATTTATCATTTCAACTCCTATAATGTGAATGCAAGCTGTTAATATTAAAGGAATCAATGAAACGAGTAATGAGCTCAGATGTATAACAATAACAACAAGTTTCATCTCATTAGGTGAAGTCGATTACATGAATCGCACAATGATATTGTGCTCTTTCAACAACCAAATCTTTGAATGAATTATTAACAAAAAAACCCCACTCAATAATTTGATTGAGCTATAGAAGAAGCAAAAAGGTTATCAGGAGGTAAACTCCCATGATAGTTTTACCACTCAGACTTCAATGATAGTTCCCGATCCAGCAACCAATTTAGGAAATTTCGTTTCAAAAGCCTTACAAATAGGATTGTAAAACAAGGATAGCTATCTTAAATTCATGCATAATAGGTGGTAACTCTTATCAGTATGAACTTCCAAGGGCATTCAGTTCTTCAAAATCTTCCTCAGATGAAGCAAAATCCTCACTAGGCACGTAACCGGCATCTTTCATTAGCTCATTTAATCTATTCATCAATGGGTAAATCTCGGAAGCATGAGGGTTGGAAGTATCCCCAACCAAAAAGGGGGAAAACTCATTGCCAACAGCAACCCAAGCACAACCAGGAGGCTTTCTCACACCCAAGTCCCTCATACAGGTCCTCACATATGCTAGTTCACTCCAACGGCCAGCAGCAGCATACATGTTGGCGATCAACACATAGTAACCTGAATGATCAGGCTTCATCTCCAGCAATTTCCCTGCAGCCCATTCCCCCATCTCTGTATTTCCATAATTTTTACAGGCTCCCAAAAGAGTTGCCCACATAGCAGCAGTAGGCTTGTATGGCATCCCAATTAGAACTTGCTTTGCTTTGTTTAGAAGACTGGCTCTCCCATAAAGATCGACCATGCAGGCATAGTGCTCCAGGCAAGGACTTACCCCAAAGACATCTGTCATCTTATTAAACAGTAATTCTCCTTGTGCTAGAAAGCCTGAGTGACTACAAGCCGATAAAACTGCGATCATTGTTATCTTGTCAGGTTTAATCCCAACCCTGCACATCTCTTCAAACAGTTTTAGAGCTGTTTCTCCATCCCCCTTCATGCCATATCCAGCAATCATAGAAGTATATGTGACTTCATCTCTGGCATTTAATGAATTAAACAGCCGTCTAGCTTCTAAGACTTTGCCAGACCTCGCATACATGTCCACAAGAGCATTCCACAATAACAAAAGGTCCTTAAAGTCCTCACGTTTCATTATATAGCAATGAAATTCTTTACCATGCTGTAGATTTGCTATGCGAGCACATAGAGGAAGAATGCTTGCAATGGTCACATAATTAGGTTCAATCCCCTCACAGGACATCTCTCTGAAAAGGGAGGACACTTCTTCATATCGATCCATGTTAGCATATCCAGAAAGCATGGCATTCCAAGTAATCACACCTTTTTCTTCTATGTTATGGAAGACAATATATGCATGCCTAAGGTCTCCACACCTAGAATACATAGTAATTAATGCATTTTTTATGTTATCGAACGCATCAGAGCAAGTTCGGACTGCATGTCCATGAATCTCCTTTCCTAGTTTAAGGGCTCCAATGTGGGAGCATGCATTTAATCCAATGACCATCGCCACAGAGTCCAAATGAGGAACAGATATTCTCATCTGAGAAATCAAAAGAAGTGACCTCCTGAAATTGGTTGTTCGCAAGCATGCCCCAGCAATGGTGTTCCAAGTGATCATACCCACTTCAATGCCCTCCTTGCACATGCTTTCAAAGAGCTGAAATGCTTCCTCCCACATATTCCTAGAGGCATAAATACCTATCATAGTGTTCCATGAAACATTATCTCTATCAGGCATACGATTAAACAAACCACGGGCAGCCTCCACTTTCCCAAACCTGCCATACATGGAGACCAATGCATTGTGCACAACTAAACTCCACTCCAGAGAGCTAGCTTCGATAGACTTGTGAATCTCCATGCCAGTAACACAATCCGATGCCTCACCACAAGCCTTGAAAACAGATGGATAAGTGAAATTGTCTGGTTTAACCTGCTTATTCACCATTTTCTTATAAACAGAAATAGCCTCTGAAAAAAGCCCATTTCTAATATAGGACGAGATGAGCAAATTCCAAGGTAAAGGGTCCAAACAGCTAGTGTTTTCGATGGCAATGTGAGCATCAGCGAGAAGATTGACATTTGCATAAAAGTTAACAAGCCTAGGAACCACAATGGGGTGTTGATCAAAACCGAGTGAGATCATCTGGGCATGAATTTGCTTACCCTGTGGCAGTGATTTAAAGTTGATGCAAGATAAAAGAAGAGAGCTAATGGGATGTAAGACAAGGTCGAAAGAACCAGAAGAAGATGCATGGCTCTGGATTTGAGAAAATACTCTGAATGCATCAGCGAGAAGGTTGACATTTGCATAAAAAGTAATAAGCCTAGGAACCACAATGGGGTGTTGATCAAAACCGAGTGAAATAATCTGGGCATGAATTTGCTTACCCTGTGGCAATGATTTAAGGTTGATGCAAGATAAAAGAAGAGAGCTAATGGGCTGTAATATAAGGTCGAAAGAACCAGAAGAAGATGCATGGCTCTGGATTTGAGAAAATACTCTGAATGCATTTGATAGCTGATTCTGTTTTACAAACTCTCTGAGAGATGCATGAAGAGAGCCAATCATAGATGCATCACCAGGAACGGTTTGTGTATCGACTTGGCAAGTGGGTAGCTTCCATGATTTTGGTATGAACTTTTGAACTTGAGACAAGAATTGATTTCTCGATACTGAAAACAACGTTGAAGACAGCATAAAATAAGAACCGACCACATGGCTTCATTAAGAGTATATTGATATAGTTTGGAAACTGAGTCTCCAGTCGAGATTGCCACATGAGGATCAGAACATTCCAATGCAAGAAATGAGGGGGGAAATTGGGTTGCGGAGTGATTGTTGGTTACATTAAGGTTGATTCTCGAGCTGAAAGTTCAAACCTTTTGAACGAGAAAAAGGTGAACAGACGACGGTTGCGGCCAATCTCTGTTCCTCCACTCCTACAATTAGTTCTCTGTCAAAATTAGCAGCTCCTCCGATGTCGTGCACACGCCTCCGAGAGAAAAACCAGCAGCAGTTGACGGCGTCCTCTGGTCTCTCCTCTAGTCCAGACGGCGCCGGTAAGGAAGAACCAGGTCCCTCGCTCTCTCGTGCAGCTCGTCACTTGATGAAGAACACAGTTCAGAGAACGGCGTCCTCCTCCCAGCAGCTTCCAGCCTCGCAGCCTCCGTCGAAGAAGACGATGATGAACAGTTCCAACCTCTCTCTCCCTGTCGCCCTCGGTCAAAGAAGAGGAGATTCAGAAGAGAGAGATGGGTGCCATTGCAGCAGAGGGGGGCCGGGAGATGAGAAGAACGGGGAAGCTTCGCTGATCCAACGGGAATTCGGAATTTTAGGGATTGCTTTTTGTTTTTTTTTTTTTTGGGACAATTTCTTTTTTGGTTACAACAGGACAACTATTGTTCTTGTGGTTGTAGGGTTAACTGCCTGAAGTATTTTTGCGCATACAGTATCTAGAAATTTTTTGGGCATGTAATATCTTAAATTATTCTTTTGGTACATCCAATAAAGTAAAGTATTTTTTAGGTGTATTTATCACCCTAAATTATTTAAATTGTTAGGTGAAAAATTACAAAGAAAAATATTTTAGGTGGTGGAAGGATATTAAAAATACAGAATTTAAATAATTTGATACGATTTTATAAAATAGGAATATAAAAATCGTAAATTCAGAAAGTGAATTCGTAAGTTTAATGGATAATAGATACGAAGTTATATCCTCCCATCAACAACTTTTACTAACACACAGTCTTCAGTGAGATTATTGGCAAATTCCAATTAATTCGACTCCATAAAAATGAAGAATTCGTCATGGTATATTTGCTCAAAAAGCTTCTTATATTACCGTAACCAGTCATTAATTCTGATTTCCGTTCAAATTCAAACTCCATACTCCCTCCTGTCCTAAATATAAGACACAGTTTGTACTGCAAAGTGTATACTGTAAATTGCACTATAAACTTTATCCTATATTTAGGACCGAGGTAGTATTATTTTTGTTTTGGGCACAACTTTCGTACTTGTGAGGGAAGGCTGATAATTAGTAATTTCATTCATAAAATCTGTATGCAATTGACTGAAGATTAATTTCAGTGCAGATTAAAACTACAATGCAGAACATCTGCATAATAATATTTATTATACATAGAAGTTTTACATACAGTATGTTGGTAATTTACTATACTATGAAATGTTGTCAAACATAACACTCAATAGTTTTGAGATCCACTGGCATATTCTGGTGCTTGTCACGTATGGCAATCAAGTCTCGATCATCAGCTAGAAGGTAAGCTTTCAAGAAAGCAACTATGGCCCCACCAACGAACCTTCTCATAGGTTCCCTGGACCCTCCATTCTTGCAGAGACAATATGTAAATTTGCCTCTAATTCCCTTAGTATCATCGTCCAGCATGTCAAGATGACCATAGTCCTTTGCAACAAAGTGCCATGAAGGTTTGGGACATTCGTCAAAGAAGTCCTTATGGTTCACACCTTTAGGTGCACAAGGTGGGAACAAAGGGTTCTTCTTGAGTTCACCCAAGTCTGATCCAATAACCATGGCAGGGATATCAAAGTCAAAAGAATGGGGTATGTAAGTGAGCACTGGTGGTGGGGTTTGTTTTCCTTTGTCCATTCCATCAACTGGGTCTATGCCTATTAAGGCTGAGAACTTGAGATTTGTGATGGTGTTTAGTTTCTTAAGAGCTACAGCAAAAGCTGTTTTGCCTCCACGACTATGGCCTCCAAGTGCTAACTTGCTGCAATTTGATTTTACATTTGGAGGAAGATATCTTGAGAGCCCATCACCTAGCCAATTTGTTATTGCAGCCGTAGAGTGAATCTCGTCGCTTATATCCGGTCCAGCCACTGTGTATAACTGTCATCACAGAACACGATACAACAACATTTTGTGTTTTACTGTAAGAACATGAAATGTAGAAAAGCAGTATTCTGTTAATCAAGTGACATATAGACAGTTTATGGGTCATATAGAGCTGCCTCAGTTGCAAAATGCCTCGCGTATCAGTGATTGAACCCACGCGACAGACAAGAAGGACTTCTGTAGCATAGAAAATTTGAAGGAAAATGAACCAATAAAATAAGCATCAAGGATGAATACAATGATGATACTTTCTTTACGTTTGAATGCAAGAAAATAAAGAAGGAAATGGAAGCAAAACTTTTACTTGAACCTTTTGAACCTCTCATTTTAAGAGAAAATCTCAGAAGAAAAGTTTCTTTAGTCGTCCCTTCATTCTGTTCCATCCAAAATACCAGAGCCAGAAAAGCTCAAAATTAATCACTAAAACCGTATGATATAGGACCAGAGAGGGTAAAGTTCTAGCCTCGTTGGCCGCAACTTTTCAGAACTTGGTTTCTGATATACAGTGCGTTCAATCTAGAATTGCAAATTTAAAGAGAGCTCGTTTTTTCAAAATTGACTTGTCTTCTCTTGTTCCTCTGATTCACTCCGATTATACTATATAGTATACTTCAAAGTATACTGTCTCTCTCAAACTATAATATTATATAATGCACTTTAAATATAACCTGGGCTCCTGGCTGTTTGCATGATTTCATTATTAAAAATTCTCTACAAAAGGATACAACAAATAAATTATTCGCTAGTCAACATAAACTGGTTATAAATTTCCCAAACGCGCATATAGCGGTATCAAACCAGGACACAAACAAACACGCAATATGTGAGACAAATCTCAGATATACAATAGGGCTTTGATAGGTACCAGTAGTTCACAGACAAGGGTGAAATGAGGACTAACCTGAGGAGCGATGACAATGAAGCCATGAGAAGCGACGTGACGGATAAGCTGGGAGTAAAAGGAGTTGTAGAGAAGGTAGCCATGGAGCAACAAGAGTACAGGGAAATCTCCTGCTTCAAGAGGCGTTGCAATCAAAAGCGGTTTCGGAGGTGGAACTACAAATACAAGAGGAAATTACTGATGACACAGATCCAACAAAGAAGATGAAAACGTAACCGAGCATTTCACAAAAATACCGCTTATAGTGGAACTAGCAATAAGCAATAAACAGCACTCACAATTTACGGGTGAATCGATCGTCTGAAGTTGGGTGGTGAATTTTCCGGTTTCGAAGACATCGGAAAGCATGGAAGCGGACGAATGAGAGGAATACATGGGAAGCACACTCTGAATCCTGCTCGCACTCTACAGTTGTGTGGCTTGCACAATCAGATTACAGTCTTGTGTGGCAATTTCGTCTTCCACAGGTCTTTTCGCATTTGGTCATCAATTCATATCTTCGCAAAATGAGCTAGGTTGTTGGCAAAAAGAAAAAAAAGAAAAAAAGAAAAATGAGCTGGATATTTACCGGGCTTCACTGGTGGGCTGGTGGCCCATCGATTCAATTCTCAGCCCAAAAGTCGGACCTGGATCTGTCAAAAGAGCATTTTATTTTAATTGAGAAACTATTTTTACTTTTTATTCTGCATCTGTTAAAATTAAAATAAACAAAAAAATATTAAACAGAAATCTTAAAAAAAATATGGACCATTTCATATTTAACATGAATCCATGCCAGTAATCAAGTTGAACAGTAGAAAAGAGAGGATGTTTAACCCACTAAAGAATAGTCAGACCAACGTGCGAGTGTCATGTGTCCATGCAATTTAAGAACATTTGTACATGGAGTTATCTATACAAGCCACTTCATGTTTTATTGTCCGTTTTTGGACATGCCAAATATGAAATTAGCTAAGAGGTTTATTTTTAATTTAAATATAAAAATTTAATATTTTTCTCAAATTTATATATCTTATGCCAAATTATTTTATTGATTACACATAAATGATTTCTAATCATTAAGATTTTTTACACATAAATTATTGCAACTTAGCATGTAGAAAAACAACAAAAATAATAACCAAGGACATCTATAATGAATAAATGATACATCATCAACAACAACTCTTAGTTTGGATGGTGAGAAAAGTGAGGGGAAAATAGGGAAGGATATTAGCAAAGAAAAGTTTCAAAAATGGTAAAAAAAGAATTATTATTTTGGTGAGTTTTTCCTTCTAGTTTTCTTCCCCCTACTTTTCTCTCCATCCAAGCATAGGGTTACATTTTCTACCAGCTGAGAGAATTGAATTTTCTCCACTTTCCTTTTCCCCATCTCATCTCTATTGTTATGTTGAAATTTGAATGATTTAGATTTAATATTTTATAAAAAAATAAAAAAATATTACATTATTAAAAATAAATAAATAAATTTAAATTGCTAAATTTTAGTCCGGATAGTTTGACACTATAATAAAAAAATACTAAAAAATTATTTTATAAAATATTAAATTTAGAGGGCTCAAATTTCAATAATTGAGAGATGAGAAGTGGAAAAGAAATGGAGGGAGAGGGAAGTGGGGGAAAATCCAAGTCACTAAACAGGGTTGGCTATATTAACAATAAAATTTTTTAAACATATTTATTTGGGAAAATCCCTATAAAATACCCTTGAAATAGGAAAATTCCTAATCAGTACATTGAAATCAAAAAATCCGGATCGCCACTTCAAAAATAACAACAAGCGGTTATTAATTAACAACTCCGTATTCTTGTTTCACAACTTTCTAATTAAAGTTTCAAGGCCAATAACAACACCTCTTTTTTTATTAACAACACGCCCTCTTAATTAACAACTTCGGATTCTTGATTAACAACTCCGTATTTTTTATTAACAACTCTGTATTCTTTATTAACAATTCCATTTCATCTTTTTACTTTTACAATAACAACACCGGTGTTGTTATTAACAATACCATATTCTACATTAACAACTCTCATTTCTTATTTCACAACTTCGTAATTTAAGTTTCAGGGCCAATAACAACATCTATTTCTTTATTAACAACACCGTATTTTATATTAATAACACTATATTTTTTGAGATGCGAATATGTGGAAGGATAAAGCGGAATTGTTAATCAAGAATTCGGAGTTGCTAATAACAAGACCGGTGTTTTTATTGTGAAAATAAAAAGATGAAACTAGAATTGTTAATCAAGAATCTGGGGTTGTTAATTAAGAACCGCGTGTTGTTATTTTTAAAGTGGTGAGAATGAGAGCTGAATGGCAAAATCGTTTTTTAGCGCTGCCTAGACTGTTCATCCGTATGGATACGTGACTGATTCGGATTTTTTAATTTTAATGTAGTGATTAGGGATTTCCCTATTTCATGGGAGAAAGAGTTTTACTTCATTGTCAAAGACCAGAAATATCCAACGGCTCCCTGTTGGATATACGTGTGGGTGTGTTACAGTTGGATATAAGTGTGTGTCCCTGTTGGACATAGTCTCTATGTCGATAACCAATAGAGCGACGGAGTCTGGCTACTTGGAAAAGATATGGAGGTCTACAGTTGTGGGCATGAAGTCACTCGTCTTCTACCAAGGAAAGAGCTCCTAAAGGTAAGAAAACTTGTTGGATTATGTATAAACTCGCATATATACGTGTGTGTGCGTGTGTGCGTGTGTTAAATTGAATAGGTTATGTTTGGATCTATGTGTAATCTCTCAGAGACACACATAAAAGGTATGATTTCATGATGAAATTAAATAGGATCTATATGTGGGTTGTGTTTGGATGATGATATTTCTTAGTGGTCTTGGGAGGTTGTAATTTTGTGAGAAATGGGGAGTGAAGGGGAGAGCAACATATGCATCACTGATCCAGAAAGCTAATAGGCTTTTCTTCGAGAGAAAGAGAAACAAAGCCTATGAGCTTTCTGTGCTCTGTGATGCAGAAGTCGCTCTCTCTCTATTTCTCACAAAAAATTATGTGTTTGCTTTGGTGAGGGAAGAGAGAAGCAAACGGGATTCATACTTCCTCTTTTCCTCGTCAAATGGAAGAAAGGTTGTCGGTTTTGTATATGCTTGGGAACACTTATTTTTTGAATATAAGTGCTTATTACGTAAGTTGAGATAAAACTCCTCTTACATACTTACCTCGTATACTGTAAATCACGATTTATAAGCATTTATTGTCCAAAAATAAGTTATTCCAAATAAACACTTTATCTATTTCGTTTTAAGTCAAAAGCTGTTTAGGATGCCAAGCTTGGGCTCTAGTTTTTAATTTTGAAGCATTCTTCCCAGAGCAGAACAGAAGGAGATCGCATCATTTTTTAAATGGGAAAAATATTAAAGACTAAATTTTAATCAAGTTAAAATTTCAGGGATTAAGTCATAGATTGAGTCACAATTAAGTTAAAATTTAAACAACTAAAAGTTTGATTTTCCCAAAATAAAATGTCTAATATCATAATATTACAGCTCAATATGCAGGAAAAGCAAACAATTAGAAGGGATGTATAATGAATAAATTATACAACATCCACAACAAGCCGTATTTTATTAGGCGTTAGACTGACCTGTTTGGTTGGAGGGGAGGGGATGAAACATTTTATAAAATATTAAATCCAGATTGTTCTAATTTCAAACCATTGAAATATAAAAAAGGGAGGGGAGGGAAGTGGATATAATCTAAGTCCCTAGACAAAATCGGTTAGACGGATTATACAACAATATTGTGCTCTATCAATAATAATATTGTTAAAACATCGTCCTGCAATGAATAATTGATAAAAAAAAAAAAAAAAAAGAATCCCGAGCAACCTGCCACAAGGATTTCTCTTCCACAACACAACACTCTCTTCCCTTGATAGTATCATTATCATTACCCTCTCAGAAGGAAATTAGGGTAAAATACTGAATAAGACAGGAGTGTAAAATTGCTGAGTCACTCAATGAATGAATAGTGCTCAGCCTTCCTCTTTATTTATACTAGATAAAGAATAGGGTACAAATAATGTGAGCCACTGAGAGCATGACACGTATACAGATATGAGTAATATACAGCTGTATAAATATTAGCTATACTAATTTAGATTATGTCTTAACATTCCCCCTCAAACGAGAGGGTGTGGTGTGCAGCCCGAGTTTGTCACGAAATGCTGTAAACTGAGTGGATGGCAGTGGCTTTGTCAAGCAATCTGCAATTTGGTAGGAGGAAGGGATATATCTGATGTTGATAAAACCTGAGAGGACTTGATCCCTAATAAAATGCACATCAATCTCAATGTGTTTACTTCGTGCATGCTGAACGGGATTAGAAGCCAAAGCTTTTGCACTCAAATTGTCACACCAGAAAATAGAAGGCTGTCTCAGAAACAGACCCAGCTCAAACAGCAAGGAGTTTAGCCACTTTACCTCAGATGCTCCATCTGCCAATGACCGGTATTCAGATTCAGAACTAGATCTGGACACAACACGTTGTTTTCTTGAAGACCATGAAACAAGAGTTCCACCAAGATATACACAATACCCAGCCATTGATTTTCTGTCATCAACATCCGTTGCCCAATCTGCATCAGTGTAGGCCATTAGTTGTATTTTATCAAAAGGTTTTAGATGTAAACTAAGATGATATGTCCCTTTGAGATATCTTAGAATACGCTTGACTGCTTGAAAATGAGTATTTCTTGGTTGAGACAAGAATTGACTCAGTTTGTTGACTGAGTAGGCAATATCCGGCCGTGTGGTAACCAAATACTGAAGTGAGCCAATAGCTTGTCTATAAACCGTGGGGTTGGCCATTAACTCACCATCTTCAGCAGAGTAATGTTTTCCTGTGACCATTGGTGTAGATACTGGAGCACAGTCAAACATATCAAATTTCTTAAGCAAATCAAGTGTATATTTAGCTTGACTAAGATGAAGTCCAGAGGAGTCTCTATATATTTCAAGACCAAGAAAATAATAGAGAGGTCCTAAATCCTTTAGTGAATACAAGGCATTCATCTGTTGCACAAAAGCCTTCACATATCTTGAATTGTTACCAGTCACCAGAATGTCATCAACATAGATTAAGACAAAACAAATCAGGGTCTTTGTTCTAAGTATAAACAAAGAGACATCACTCTTAGCATTCTTGAAACCCCACTGCAGCAAAGTAACTCGTAATCGTTCAAACCAAGCCCTAGGGGCTTGTTTCAATCCATAGATTGCTTTTACAAGTTTACAAACATAATTAGGATGCTTAGAATCAATAAACCCTTCAGGTTGCTTCATAAAAACATTTTCTTGCAAAAAACCATTCAAGAAAGCATTGTTCACATCTAGTTGTCGAATTTCCCAATTGAAACTTACTGCTATAGTGAGTACCACCCGAATTGTTGTTGGTTTCACCACTGGGCTAAAAGTTTCTCCATAATCAATCCCGGCAGTTTGTTGAAACCCTTTGGCGACTAAGCGAGCTTTGTGTTTTAGAATGCTCCCATCGCCTTAAATTTAGTTTTGAAGACCCAACGACAATCAACTAGTTTCTGTCCTGTATAGGGAATTAATTCCCATGTTCTGTTTCTTTGTAAGGCTTGAAATTCATCACACATAGCTTGGTGCCAATGAGGGGAGTCGAGTGCCTCTTGAGTTGACTTTGGTTCTGCAGATTTGGATAACATAGCTGGATTCTCGGATTGCATCAGCTCAATAAAAGGATGTCGTGGTTTAAAAATCCCATCCTTAGATCGTGTCACCATATGATGAGATGGAGCAGGTCTGGGTGGTGTAAAGTGAACTGCTGGTTCTGCAATAGAAGCATTATCCTGGGAAGAGGATTCATCAGTTGAAGATGCTGGGCTGTTTGTGATAGATGGAGCAATAGTGCTGGGACTAGAGGGCACAAGTGACCCGTCTGATGCTGAAGAAGCAGATGAAGTAACAGAATTTGTCATGTGAAGAACAGATTCTGTATTTGCTTCTTGCTGAGTGTCTGATCGTGAGTGATAATGAACAATAATTGGTGTTATATGCTCAGGCTCAGATGCTCCAGCTTTTTTATTTAGGAAACCTGTTTCAAAAGGAAAAACATTGTGATCAAATATTACATGTCGAGAAACAAATATTTTCCCTGTGGCGCTCAGACACTTGTATCCCTTTTGTTGTGGAGCTAGTCCAAGATAGACACATCTTTGGCTGTGAAACTGAAATTTGTGCTCATTATATGGCTTCAAACAAGGGTAACAAGCACAACCAAAAGGTTGTAAAGAGGTGTACTTTGGTTCAGATTTAAACAATTGAAACAGAGGTGTTGACCACTTAAGAACTGTTGTAGGTAATCTATTAATTAAGTAAACAGCCACTTGAAAAGCATCAACCCAGTACATTAGAGGCATTCTAGCTTGTGCCAATAAAGTTAAACCCATCTCAACAATATGCCGATGTTTCCTCTCTGCTCTACCATTTTGTGGAGATATGTAGGGACAAGTGAAACGCATATTAATTCCTGCTTCTTGAGCTATAGAAATAAAAGGCTTATATTCAGCACCATTATCACACTGTATAGCCTTAATTTTAGTATTTAACTGATTTTCAACTAATGCTTTGAAAACCTTGAAGGCGGAAATTGCCTCTCCCTTATGTTTTAAGGGATATAGCCATGTGTATCGACTAAAATCATCCACAAAATGAATATAATATCTATGACCATTTGATGAGGAGACAGGAGAGGGACCCCATAAGTCAGTATGTATTAATTCCAAGGGAGCAGAAGCATGAGAAACAGAATTAGGAAAGGGCAACAACTTAGACTTCCCAAACTGACAGGCTTCACAAACATATTTTTCATTAACTTGAAACTTCAGATTACACTTGTTCATAATTTGTTTCAAAACTTTGTAACTAGGGTGTCCTAATGTGTAATGCCAACGAACAAAGTCATCTCTGGAAGTAGAATGAAATTGAGCATGATGAATCTGTGGTAGGATTTTACTTGTCATGGGGTAGATGCCTTCCTTGTAGCAGCAGCCGACCCGTCTCCTTGTCCTTCACATTACATCCATGGTTAGTAAAATTAATACTTACTGAGTTATCTTCAATCAACCTATTCACACTCATCAAACTCTTAGTTGCAGTGGGTACAAGTAACACATTCTTAAGAAGCAGTTTGGATTGAGAGCAAGGAATAGTTGCAGAACCTATACCAGTTATTTTGCCTTTTTCTCCAGTACAAGTAAGAAGATGGGAATTTTTACCTACTGGTGCGACATGCTCAAGGTGATCAGGCTGTGGAGTGACATGGTAGTTGGCTCCACTGTCCATGTACCATGTTGGATCATTAACCGAATAGGGACTTGCATAAAAAGCTTGGGGATAGTAGCCGTCTGAGGAACGAACAAAGTTATGATTGCGATAGGTCTCCGGTGGACGTTGATAGCAATTAGCAGCAGAATGACCATGTCTCTCACAGTAAGAACAGAATGGTCGACCTCCGCGACCACCACCGCGTCGGCCACGGGAGCGACCTCCACTAGCACCACGAAAATTACGCCAATTTCCTCGGCCAGAAACAGAATCGTTTGAGCGTCGGCTATCATACTGATGGGTTTCGTCCCTTTGAGCGAGATTAGCAGTAGCAGTTGATTGAATGGTAAGATTTGAGAATTGATTGAGTTGCTCGAGTCTGCCCTCAAACGCTAGCAGCGATGCTTGAGCTTCGATCCAGGTTAGGTCAAGTTTATCTTGCAATTTGACCACAATCGCGTTGTAATCGGCATCAAGCCCGTTCAGAGTATGAAGAATCAGATCTTCAGTGTCCACCGGTGCACCAGCAAGGGCGAGCTGATCAGCGATATTCTTCATTTTAGTCAAATATTCATCCATCTTCAGACCATTCTTGCGAGTATTGTGGAGCTCGGTCTTAAACATCATCACTCGGGCTTTATTGGTGGCGCAGGTCAGACTTTTAGCTCCAAGCCACAGATCCTCAGCTTTTTGGCAGTGGAGAAGCTGGGCACTTACTTCTGGTGTCATAGTATTGCGCAACCAGCCCACAAGCATACGATCAACAGCGTACCATGATTCATACTCTAGATTCGACTTTGTCTTCCCAGTACCATCAGGGATGAGTCGAGCAGGCGCAACAGTCGTGCCATTAATGTGTGATTCCAGCTGATTCCCTTCAATAAGGGGCAAAACAATGGACTCCCAAACAAGATAGTTGCTACGGTCCAACTTGACTGTAGTGTTTTGGGAAGAGGAATTAAAAAGGGAATACCCCTTTGCAGCAGAAGGAGCAGTCATTTCAGAGGAAGAAGCCATTACGGCTGCTCTGATACCAAGAAGGAAATTAGGGTAAAATACTGAATAAGATAGGAGTGTAAAATTGCTGAGTCACTCAATGAATGAATAGTGCTCAGCCTTCCTCTTTATTTATACTAGATAAAGAATAGGGTACAAATAATGTGAGCCACTGAGAGCATGACACGTATACAGATATGAGTAATATACAGCTGTATAAATATTAGCTATACTAATTTAGATTATGTCTTAACACTCTCAATATATATAGAGTCCAACATCATCTCCAAAATCAATACCATGTCTGAAATTTAATGCAGCACCCATGGAAATTCCTTTATTGGTCATAAAGACATTTTTAATAAAAATATCACACAAGAATGAAATCTGTAATTTATGAGAATCCAAACAACTTTTATTGGTCATGCCTCTTTTATTCTTTAATAAAAAATGATTTATCAAGATTAGCAAATCAGGAGAAATCTGTGCAATTACTTCTCAAGATTTTTTTTTTATTTTAGATCTTTTACTCGTTATGGAATAATGAGAAAGGGGAAAGGGATTGAAATCTCCATCCATAGATACCAATAACCAAAGATAATGCTGATCTCAATACAAAATAACCATTTTACTGTTTCATACAAGAGTTTCTTAAAAAAAATTGACAGAGCATTTGCAAATTGTCAATGGTTATCCTCTTATCCTGACTCCTTTGTCAATACCCTTCCTATTGCTACTTCAGATCGTAGCCCAATCCTTCTGTTGCAACATGATGATAATGCTAAAGCAAAGTTCAAAACATTTGAGGATTTCTGATTCAAGTTTCAACAATGTGATCACATCATTTAAGAATGTCTGGTCTCAATCTTATCAGGGCTCTTCTGCTTTTCAACTAAGATGTAAGCTAAGTCGTGTTCTGAAGGACCTAGTTAAATGGAATAATTCTTCAGTGGGAAACCTTTTCATGCGTATTAAACAGGCAGAATCTGATTTGCAAAGAATTTCATCATCAATATCAATGACTGAGGAATTATCTCCTTCAGTCCAAGCTGAAATTATGACTGCAAAGCAAAATTTGAAATTTTTATATGAATGTGAGAATAGTTTCTGATCTTAAAGAGCTAAAATGAAGTGGATAGCTGAAGGAGAAAGGAACACCAAATTCTTTCATGCTTGTTTCAAGAAGAAAGTCCAAGAAGCAAATTAAAAGCATGAAGAAATCTAATGACACCTGGACTAGCAGCTATGATGAAATTGCGAATATGGCTAGAACTCACTTCCAAGGATTTTTTCACTATGATGATAAGCTGTCTATAGACCAAATGCTCACTGCTTTGCAGGGTTTTTTCCAGAAATTTCAGAAGAGCATTTCAATGATTTATTAGTGCCTCTTAGTGAAGCAGAAGTCAAAGAAGCCGTATTTTCTCAACCAAAGGATAATACTCCAGGACCTGATGGAATACATGCTCATTTTTATCAAAAATATTGGGACCTTGTGAAAAATGATCTCAAGAGAATGATGCATGCTTTCTGGGAAACAGAACATATACTGACATCTTTTAACAAGACTAATATCATTCTCATACCCAAAGGTGATGGTGTCCAAACTTTCAAGGATCTAAGGCCAGTTAGCCTTTGTAATGTGATTTATAAAATCATATCTAAGGTGCTCTGTCTTCGAATGAAAAAAATTTTGGATGATTACATAGCACCTTTTCAATGTGCTTTTCTGAAAGGACTCGTTATCTCATATAACTTCCCTGTAGCTGCTGATTTAATGAATCAAATTCACTCTGCCACTCAATGAAGGAAAGAATTAGCGGCTCTTAAAGTTGATTTCTCTAAGGCATTTGATACACTGTCATGGAACTTTATCTTTGCAGTCTTAAAAAGAATGAAATTCCCTGATGAGTGGATTGCACTTATCGTGCAGTGCATCACCAGTGTTCAATATCAAGTCATGCTAAATGGACAGATAGCAAGTCTTACTTCTCCTACCAGAGGAGTTCGACAGGGAAACCCTTTGTCCCCTTGCATATATATTCTGGCTGCTAAGATTCTATCCTGTATAGTTAACGCTTTTGAACACTCTGGTCATTTGAGAGGAATCAAAATTTGCAACAGCTCTCAACCTGTTTCCCATTTGTTGTATGCTGATGATTCAGTTTTCTTCTTTGAAGCCAATGAACATAGTTTTAACTCCATCAAAGCGTCTCTTGATTTGTACAGCTTATGGTCTGGCCAGTTTATTAATAGATCAAAATCTTCTATCATCTTTAGCCCAATCATTCCCCCACAGAAAAAAAAGATTTCTTACCCACAATTCCTTGGAGTTGCATTCACCGACAGGTTGGGGAAGTACTTGGGGAATGTGGGTGGACCCTGGTAGAAGCAAGATTCAAGTCTATAATCATGTTCTTCATGCTATAGAGAAGAGAACCGGCTTGGAAAATCAAATTACTATCTCAAGCTTCAAGATTAATGCTCATCAAATCAGTACTCTCTGGAGTTAATCTTCATGTTCTATCATGCATCAGGCTTCCTCAGTACATTTGTCATCAAATTGATTCAAGATGTGTCAATTTCTTTTGGGGAACAAGCAAAAATAAAATCCATCTAGAAGGAAAAGATTCCCTTTTTAAGTGCACTTCAAAGGGAGGATGGAAATTAAGATCCATACATCATGTTAATTCTGCCCTACTAGCTAAATAGGTATGGAGAATTATGTCATCATCTCCAGGTACATTGCTACCTGAAACTCTAAAGCATAAATATAATGATATCAATTGCTTAGCTTGAGTGAAATTGCCTTACAATTCTTCATGGATAGGGAAAGGGATTCACAAATCTGCTAATATTATTTCTGATCATTTAACTTGAAGAGTTGGAACTGGTGTTATATAAATCTTAACCACCTTTTGTGGTGGCCCATGCAATCCAGATCACAAACTAATGATTCAATGCAAACAGTTAGTGATTTACACAGAGCAAAAAACCGGACCGGACCGGCTGGTTCGACCGATTGAACCGGGAACCGGTCAGTGGTCCGGTCTGGTTTGATCATTAAACCGTGATACCGGTTGGACCAGTCAAAATCAGTTAAAACCGATGATTCAACTGGTTGGGCTAGTTTCATTTTTTTTATTTTTTAAAATTTTATTTTGTGCTTTTTTATGGGAAAATGGAAGGTTGAAGACCAAAATAAAGAGAAAAGTAGGTAAAGAAAGAACAAATCTAAAAAACATGAAAAGATACTGAAAAAAATTATTTAAAAAGATATTATAATTATAGAAAAGGAGATATCATTAAATAAGTATAGGCATTATAACTAATACTAATAGATTTTAAGCTTTTTTTTTTTCTAAAAATCTTCATTTTTATATATAGAAGTTTAAAAATATATTAATATATATTGTCACTAATAAATTATAATATTTTAATATGACAGGTTCAGCTACCGGTTAGACCCCGGTTGACCCATTAACCTTTGAATCTGTGCTATGACCGGTTCATTACCTGGTCCGGTTTTTCGTTCCTTGGTGATTTATTATTGCATCTTCCTTCAAGCTAGCACCCAATTCGTTGGAATGTTCCACCAGTGAAATCTGTCTATTCCAGGGATGTTGCAGAACAGATTCTTAGCATTCCTTTACCTTTTCAATCTTGCCAAGATAAATTGATCTTGAACTTGAATCCCACAGGAGAATATTCAGTAAAATTTGGCTTTAATCTCATTAATTCTCAGAATTTAACATCTAGTAATGACGAGTTCTGGAAGTTTCTATGGGCTTTATCTCTCCCAATGAAAGATCTGTTACTGATTTGGAAGATGCTTAATGATGCTGTCCCTGCAATTGAGATCTTGAGGAAACACCACATGAATGTAACTGGTAATTTTGCATTTGGCTGCTCTAAAATTAAAACTATAGACCAACTTTTTATAACTTGTCCTTTTGTAAGAGCTGTTTGGTTTGGTGTTTTATCTATCCTACTGCCTATTAGAACTTTTGATGATTTTAAAAGATGGTTGGTGTGTATTTGGGAAACTTCCAAACCATGGTTTCAAACCATGGTTTGCGAAACCCGAGACAAAACTCCTTTCACACACTTACCTCGTAAGTCGTAAAAACTATTAAAAAAAGCTAATCCAAATACACACTAACCAAGGATGGTCGTTTTCTCACATTAACCAAGGCAGTCAAACTAATCTCTATTATCTGGATGCAAAGAAACAACATCATTCACAATGGCAAGAAGGTCACTCTTGTGTCTAAAATTAAAGAAATTGAGTAATCATCATCTATGTGACAATTAGCTTTTTCAGGGGGTTAGGACCGCATTCAACAAAAAATGATATCTTCATCAGTGATCCTAGCAATTGATATATAATACAGTATTTAGGTATATTTGCACCACTCTACAGAATCTATTTTATTTACGGTTTACCTTTCAATACAATTTTTTAAACATACGTATTATCAAATTGATGTTTTAAAAATATTATAGTTAAAAGAACTTTTAATTTATATAGTTTAAATAGGCATAATTCATATATTAGTTAAAGTTTGATATAACTTCTAGAAACCTGTTGGTACATAAAAAAAACAAAGAAAGAAAGTGTACATATGCATAATTAAAAAGGTCAAGCTACAAATTTATCTTGAAATTTCCATATTGCATAACAATGTCGCCTTAACTATTATTTAGGTTAAGTTTGATAGTTAGTTGATTAAATATGCTGAACTAACAAATCCACATATCATCTACTACATTTTTTTAGTTAAGGTGCAAATCTACCTGAAAAAATTTCATTCAAGAGTAATGGGCATTGGAAAGTTTTTTTTTGTCAATGTTACTTTAAAACTTTTCAAGAGTAGTGCCAACTGATGCTATTAAAGCTGTTAATATGTCATTAGAGCATTTTACACATTGCAATTCAAATTTATTTTTAACAAGATATTGTTATTTTCTGCTGAAAACATGTTTCAATTAAAACATGTTTTAAGGTTTGAACCTGTCAATTACTTTTTCATCCTTTTACCTAGTAAATTTTTATTATTGCTTTATATGTAAGAAAAAAAATCAAATTGTAAAAATAAAGGGGGTTTAGTTAGTGTTATAAACTAATTAAGTGATGATTAAGGAATTAATTTTGTTTTTTCGCCAACGATTAAAGAATTAAGTTGAAAAATAGAGAAGCAATTCTCCCCTCAAACAGTACCAGATCAAATGTTAAGCATATAAACATACCATGTGACTGCCACCTGTATTTGGCTATTTGCTTATTTTGTATATGAGAAATATATTTCTAAGAAAATTATACAAATCACGAGTAGTAGTTTACAATGAGTAAGGTGGGGCCTAGTTCTATTCAATATCAATTTGTTCAGTGCAATAATTTAATGTTTATTTATAGAACTCATCTTCCTTTTTGTTAAAACCAAATTTCTTATACGAGAATTTCTTGTTGCAATTTTAAGTTTAACTTATTTATTCATGGAGATTAGAATGTCACTGATTTTCCCCCCTTAATTTATCTCTGTTATTATAAGGGAGAGATATTCTTTATGAATATAAATGTCAAAGTTAAACATATTACATAGACATTTACATAATCAATATGTTAACGCATTCTTTGATATTTTTTGTGAATGTAATATTCTCATTTATATTTATATTAAGAATATCAAAGAATGCGTTAAATTTGGTTATTAATTACTTATTACAAGGAAGAGATATTCCTTATAAATATTACTTTTTTTTTCTATTCATAGTAATAACATTTCTCAAACTTTATGCAACGGAAAAGGCGGGTGAAAACTGAAAAGAACTCATCTACTATATATTAATATTATATATTAACCAAAAGAATATAAATGTTCCTCTTTTTATTCTAAATATAGATTGAACTAACTGGTAGTGTAATTTGCACTATAAATCAGGTCCTACAACTAAGACCGAATGCAGTAATATAAACACTAAAAACTATAAAGTATTTGATAAAAATATAACATAAAAGGTTGTAGAAGGGTGTGATGAATGGGGTATAAGCGTAGGGCATTGCACAAAATCTTATTTGTATTGGTGAAAATGTCATACATATACTGAACATGATATATAGTGTGTGTTTGGGATCACTTAATTTTAGAAAATAAGTCTTTATTACGCAAGCCGAGATAAAACTCCTTTTACATACTTACCTCGTATACCGTGAATCACGATTTATAAGCACTTAATACCCAAAAATAAGTTATTCCAAACGAGCACATAGTCTTATTCCTAAATCATCAAACAACATATAATTTAATTATTAAAAAAAATCTGGCGACAAAAAAAAAATCACATTGAGAGTATCTCTAAAGAAAAGTATAACAAGTTTCACATTCAAAATAGAATTTGTGTTATTGCTTTGAGTACCACGCAGGTCACTCGGCGCTAAGTTGTCCTATTTTAAGGTACCGTGTCCTTAAATACAAGGGCTCTACTGGACACCTATATATATTGAAGCCAACAAATGCAAGTCTCTTAGGACACGATTGCTGCATCATGTGATGCCTCCACATGGTTTCTGATCTATCCCCATCACAATTACCACGTTAGCCCGCCCTCTGAAATTACCATAACACCCCTTGATCACTACCTTACATAATCCATGGGGACGCTCATCATATGTGGAACCTTCCTTCCTCCTTCTATTTTCACAAATCCCTTAATTACACTCTCTCGAGGGTGACTTCCAGTGTAACGGTAAGGTTGTTGATATATCACCTGAAAATCACATGTTTAAATTTTAAAAGCAGTCTCTTTGCTTATGGGGATAAGATTGAGTATATTAGTCCTCAGACCCCACCTAGGAAGAATCTTGTGCACTGAACCGATACGCTTTAGAGCTATCACACAAGTGTGTGACAACCATCGCAACATCATCTGCAAATGCCACTTACTAAAGAATAGTATATGGAGAGATAAGGAGATTATGATGTTCATTAACGCTTAAGCCATTTCTGTCAAGTGGACCAGTGTATATATATATAGTACTATATCACTGGACAATAAGGACAGTAGATCTGATTTATCTTTTGTTTGTTGCTTCTTTCTTCATGGGGAAGACCAGGAAATGGCTTAGAAACTTGTTGATGTCCCCGAAGAAACACAAGGACAAAGAGAAGGGACAATGTGGAGATTATCAGATTCCTCCTTCTTCAACAAGTGCCTCTGAAATTCCAACCCCAAAAGAGAAACGAAGATGGAGTTTCCGTAGGCCATCAGATTCCAAACAACTCAATAATTCTGCAGAAACCAATGTGACCGCCTCACCGACATCACCACCACCACCAGCCGCCACAGATGCTGATCAGAATTTGCAGAACAACAATCACTTGGCTTTTATCACTGAAGAAGCTGCTGCTATTAAAATTCAATCTGTCTTTCGGTCTTACTTGGTATGTGTGTCATTTTCTGCTAAGCATATATGATGATTCTCCAGTACTGTTATGTCTTTTTGGTCTGTGTTGTGATTTCTGAGATGAATGAGTAACAGGCAAGAAAAGCATTAAGTGCTCTGAGAGGAATAGTAAAGTTGCAGGCATTAGTAAGGGGACAACTAGTGAGAAAACAGGCTTCAGCTACTCTAAGATGCATGGAAGCTTTATTTGGTGCTCTGAGGATCAGAATGGCATCAGAACCAAAGTCTAATCAGAGACACTCAACTATAACAAGGCATTTGTATGACTTTGATGATGTGAGTTCAAAATCTTTCTCTTGTTTTGTCTATTGAATAAATCAGATCAGTGGCCAAATTGATACAGCTTCAATCTCTAAATGAAAATTGAATCTGGGTTTTGTGTAACTAGGAAACTGACATGGAAATGGAAGAGAACATAAGAATTGTGAAGGTGGATGTTTCTGGATCAAGGGAAAATGGCAGAAACAGAAAAGAAGAAAACCACAAGGTATCTCCAGCCATATCAGGACGAAGCAGCCCTGCATCATCAAAACCTGAAGAAAAGAAGCTTTCTTTTACTTCCCCAGTCCCAAATTACATGGCCAACACAGAATCATCAAGGGCCAAATTCAGATCACTAAGTGCACCTAAGCAAAGACCAGACACATTTGAGAGGCAATTAAGCCGTCCTAGAGCTTCAATGGAAGCAAGAAATAGTAGTCACAGACCAGTAATGAAGACGAGAAGGTCAACTTCACATGTAGGTTCTAATGCTCATCACTATCAATACCCAAACTCAATCAAACTTGACAGGTCCTCTGTTTCACTGATAGAAAGTGAGTGTGGTTCTACCAGCACAGTTCTCACAAATACTCAGTATTGCAGATCTCTTGTTTCATATGCTGTGAGTATAGTTACATTCTCATTTGAAAACTTTGAGATATTATGGGATTTAGCTTAAAACCAGTCACTTCTGATAAGGTTTTATGTTTTTCTTGTTGCGTGAATGTATAATATTGCAGCCTCATGAAGGTAGGTACTATTGACAAGGGCAACAAGGTGTGTTCCCGCATTTTAGAGCTGGAGTAGAACTGTGTTCTTACAAAATCCATGGAAGTTGTGGTGAAGTTTAACTTCCATAGACTTGTTCTTTATGATAAATTATGTAATTAACTGTTAATTTTGTTCTTTATGATAAATAAAGCTTGTTAAAGTGAAAGAAATTATAACTTGCACTATCTCATTCATGATCTAAGTGATATGACGTAATCCCTTGACGGAACAAGGTTTGTGTCTGTGCATATATACACATGTACTTGCACAAAATTTGTAAAATTTATGCCCTTTACCTCGTAAAGTTTTGCCACAAATTTCTGTAGGTAATCTCGTACTTTCAGTCAACATATTTTTTATCTAATGAAAAAGTTATGTTAGCGAAGTAATTATGGTAAACTTTTTTTTTTGTATCAATGTTTTTTAAAATTTGAATTATACACTGATAGTGATATCATAAATTTTATGTTATAGTAAATGTCATTCAATGCACCATATTTCCAGAAATAAAATAATATAAGTTAACTGTTTAACCAAAAAATTAAAAAATTGCCGTTCAGCCATATATACTGAACAATATATGGATAATTTTTTAAACTTCCTGAAATACATAAAATCCATAGAAGTTCTTTTTTTATTTTTAAATACTAGAGAGGGCTATCACCCTAAAAACTTACTAAAATAAATTAGCTTATAGAGGATTTGGATCCCATATTCTCATTCTTCATACGTGTTTGGAATAGTGATTGGAGACTTTAAAAACAATTTTTTAATTATGATTTATGGTATACGAGGTAAGTATGTAAAAGAAATTTTATCTCGATTCATGTGAATAAACATTTTTTGGGATCCAAATGTGACCTCAAACAAACATCCCTTAAATGAGACGGACACATACTCATTACTCAACACGAATGGATTTGATATTCCATCATTCACTAAAGCATTTATGGTCTTTGGAGATATGACATAATTTCATGTTGGAAGAAAACATCAGCATACTTTGAATCTGTTTAGGTACCAAGCTACATGTTCTATGGAAATCAAATTCAAGAATTACATTTCTGAAACCTAAATCCCATATAAGTCTTTTTCGTAAATCGTGATAAAACTCCTCTAACATACTTATCTCATAAAATATAAAAATTATTCTCCAAAAATTAATCTAAACACACACTTAATTCAATGTGATATTGAAAAATGGGACGTTCCGCATGGTTTTTATCCAAGTTAGAAACTTTTGGCCCAGTCTTCAAAAAAATAAAAGGATGGCTAAAGTCAAGGCAGCCCGAAAATAAATTATACTCTACAGGTTAAGCCCTTTTTGTGTGTCTTTTTATATATTTTGCCCCAGTCAATTAGGAGATACCTCTCCTACTTGGACTAATTACGTTTAAATTGTCAGAATAATTCTTAAAGTATTAAGATGCGTCACTTCGTAGTGGGAATTGCCGCATTAGGCAGCTTCTTATCATGTTTTTTTTTAAAATTTTAAAATAATTTTTTTTAAAACTAATTTAGTATTTTCGTGTAAAAAAAAACTAGTTTAGGATACCCTCAAGTCCAAAATATAAGAAAGTCTACTTAAAAAAAAAAATTGGCCCAAAACATATGATATTGACATGATAATTAATAACTTTTTTTTACTTTTATCCTTACCCTTGAAGAAGAGATAGAGATGATAAATAATAAATGTGTATTTGAAAAGAGTAAAATAAATAAATATTGTCAATTTAAAGCATATTAATTTTTAATTAGTTGAATCAACAACCTCTTTTGCGGACAAAAAAAACTAACAACCTCATATATATATATATATATATATATTATCCTAACAACCTCTATGTTTCATACAAGAGTAAGTGCATCACTTTATGTACCGATTAATTTGAATCATGTAGCGTGTGTTTGGGATGGTTTTTGACTTTTTGGGCTTTTCAATCACCCGATTCAAGAGCTAAAAGCAAGATTGACAACTTTTAACTTTTTCTGCTTTATTTGAAATAGTGTTCTGACAATTGAGTTTGTAAATATTAAGTGTCTTGTTTTCATAAATCACAAATAGTATTCTCTCTTATCCTAAATATAGGACATAATTTATAGTACAATTTACACTATAAACTATGTCCTATATTTAAGACCGGAGATAATAATTTTTTGAAATAGTTTATTTTTAAATAATAAATATTTATAATTTATGATTCACAATAAATATATGAGAAAAATTTTATTTCAATTTATATAATAAATATTTATTTCTTATAAATAAACTATTTCAAATACTCACTTTACTTTACTGGTTACCATTTGATTTTGCCTAATCATATGTCTCTTCCCTCTTACCAACTCCCCCGTTCCTACCCCACGGACCCCACCCCAAGTTGTCTTTGTGGTCACCACACCCCGCTCAGTCCACATCCACTTCTTCCTACTCGTGCCACACCACTCCCCCCCCTCTCTCTCTCTAACCGTTATCAGAGGGAAGCTGACGTGGGGCAAAACAAGCCGTACAAAATAAATAATTATTTTGATTTTAATTTTTCTCCTATAATTATCATAAAAACCACTTATACTACTATCAATCTAAATGAGTTTTAGTTTTAGAAAAAACACTTATACTATTATCAATCCAAACATAAATTATATTACACAATCTGAATTTTCCCAATTTTAAATTTACATAAATCAGATTACAAAAAAACCACTTTTCTCGTCATTATCCCATACACTTAGTTTTCTCTCCTGTTCAAAGCTTAATATATATAATTTATTTTGGCCTTGTTTGTTTGTTTTTGTTTTTATGTTACCGAAATGGTCTTATAAAATTTTGTTTAATAAGTTTTTGACATATTCAAAAAGAAGCTTTGGAAAAAATTTGTTTAAATGCTTGTTTTAAAAAATTATATGTAAAATAAAAAAACATAAAAATTATTTAGAATAATTTTTTTAAAAATTAATTTGGAGAAGCTGGAGAATTGAGAGACAATGCAAATGGAGGCTAGTAGGCTACCACTAAAGAAAACATTAAAGGTCTGTTTGGTGTGAGGGATTTAGAGGGGAAGGGGAGATTTATGAATTGAATTTTAAAAAATTAAAAAAATGGGGTAATAAAATTTTAATACATAGAATATATAAAATAAAAGAGTAAAAAAAATTAATTGAAAATTTGGGAAAATCCCTCATAAAAAACTTTGAATATGCTAAAGACAGAAAGGTGTTAGAAGATTTGGAAATCCCTTAGAGGTGCTAGCACTTATCAGGGATTTACAATTTTAAGGGCAAATTACCATTTTACCCTTGTCTATATTTTTATTAAAATAATAAAAAAACCTCCGCCGGCTGACCACTGGGCTAAGCTTGACCTTTAAAATATATAGTGTAGAAAAAATATATATAGTAAACTTTTATTTTTAACTAAACCAATTAACAAATTCAGATAAGGAATTGGCAGATTGATAAAAGAAATTAACAACTTCATATAAGAATTTCAAAATTTTCGTTTTTTAAGCAAAAAATAAACCTACTCTCTCAGACCATTCACTAATTTAGATAAGGAATTGACAGATTGATAAAATAAATTAACAACTTCATATAAGAATTTCACAACTTTCATTTTTTAAGCAAAAAATCCATCTACTCTATCAGACCATTCACTAGTTTAGATAAAGAATTCCCAATTTCATATGACGAATTAACAAATTAAGATAAAGATTTTGCAACTTTTATTTTGTAAAAAAATTTTAAATTACATTTTATTAATAAGCTCCTTTTTGTTAGTAAAAAATTTAGACAAAAATTCGTACAAACGGACGAACTCTCGGGATTCTAAATCACTAGCGGGTAACCCTCTAGTGATCATCACCAAAGGGTTACCCTTTGGTGACCCCCTGACCCCGTTCACCAAAGGGTAACCCTTTGGTGATGATCACTAGAGGGTTACCCGTTAGTGATTTAGAATCCCGAGAGTTCGTCCGTTTGTACGAATTTTTGTCTAAATTTTTTTACTAATAAAAAGGAGCTTATTAATAAAATTTAATTTAAAATTTTTTTACTAAATAAAAGTTGCGAAATCCTTATCTTAATTTGTTAATTCGTCATATGAATTTGGGAATTCCTTATCTAAACTAGTGAATGGTCTGATAGAGTAGGTGAATTTTTTGCTTAAAAAACGAAAGTTGTGAAATTCTTATATGAAGTTGTTAATTTATTTTATCAATCTGTCAATTCCTTATCTAAATTAGTGAATGGTCTAAGAGAGTAGGTTTATTTTTTGCTTAAAAAACCAAAATTTTGAAATTCTTATATGAAGTTGTTAATTTCTTTTATGAATCTGCCAATGCCTTATCTGAATTTATTAGTTGGTTTAGTTAAAAATAAAAGTTTACTATATATATTTTTTCTGCACTATATATTTTAAAGGGCAAGCTTAGACCGTGCATGACCACCAGGTGGGGGGTTCGATCCCCCGCCCCCACCAAACTTTGGGAATTTTTTCCCAAAGCTTGGGGGAATATTTCGTCTTGACGGAATATTCCCTGGCCGGGGGCCTGCTGGCGGCCGGCCGGCGGAGGTTTTTTTATTATTTTAATAAAAATATAGACAAGGGTAAAATGATAATTTGCCCCTGAAATTGTAAATCCCTGATAAGTGGTAGTACCTCTGAGGGATTTCCAAATTTTCTAACACCTTTCTGTCTTTTAGCATATTCAAAGTTCTTTATGAGAGATTTTCCCTAAAAATTTTTAATCTTACTTTTCTAATTTTTTTAAATTTAACTTATAAAGATTTCCCCTCCACCCACTTTCCCTTTCCGACGTGCTACATGTCAAAACTGAGCTACAGCTCCCGCAATAATTTCTAAGACTTTTGAACTTCATATTAAAAAATCTGGCCTAAGAAAAATAAGACAAATTTTTAACATTAAAGTACGTATCAATCAATTAACGCGATTAAATTAAAGTGGTTGGTGGATCCACTTAACACATCAATCATCAAGCGCCTCAAGAGACACTCGGGGCAGTGATGTGCTGATAATCTTTTATAAGCTATTTTTCCTGTCCTAATTATAAGATAGAATTGATTTTTTTAGAGAAATTAATGAAGCCAATTAAATCACTTTAGAATGTTTATATTTTTAGTATTATTAGATTATATATTAGTTTATTAGTCAAATTAATTAGTTTAGAGAAAAAAATAAAAATATAAATACTCTAAAATAATTTAATTGGCTTCCTTAATTTCTCCAAAAAAATCAATTTTATCTCATAATTAAAAACGGAGGGAGTATATTAACGTTATTTTCCCTCCAAAAACAATAGTTATGTAGCCGCATCACTTTCAGTCGGTTTTAACTTTTAAGTATATTTGTTTGGTCTAACTGTCCAAGCCCCAAAGGCCACAAGCATGATTTTCGATGCTCATTGACTAACCATATTAAATTATTGATTAAATAATTTTAGTTACCAAGAGAATCTATGCACGCATTCACTTGTCTCCCACATTAATATCATTTTCTGTCGTCTTCTTCGCACATTTAATTATCAGTATAAGTAACTATTGTGAAATTGTGATGTGCATAAATGGCGACCTCAATCTTAGATTGTACTCTCTTCGATCCTAATTATAAGATAAAGTTGATTTTTTTTAGAGAAATTAAGGAAGCCAATTAAATCACTTTAAAGTATTTATATTTTTAGTATCTTTGGATTATATATTAGTTTATTAATCAAATTATTTAGTTTGAAGAAAAAAATATAAATATAAATATTCTAAAGTGATTTAATTGGTTTCCTTAATTTTTCTAAAAAAATCAAATTTATCTTATAATTAAGACCGGAGGGAGTAATAATTGAAGTGGCGGTACCCACAAGAGTAGCGTGGCATCGCTAGTCGCTAGAACCATTGACTTTATTGAACTTGATAATTAGTACGTGCTTAGATTAATTTTTGAAGAATAATTTTTACAATTTATAAAATAAGTATGTGAAAGGAGTTTTATTTCGATTTAAAAAAAAATAACTTCTAAAACCATGATTTCAAAGCTACCCAAACATGTATTTAGAAGAGCCGGGAATTATCCCTTTTTCCCTATTATAAATATAATTTATCTCATCGAAACACAAGAAACAAAAAAAAGAAAAAGAATACTACGTTGGTCATGGTTTAATTATTTTTGTTTAGTTACTAAACAATCATTTTAAGCTCCCTTTTATCATCACATGTACAAAAAGCTACCGCCTTTTTATGTTTTATATTTGATGGCCAACAAAATAAAGAACAAGATTTTTTCTTATAGTAGTAGTACTTGAGAGTTGAGATGATAAAAAAAATATCTTGCAAACCATAAACACCAATCATATTGATATTCCCACTTACTCGTCTCATCTATAAATATCGTTTTTTACAGAGATATATTAATTGGGTGCATTACGTACAAGTCTTAAAGAAAAGGGAACAAAAAAATCACAAGTAGTTTTATTAAAATCATGAATTTTTGCATTGAAATCTCCTGTGACTTAATCTAGATTAATTCAAATTTAGAAAAAAAAACTACTTTACCCTTATTAATTTAAGCAACTAGTGAAAAGTCAGAGAGCTAAAATGACAAATCTTAAGCAAATAATGATAAGTCAGCGTGCCACCAATAACTTAAATTGAAGACATATCAATGGTTGCTTAATGATTTGTTATTGTTACATCCTAACTTGTTATTGGTTGCTTAAATTAACAAGGAGAAAGTAATCATTTCTCAATTCAAATTAGTTTAATCCATGTCTTATAGTTATCACACTTAAGTGTAATTCGATTATTTTAAGGGATTTGTTTGTGATTTTTTCTATATATTTTTAAAACTTCAGAGGGTGATTTATTTTACTTAATCGTTATACTTCTTTGGGACAAAAATTGTTATACTTTGTATATTAATACTTTAAAATTTGTTTAAATTAAACTCCCTAAAAACACACCGCACTGCTTTAAATTTTGATCTTTTTTAATAGTGTGAAGTCACTATTAACATTACTAATATTTTAAAAATAATTATGAAAATGGACTGTTCGGACTTTAGATCAAATCAAAATCTAAAAAATTTAAATATTATTTTTTTATAAGAATCAGAAATGCCCTTGGCTTGAGATAAGCATCTATATATTACTCTAAGTTTTTTTTTATAAATAGAATTAATATCGTTCAGTTTATTTTGAACTGTTTATATTTTCTCTTTATTTTAAAAATATTTTGTATAAAATATGTTTTTAATTTTCTGTTTAATTTTAAAAAATAAAATTGAAATAATTGATATATTATTTGAAAAGGACGAAGTTCCATTTCTTATTGTTAGGCTTAAATCAAATTCGGCTTCAATAATGTTGTGGAGATAAAAAGCGAAGTGGAAACGAATATTTTAGGCAAAAACAAAAAGACAAAAAGGTGTCGGAACGTATTGTTTGTCGCATGGAAACCTCGCGAATCTCACTCTGTTCTCGTACCCTTTATGATAACACAAAATGTAAGTCCTTCTCAGTCACCTCATCAAAGAAAAAATGGTTAACGGTCTTAAATTATTTTTTTTTTACGGATTAAAGTATAAATTTGCTCTAAAATATTTTACTAAGTAACAGTGTTACGTTAAAATTTTTTTTGGATATAATGTCACATCAAAAGTTTCAAAACTTAATAATATTATCCACGCCATTCAAAATTTAACATTGTTTTTAATGATAGGAAATAATATTGCTCCAGTTTAATATTTTTGGGGCAACATTGAATCTAACAAACTTTCAGAATGATATTGTTTTTAATAAAAACTTTATAGATACATTTACACTTTAATTTTTTTTTCTTTTTTTTTTAATTTTTACCCTTATTAATGAGGTTTGGGAGAGAAACACGAATAGTTATGTTTATGCAGCATCATTTGGACAAATTTAACAAGTACTCGTATTAATTTCTCTCCATTTGACTTATATATGTCTAAATATCAGACAAGTTAAAAGGACTTCGGATTATTTAATTTTCTAATAAATTATTAAGGCGGAAAGGCTAGTATTTATAAAAAGCTTCGATTCCAAAGGAAACGGTATGTTCCAGGCTGATACTACTAGAAGGCTTCTCGAGCGGTGTCGTGGCTTGAATTATGGACGGGAATTCGGATTCCGATCCTAAGTCACCGCTGCTGCTGAGGGATGGTCGGAGTCCGAAGGCTTTCGGCGGAGGAGGGCGGCGCAGGCGGCTCCATCGTGATAACTCCGTCAACACTTTGAGGAATGAATTTGTGTCGAAATTGCCTGATAAAGTCCAGTCTGGCATAGACTTTGAGTCCTTCGTTGTTGATTTCTCTGGAACTGTAGGCTTAGGCAAAGGTTTAATTCTTTTGATCCTTTATGTCTCGTTGTGACTGTTTGATGGCTCATAAATTGAGGCATTTCAGGGAATGCATCATAAAACTTCTCTTTGCACAGGAAAAAAAATAAAAATGTTACGTACGGGCCAAGTCTGTGATTCTTTCCATTCATACTTCCTAATTTAATGTTTCGTTGACAGAAATTTGCTCGTGTGTTTTGTCTCTGTTGATCATGTTTTGTTGTCGATCGTTACTCGTTATCACTTTCCGCAAGTTTTTCTCCCCAAAACTAATCTTTATCTTCGTTTGGAGCTGGAATACAGAGTTGGCTTGCCTTTTTGTCATGCTTTTCTTCGTTGCATTTAGCGAAGATAATTGACTTGAACGTATCTAGATGATCAAAAAGGAAGCAATCATTACTTGTTTAGTTTCTAATGAATTTATATCCTTCAGATCTTTCACATATTTTCCTTGATATTGCGTATTTTCCCCTTTTTTTATCTATATATTCTTGGATTCTGTTTACTGAATGTGGTCATCACCTGACAAAAAAATCCTTATCCAGAGCCGATTCTTACTCTTTTACTGATGCAATGGAAGTCATATAATTCTAACAGGATATCTGAATTTTTTTTCCCTTCCAATTAGCCCTGAATAATCTGCTGACGGTAGTGTCAGGTCTTCTTACATATTTAAATCTCTGGGATGAGTAACGTCAAATTAACATATCTGTGTTTTTGCCAACTAATATCTCTGTTTTATGATTACAGTCGCACAATAGAGAAGATTGATGTAATTTCAAATATTTCGTTTGATTTGGGAAAAAATTGAGCTACTCTATCTCCATACACATCCCAATACATAGTATATTGTGTAAAATACTTTTTGTTGTCATTCTCTAGTTTTTATAACAGCTGTGTGCTAGCATTTTCTGTGCTGGAACCGATCACTATTTATTTCCTTCAACAATCTACTATAATGAAACTATATTACTATACCTTTCTTTATAGTGGAAGGTTCAATATGATTTTATTTTATTTACTCTCTAGAACAACTTTTTCTATTGCAGAATCATGTGTTGTACTTCGAAGAACAAATTCTTCTTTTTTTTCTTTGAAGTGACATGTTACAATTTTCTTGTAGAAGAGAAGGAATACTATGAAAGACAGTTTGCTACCCTGAAGTCATTTGAGGAAGTTGACTCCATAGTGATGTCTGATGGCAAAGATGAGGTAGACGGTGTGGAGCAGGCTCAACATGAAAAAGCAATGAAGATCTCGAACTATGCAAATATAGTTTTATTGGCATTAAAGGTGATATTTCAATATATTTTCCAATACTTCCATTTATGAGAAAAATATCAAGCGTCTGTTCTCACAAGATTTCAGGTGTCATTATTATGATTTATCAATCACATCGTAATAGGATTTTTCAGGTTTTATTGATTTATCAATCACGTCTTAATAGTACCTTTGAAATGTCATTGATTGCAGGTTTCACTATTATGATTTATCAAGCTCGTCTTAATAGGATTTTTCAACAAACTAATTTAATCTTGGGAAGCAGAACCTAACTTTTAAGTTTCGATCTCTTAAATTTGTTTCAGCATAAGCTTCTTTCATACTTTTTTGATGCTTTTGTAGTTCTTGATACCCCACCAGTTCATGACAATGCGACACTGCCTATCTATATATAGGTTTATGCGACAATTAGGAGTGGGTCAATAGCTATTGCGGCGTCAACTTTAGATTCTTTGCTTGATCTTATGGCTGGTGGAATACTCTGGTTCACTCACCTCTCAATGAAAAACATAAATATCTACAAATACCCGATCGGAAAGTTGAGAGTGCAGCCAGTGGGCATAATTATCTTTGCAGCTGTCATGGCAACACTAGGTGTGTAAGACTAACTTTAAACACTTTCTAGCTTCCTGTTTGTTTATTTGTTGTTTCTCACCCAAATTCAGTAATTAAAGAGTGGTTCTTCCTTTATAGTATGTACTTGAAACTTTTCTTTGTAATATCATTTTGTTCATTATAAAAAAAATGCTTCTTCCTTTGGAAGGGGCAAACAACAGAAGCAACAGTGTTAATAACTTATCATATTTTCTTGTCTTTTATACCTTCATTTGGCATTTGGCAATGGTAGTGTTCCTTCTTACACAAAACATGTTCACGCTGTTAATTAAGTTCTACTTTGAATATGTAACTGTATCTCATATCTAATTCAGGCCCATAATTAGGATCGCCATATGCCTCAGATTTATCAGCTATTTTTCTTATCTACATGTTATGACTAGCTTTAACTTAAATGCTAAATTTACTAATGAGAAAAGGCTCATATCCTTTTGAACCAAACAACAAATGAAAAGTGAGCGAGATCTTGACTTTGCTATATTCGAGGACGATATTCTACTTTTGGTTAAAGATGATAATTTGGCATAGATTCAGTTTCTCATGCTTTAACTTTAGGTTTTTATTTTTTTTAAATATTTTTATAAGAACAGGATCATATATTCTTGATCCCACCTCCGTAATGAAAGATATGTTTAGAAGGCATCGAATCATTTTGGGAGAGGAAATTGAAACATTACATCGTTTCATCATTTTGCAACAGGCTTTCAGGTGTTTGTGCAAGCTGCAGAACAATTAATAGAAAATAAGCCCTCTGAAAAGATGTCTTCTGATCAGCTAGTCTGGTTATACTCTATTATGATATTTGCAACGGTGGTGAAACTAGCACTGTGGCTTTACTGTAAAAGCTCGGGAAACAAGATTGTTCGTGCCTATGCAAAGGTATGGTCCCTTCTCATCTTAATGAGCTGCCATATCCATGGAAGCACGACTTTGTTGCATCAGCTCACAAATGCCAAAATGCAGGATCACTATTTTGATGTTGTGACGAATGTGGTTGGATTAATCGCAGCTGTTCTTGGTGATAAATATTACTGGTGGATTGACCCATCTGGTGCTATTTTGCTTGCACTTTATACAATTACAAATTGGTCTGGCACTGTCATGGAGAATGCAAGTAATAATCCCTTTCCATCTTTTCATAATTTCTTACAAGTAAAACTATGAAATAAGCATGGTCTAGGAAAATAATTCAACCATAAAAAGTCACTTGGCTGCTCGAGATCTACTTAGGGATTAAGTTGGGATAGTTTATTAGATATTCTTAGGAAGCACAAACTACACCATTCTTACCAAGTACATTTGTTTTGACTTCTTATATCTTCACTTTTATAGGTTCAAATGTCAATCAAAAGGAGAGTTGTTTTTCCCTTTAATTCATTATATTTATCTTTGTATGCTTCAAAGAGGAAAATAGAAAGAAAAAGAGAAATAAGTAAAATGCTTATTTTTGTTCAGGATAGTAATCAGTTTCAATATTGGAAAAATTAGAATAGTGATATTTGCCATGGCTCAAAATGACTTGAGCGTCATATTTTATAGAAAGTGACATAACTTGCGACAATTTCCTATACAGTTTCACTAGTGGGACAATCTGCGCCTCCTGAATTTCTGCAGAAGTTAACATATCTTGTTTTAAGGCACCCTGAAGTTAAGCGTGTTGACACTGTTCGAGCATACACATTTGGGGTTCTATACTTTGTGGAGGTATGTTGTATTATACCAAATACTTCCTCTGCTCCTTAATATAAGATCCGCTTTATAATTTCCAAATATTTCCTCCATAAAGTGGATCTTATATTAAGGATTGATGGGAGTAATATAGCAGGAGTATTTAGTGATGGCATAGGCTTATTTGGAGTGTAATTTCGAAGATTCCTTCAAAAAGAAAAAAAAACGCATGTTTGTAGTGCTTCTTTTGAAGGGTATCTTTATTTTTGGCCAACAGAAAGGCATGTTGAAAACAATTCCCTTAACTGTTAGTTTTGAAAATAGAAAAATGTATATGCCTATATATAATGTCTTCCCAAAGGCACTGTTTCAAGAATGCTGTTTTAAAAAACAGTTCAATGAATTTTTGGTTAGCGTCTGCATCATCAAATGGATTGAATTTGAAACAGGTTGACATTGAACTGCCAGAGTATCTCCCTCTAAAAGAAGCACATGCCATTGGGGAGACCCTACAAATAAAGTTCGAGAAACTTCCAGAAGTTGAGCGGGCATTTGTTCATCTGGACTTTGAATGTGATCACAAACCAGAGCACTCTGTTCGAAGCACACTGCCAAACAGTGACCCTTGAGTTTGCACAACCCCGTTATCGGTCAACAACAGAACACACTTCTTCTTGGAGCCGTTGGACCTTTGGTAACTTTCAGTTTCTTGAAGGATATAGAGCAGTATTCGGCTGTATTGTATCAAACATGGTTTTCTTCTCCGCCAGGAAATTTTACAGTTCTTTTTTTTAAGAGAAATCTTTAGAAGGGAAACGGTTATGTCACTCCCTTGGTTGGAAGTATCATATCTATGGTAGCTGCTTTATCTAAAGTGTGTCCACTCTAATTTTAGAACGTCAATATGTCATCAGACTTAATTTGGCTTATCATCAAATATCAAATATATCCATCTAAATCTTGTGGCTTAATAGTTATTGGTCCAGCTAGACATCTACATGGCGTTTTTAACCAATTACTGAAAGCATTTTCCTCGTGTGGTCTCCTAGCTTCCACGTCAATTTGTTCTGATAATATAAACACACCACTGGATTACTGGCAGGCGGAATGTTGACTCCCATTGGTTTATTTCTACGGCCATATCTATATTCAGCTTGTGGCACAGATATTAAGTGAGTGAGCCATCTCCATCAAGTTTCTCTCCTTATCCTATTGGTTTTTTTTTTTTGATACAATATCCTATTGGTTTATTTCTACGGTCATGTCTATATATAGCTTCCCCGGCTTTATTTATAATTACTTGACACACGAGGAGCCTCACATTTGTTGGCATTAGAGCAATTAAGTAACCTCGCCAGCTTTAATTGAAAGAAGGCCCTGCCCCATAACTCTGATATGAAGACTATTCGGTTGTAGGCCTCAGTTACAACTAGAGTTGAGAATCAGGGTTGGCCCTTGACTGGCTAGAGCCAGTTCTCGGGGTCAGAGAAATTGCAGTTTTTTAAGGCTTAGCTAGAGAGTTTGCGGGCCAGGGCCGGAAGGTTATTTTCACAATATTTAACTATTTTTTCTGCATATTTTCTTTCAGAGAGATATACAAAGTTCTAATTTAATACAAATGTTGTCAACATTAAAGTTTAAACACGTCTCACCCGACAAACAAACACAGTTACTAATGCATATTCAAAAGTAAAATCATGTCCATAATAACTCACCAAAAGGCCAAAACATAAGAAGACAAAAAACTAAACACTTCATTTTGCATAAAGCCATAATGTCCCTAATAAGCTGATGGTCAATTTTCCTACACCTCATTTTGCCTTCTTTATCTAACATCATCATGCCAATATCATGAAAATTTTTTTAAACTGTTATAAGATTGAATATGACGACTAAGATGTGAGGTGCCTTTATCCCCACCCCTTGCAAATAGACCTTGACAACCATTACACTGTGCCTTAGCTATCCCATTAACATCAATCCTGCTAAAATACCTCCAAACAACAAAAGTCAAATGTCTAGGCTTCTTAGGCTTTGATTCATTGGTGGAAGATGCCTGACCTTTATCCATTACAGCTAATGATTCATTACTCCCTTGCATTTTTCCTTGTCATTTTTGTGATGAATCATACTAAAGTAGTCAAATAATCACAACTTCCATCAAAAATCATACTCAATGAGGCAAAACAGTATATAATATAATTTTATTCTAAATAGGCAAAATAATATACTCAAAAATTACAATATGATTCAATTAGGCAGAAAAGTATCCCCAGAACTCATACTCAAGTGTCTAGCTCCTGTCAATTTATAAAGATAATATATATTCATTTACAATGCCAGCAAATGCCAGTCTCTCCAGGTTTCTATATATCGTTTTAATTAAATTTAAAACCAGAGTTGTAATATATCCATTGTATATATATCGCCTTCTGCAAAATGGCATGTATGACTTTTTAATACAGATCCAAATGGCTGAAATTGTATGTTTGTGCGATTTAAACACATAGGCATGCATGTAGCTTGCTTATTATATATGCTAGAGATTGATTATTGATTAATTACCTATTAGCTATTTGGCTCGTCACCAGCATATATGTGCCCCACTACCCCCACATATATGTGCTTATCTGCTCTTACCAACTGCGAAGTAGGGTGACGTGTACACACACAAACACACAGTCACAGAACTCCAATAAACATAATTCTGTGACATATATATGAAATAATGTTATGGCAATTCATCAGCTACAAGAACGATCATGTAGAAAAAATTTAGCCTTCGGTTCTATAAGGCCAATCTTTTTAGGTCCGACTATTTTTAGGGGCTTCAATTTATAAGTTAGGCCCAAGATTTAACAGGGCTTAAATGGGCCGGCCCGACTGGTTCAGGCCGATTTCCTGGCTCTAATTACAACTACCAATTATTCCTCCAATTCCTAACAAAAAATTTCTCCATTTAGTTTTAGCAAGGTAATTAAACCCGGACCGGTTAGTGGACTGATCAGGGTACTGGGTCAAAGGTCAGTAGGTCAAATTAGAGCTAAACAGGGACCAAACCGGTGAGTAATAGAAGATTTTAGACTTATAGTATGAAATTCTAAAGGGAAAATTAAAAAAAATGATTTTTAAAAAAAAATTAAAAACTTGACCCGGATTGGGTCAACGGATCAGACCGGTCTACTGGCCGGTTGGCTGGTTTCCGTACCTGTTCAGCCGGTCCGTCTGGTTCAGATAACATTGATTTTTAGTACCACACCATTGGTCCTTGTATAGTTTTTATACTCCCCTGATCTACAATATAGGGTACCTTAACTATAGGACACCTTAACTAATTCATGAGAAACAAGAAATGGCAGTTAGGTCATTTAATATGTCCTAAAATAAGTTTTTTTCACTTTTATCCTTGTTGAGAAATGTGCTTAAAAAATAGTAAAATTTTCTTTTTTCAATTTATATTCTTTCACATCCATCTGCATTTTCAATCTCCATATGAGAGAGAACGCCACTTTTTTTATCAAATGAGAGAGAAAGTCATTTCATAAAAACATTTGTATGGAAATTATAGTTGTGATGAGAGAGAAGAGCTATCATTTATCATTATAGTTGCATTGGAAATTTTATTTTAGAGAGAGAGATATATAATTAGTGGATAAAGTTGAAAAGTGAATATTAATCACAAGAGGTAAAACAGAAAAAAAAAATATTAATTAAACTGCATGTGCCCTATATTGTGAACCATAGATTTCTTCTATAAATATCTTATATTATGTACTGAATAGTATCTCATTTTAATCGACACCACCAGTCCAAGACTAAATTTTTTAATCTATATTACGCATACGCATTCCCATTGGATATTAGGGTTTAGTAGGCATAATTCGTGAAATGGACACACTTTGACTTTAGCAAGCACATGCAGAAGACTCCAGATGCCTAGAGAAGAATTTGATTGGAGAGGCAAATGAGCTTTTTTGTTTTTTTGTGTGTGATATATTGTGTGTCATAACGACTAAACAGAGATATTTGAGAATTTGGGTAGAAGAGGGTATTTTAAAAACAATAATTTCCTCCACACAATACCAAATTTGTAATATTTATAATAGAAAAAGACCTGCAAGAAATAAAATCTTCTCAAGTTTTCTCATAGAACAATTTCTCATAAACTTTCTTGCAAATTAAAACCGTGAGGAACAATTTCTCATAAATTTGTCCGTGAGAAACTCTTACTTCAATACTTAATGTATTTTTAAAATTAAATTAATACAATGATTTTCACCCATTATTTACTTAATAACTAATTTTTATTGTGAATACTTTTTATTACTGTTTAGTTCGTAATTTATTGATTTCCAAGATTCTCTCAATTCCCATATCTCCCCTCCCCTCATTCTCCAGATTTTAAATACAAATCCTTTCCATAGGAAGAATGGTTAAAATGTCACCCCAACCCTCACCACAGAACCAATGGCCATTGCGTCTTCCACTCATTAGCACAATCCACCACAAGCTCGCTGGTTCTCTTATGCAACAAGCCCGCCATGGTCATCTCTTCCTCATTGGAATCCCATTCTCTCTCACTCTCTCTCTCTCTCTGTTTCATCTCAACCCTCTCGCTTCTGCTTCATCTTCTTCCCCTTTCTGACATTTCATTGTTGTTTTTATGCAGATGTGGAGATGATGACGAGGGAACAGGTATTGTCATTTTTCTTTCCTTCCTCAAATTTTAGTTTATGTTCTTCTTGCAATTTTTTGTCCCCTACTTCGAAGTCGTCTTCTCTCCCACCTCTCCGGCGCAACCTTGGGCGTTTGCAGCCTCACACACTCTCACTCACTCTTCATATGTTCTGCTTTTGTTTAATCTTGTATGATAGATGCTTTGAAGTGGGTGATCGATCTCATTTCTGCTTTAGTTCATTTGTTTAACTCTGCCTTTTCATTTTCCATAAAAACTACTAACTATGAATTACCATCATTAGTTGTGGTTTTTATTGTTAAATCGATCGACTAGCTTTAGTTTCGGTGAGGAGGAGGAAGATAGCTTTGGGTACATCAAGAGGGTTGGTTTTCTTGCACGAGCAATGTAACCCATCGTTCATCCTGATGGAAAAGGAGCCAATATATTGTTGGATGAAGCCTTTTATCGGAGACAAAATGGCATCCGACAAAGGCTCATGTGACTAGGATGGTTGTTGGACCCTTGATACCCCCTAATCCCTCCCTATGTTCTTTGATATTTTCATTCCAACTTGCTTTTTTCCTTCTTTTTTAAATTGTTAACCATTTTGTTATTCCTTTCAGATTTCCTCACGTTTCGATTGAATATTGAATAGGGAGTTTGAGTACATCGGATGCAATATGAATTATCTTATTTTGGAACAACAGGTTATCTGGCCTTTGTAAGTTTTGATCTCTTCCTTTCAGAAATCATCAGTGTCAATGGTGACTGTTTAATTGTTAGATTTTATACTCTGATCATAGCTCTTAAATTTTTATGTCACTTTTTTGCATACAAAATGCTCTCTTTTGCGTTGTAGATTTTAATTTTCCAGTTCTGCAATCATTTCTTCACTCATGGCAGCTTCGTTATTTTATGAACTTTTTGTTTTTTTCTTTTCTATAGTATGTGTACTCAAGATTAAAGAAATGGATTTGTATTAGATGAACACCAGTTCTAATAGTTTGATCATTTCCTTTGTTCATCTAATATTTAATTTTCCATTTCTAATAGCGTGCATCAATGGTAAATCTGTTTAAGTGAAAGAAACATATATATTAAAGGTTATTGCTTCAGGTTATCTATATTTTTTTTAAAATCTGTTTTGTGTGCTGTAGTTTTGGAGCTACACTGTGATTTTCCAGCTTAAAGAAATGCAAAGAAACCTCTTAGTTGTTGTCTTCTTTCAAGTATTTGCAAAGCTCTGTAGGAGATCATTTGCACCTTATTGATGATGAATTTGATAGCTTCATTTATAAAATGTTACATAATAACTGATACCTCCATATACTTTGGAATTTCATTTTTTCCATTATTATTAAATAATAACAGTTTGGATAGCTTCAATCTCTTTGCTTGTCTGATCTTATTGTTTTTTATTATTAGTGTTTAGACTCAGATTTATTGTACACTTTTAGAGATGAAGGCCTGGAGGAAGATGAAAAGGCAACCAAATTTCTCTTCAATGTTAACGACGACATGTCGGGAATATATGTCGGGAATAAATTTGAGGGAAAACTTATCCTATTAACTCAGATAATTATAGATTAAATTAACTAATTCTCACATTAAGGTGAGCTACTTAGCAATGTTTATGACAAATAATTTTAACAAGAGGGGATGGAAAATTTGATGCCTATTATAATGGGCATGCTTGACCAAATATTTTTAAGTGGTTGAGGTAATTTTAATATTCAATTATAGAAAAGTATAAATGGAGGTTTTTTTTTTTTAAATCGGTGGACAAAAAAATTTGAATGGTGATAGTAATTCTGAAAATCAACTCTTAGGCTCTACGTTTTTTTTTTTCCAGTGGAATTTTTGATATTATGGGGAGTTTTGATAATAACAGTGTTACAATTGAAATAATAAAATTTATGCAATATTTTTTATATGGTACCGTTTGCTTTTGACATGTTTTTTTTTCAGGTTAAAAATAATTTTTTTTTAGTTATAAATTTCTAAAAGTTATATATATCTAGCTACTGAAAAGATTATAAAGTTTTGAGTTTCATTTATTTTTTTTAAATTAAAAGTGAATGCACCATAGGAAGCAATATTTATGACAAATAATTTTAACAGGAGGGGATGGAAAATTTGATCCCTTTAGGGCATGCTTAACCAAATATCTTTAAGGGGTTGAGGAAATTTTAATACTCCATCCGGTCCTAATTATAAGATAAAGTTGACTTTTTTGAAGAAATTAAGGAAGCCAATTAAATTACTTTAGAATGTTTATATTTTTAGTATCCTTAGATTATATATTAGTTTATTAGTCAAATTAATTAGTTTGGAGAAAAAAAATAAAAATATAAATACTCTAAAGTAATTTAATTGGCTTCCTTAATTTCTCCAAAAAAGTCAACTTTATCTTATAATTAGGACCAGAGGGAGTAGTCAATAATCAAAAAAGTATATTTTTAATGCTCTCCTTTTGGGGTATAGACATTAACCAATTTTTCTTTATGTAGTACCGTTTTCTTTTGACATGTTTTTTTTTTCAGTTAAGAAAAATAAAATCTTTAATTTAAAAATTCAATTTCAATATATATATATATATATATGTGTATGTATATATATGTTTCGATAAGATTATAAAGTTTTGAGATTCTTATATTTTTGGTTTTAATTTGAAAATGAATGCATAGCAGGAAGCAATATCTATGACAAATAATTTTAAGGTTAGGGGATGGAAAATTTGATCCCTATCACAATGGGTATTCTTAATCAAATATTTTTAGGTGGTGAAGGAAATTTTAATAGTCAATTTATAAAAAAGTGGTAAATTTTTAAATCTATCGGATATAACAATAGATAATTTGGGGAATTACAAAGTAATTGTGACAAAAAAAAACAAGAAGAGGTGATCATCATCCATGCCCATGAATTTAGTATTAGTATTATTATTTATCGGATTTAAAGGATTATATTTATATTGATTATTATTATTAAATTATTAATTATTGATGATTGATTAATAATAACAATAACAATAACAATAATCACTTTCTAATATAAATAATAATCACTTTCTGGTATCAAATTTTAGGCTCTATCAGAAATTTTTGGAGGAGAGAGGGCAGTGGGGAGAAGTTTTGGTATTAACTGTGTTACTTTTGAAATATTAAAAATTATTCAAATAATTATTTCTTTATATTGTAGCGTTTGCATTTCACATATGTTTTTATATGATTAAATAATGGTTTTTCAAATTTAAAATGAAATTTAAATTTTTTTTTATATTCCACACTTCTGATATTATATAGGTATTGATGAGATTATAAATATTTGAGATTCCTTTATTTTTGTTTTAAAATTGAAAGCGAATGCAAAATCTAATCCTTATGCTTACGCAAACTCTTTTTTTTTTTTGGAGCAATACCTTCTCTGTTTTTGACATCTACCTTCTCTCTCTTTTCAGATGTAAAAAAATTGATGTCACATTTTTTATCTAAATAGTTATAATGTGCTTGATTATAACATGAATTAAATATTTTCTTTTTTCATATTAGATTAATTTGAACTATTTCTATTCCAAATTGTTATTTTGTATCCTATATATGTGATTCTCAGGATATCGGCATGACTGCAAGATCAGAAGGATTTGAAATAATTATCAAAATTAGGGGTGTTCAAAGTATCCTGGTCCCGGTTGTCCCGGCCCGCTCCCAGACATTTTATCCCGAGAATTTCCCGTCCCGGCCGAGACCAGGACCGGGAAAACCGAGATCGGGTTCTAAAAAACCCGGGACCGAGACCAGGATTGGGATCACACCTTGTGATTCCGGGAATTCCCGGTCCCGGTTTTTTTTCTTTTTTCCTTAAAAAATAGGTTATTATTTTATTTTTATATTTTTTACCCCATAAATTAAGTTATTATTTGATAAAATGTATATCACATATTAAGTTAGAGTTAAATCGTATATATCGTAATACAAATCCTAACTATATAATGTATAAAGATAATAACAAAAATGATGAATGTGATAATAATATTAATAGTAATAAGTTAATCTTCAATTCTAGTTCAATTTGTGTGATTTTTATAACCTTATTAGGTGTTAAATAATCACTTTAAACACTAGATTATAAAAAATTTAACTAATATAATTATATTATTAAAACCGAGAATTCCCGATCTCGGTCCTGGGAATTCCCGGTCCCGGTTGTCCCGGGAATTTCTCGGGACCGGGACCGGGAATGGGAATGACATCCCAATCCCGGCCACCCTCGGGACGGAAACCGGGAATGGGTGATCCCGGTCCCGTCCCAGGATTTAAACACCCCTAATCAAAATATAAAACATGGAAAGTGAAACTAATATGAAATTTGAAATTGAGATGGAGGATAAGTTAAGGAAAGGCATGGGAAGTGAGAAATTCTTGGGAAGCAAAAACTCATTGAGGTGTATATTGAAAGTTGTGATCTGGAAATTAAATAAAGTAATTAATAATTAATAAATTAAAAATGCCTTTCAATTCAACATATTTACTTCTAATCCTTTTGCTTCCATTGATGTTTGAAAATTGAAAATTTGAAATCAATCATCAAACAATCAGAGAGAGAGAGAGAGAGAGAGAGAGAGAGAGAGAGAGAGAGAGAGAGAGAGAGAGAGAGAGAGAGAGAGAGAGAGAGAGAGAGAGAGAGAGAGAGAGAGAGAGTTATAATTGATAAATATCCATTATTTAAATTTAAATTGTGTAAAAATATTTTGAGTGAGTCTAAAGATCCTCTTTGTAAAATTTGAAGAGGAAATCTGAAGAATCAATAAAAAATAGAAATAGAGAATCCGTTGTAAAGGAAAGACTCATTAATATAATTGTCTGCACCCCTCAATTTGATAGGGTATTAACACAAAAAGCTACACACAAAAGAAAGCCAATTTCAAACATGCATATTAACCACAGGGAAAAGAAAATTTCAACACTTCTAATTATTGGAAGGAGTGCAAAATTGCTTTACCTCACTAAGAATATAAGGTTACAGTCTTCAACAGATCTGGATGAACATGATAAAATCAAATCATTCCCGACTTGGTTGTTGCAAGTAGGGGAAGGAGAGATTGGTCTCCCACATGATGGCATTGCAAATATCACAATACCTTCAAAATTGTTGTTAAGTTATGACAGTAATCCAATCAAGTGTATCATTGGTGCAACCTACTCACACTTGATAGAACATATGGATGATGAAATTCTCAACTCTAGGGCGATTCTAACTTCCAAGCCCAGGCTTCTCCCATGGTCAACCATACGTTACATTATCAAGGGTGAAGAGTTTCAACGGGCTGAAACTACTAATTTTGGATTATATAAACAAATGTATGAATAGTACAGTGCATGTAGTTTACTGAGAGGTGTTCCAAAATCTTGTAATGTAATGAGTTGTCATGTTGTATTCTGTTTGACGTTAAAAGTGCTGCATGGATGTGTCCTTGTTTTCATAAATTTGATATTGAACATTATTTTATCTTATAGTTTTTTCCATTAGTGACTTCCTCATTAGTTGTTTTTTCCGTGCACTGCACGGGGTCAAATTTCTTGTTACATTGTATGTCTGTAATGGAGGAAAATTCTTGTCCACATATATGATTACCTCAAATACATGTATCTTTCAATATTCTTCAATAGATCAATTCAAGCTCGTTCCGTATTTTTCAAAACTCCTATATTCTACTCCCTCTGACCTTGACATAGGATATATTTGGTAAGTTAATCTTGATCTTAAATATAATACCTATTTTCCATATTTATCAATCTTTTTCTAATTTACTCTTATTGATACTCAGTCAACAATAATCAAAGAGGAGGGGGAATTAAGGAAGATCATTAGGGTGTTTTAGAAAATACATGTCATATTAACTAACTTAATTTAATCAAATTAGGTAAATATATTTTATATTAAGGACCGAAAAGAGTATATGCTATAAAATTTGTTAAATGTCAGCAATAACAGCACCGAATAGCATGTAATGTTTGATACTCACACACACCTCCGTCTATCACTCACCTACCCTCATTTTCCGTCTCTCTATTTTTCTGTATAAGTTCCTATATATAGTGTACCTCTATATGCATTACATATCAATGAAAAACATGAGCTCTTAAGCTCATATGGTATCAGAGCTCTCCCTAAGAGGTCCGACGACCAGAGAACCGAGAGAGAGACGCGACAGAGAGAAAAATAGGGGAGGGGACGATGTGCTCTGATCTCCCTCATGGCGGCGTGTTAGAGCACACCGCCCACACAGACAGAGGCGGAAGGTGCCGATCGGCACAATCCCAGAGAACGGCAGCGTTCTGACCTGCGCGTGGACCACACGCACCAACATAGTGGCCGGCGCGTAAACCCCACGCGCCTCCACTTTTGTCGGAGCGTGGCACCCACGCGCCGCCGTCTGCAACATTTCCGGTGACCATTTTTGAGCCAGAATGGATCTTTCTGCTTTTCATCCCCATTTTGGCTCTTTTCCCACAAGTCCCGGAGTCAATCTATTGGCATTAATGTCTGGTACTATTTTTGAAACTCAAGATACATCTTCTCCTTCTCATTCCTCCACTACTAGCAAAACGGTGACGACCCCAGAACTCTCTGATAGTCAAATTATGGCTATTAACCATAGGTTCAATGGACGGAATTACCTCTAATGGTCTCAAACCGTGTTAAGATATCTTCGTGGCAAGCGAAAAGAGAAGTATATCAATGGAGCAGCACCTCAGCTTGCCTCTAATGACACCCATTTTGATACATGGTTTCCTGAGAACAATCAAGTAATGAGTTGGTTGTGCAACTCCATGACTGATGACATCAGCGAAGGATATCTCCTCGTAACTACTGCAAAAGAAATCTGGGATGAGGTAAAAGAAACTTACTCTTCCCTTGATAACACTGCTGCTTTAATCTACCTGAAACGACAACTTCGAGATCTGAGACAAGGTAACTCAACAGTTATTGATTATTATAAAGCGTTGCATAAACTATGGCAACAACAAGATCTTTTTGAATCACTTTCATGGGAGACTACCAAAGATGCCCAATTATATAAGAAGACAGTAGAAGAAGGACAAATTTATGACTTCCTCCAAGGACTCAATAACTCATTTGAAGAAATAAGAGGCCGTATCATAGGCCTGAAACCCTTGCCACATCTGTTTGAAGTAGTCAACTATGTACAATTCGAAGAAAGCAAAAAGCTCTTGAATCAAGGTGGCTCAAGCTCAATTGAAAGGTCAGTCCTAACAGCAAAACGACCACAAGACGAACGAAGAAATAAATGGTGTAATTATTGCAAGAAGAAGGGACACACTAAAGAAGAATGCTGGAAACTTCATGGAAAGCCAGAAATTAACAAACAAGGCCATCTCTCTTCTTCTGAACTAGAAACTGAAAATGATTCTCTGACTAAAGAGGAATTACAGATGTTTCGCAGGATGCTAGATAGACAAAATAAGTCTAACTCTACGCCCGGCATCAACCTTGTAAAATCAGGTAACTCTATTATAGCTCTAAATACTATATGAGCTAGTGAAAAGGCTTGGATTGTTGAATCAGGAGCAACTGATCACATAACTGGTAATCGCACATTATTTTCAACTCTTAAACGGATTCATGAGAATCTTAGAGTCAAAGTTGCTAACGGCCTCTACACTACAATTGAAGGAATTGGCATAGTCATTCTCTCTAATTCCCTGAAACTTAATAATGTCCTATTTGTGCCTACACTCACTGTCAATTTTATATCTGTGAGTAAATTAACTAAGGGTCGTCTGTGCCGAGTCGTGTTTGATAATGATGTTTGTGTTTTTCAGGATTCAAAATCGTTGAGGAGGATTGGACTTTCTAGAGAATGGGATGGACTGTTCTACTTTGAAGAGTCAAACTTGAGATCCAAAGATGTAAGGAAGGCAAGAAGAGCATTGGTTAGATCTAACTCACAAAATAATGATGTAAACTTGTGGCACTGTCATTCGGGCCACCCTAGCATTGATTATATGAAGCATTTGTTTCCGAATTTGTTCAATAAAAATTATGTTCCTTTTCATTGTGAAACTTGCCAAATTGCAAAACAAACAAAATCTTCTTATCCCAAACAACCCTACAACCTTCCTCACCATTCATACTAGTCCATAGTGACATTTGGGGTCCTGCACGAATAAAAACCCTAACTAATGCAAGATGGTTTGTTACTTTCATAGATGTTCACACTAGAACCACATGGGTTTATTTAATGAAAGACAAATATGAAGTAGCCAAGATCTTTCAAAACTTCTATAGCTTTGTGCGCACCCAATTTAATGTGTCCATTAAGGTATTACGAAGTCACAACGCCAAGGAATATCTGAGCAACACTTTATGCGAGTTTCTTACCCAATAAGGAATTCATCATTAAACCTCCTGCCCATATACTCCTCAACAAAATGGAGTAGTCGAGCAAAAGAATAGACACTTATTGGAAGTAACCCAAACCTTAGTAATGGAACGAAATGTTCCCAACATTTTTAAGAGGATGCCATACTCACTGCGGCTTATCTCATTAATTGTTTGCCTTCCAAAGTCTTCAAATATGACACCCCTATCTAAAAACTACTAGAAAGCTTTCCTAGTTGCTCAATCATCACTTTATTACCTCCTAAGGTATTTGGTTGTGTTGTCTATATCCACAAAAATGATGAAAACAAACTTGGTACTCGTGCTGACAAATGTCTCTTTCTTGGTTACTCTCCTACTCAAAAAAGGTACAAATGCTACTGTCCTACTTCCAAGAAGCTTATTATCTCCAAAGATACAGTCTTCTCGGAAGAAGAAGCATATTACCCCACATTACCCATTCAGGGGGAGTACACTGAAATTGAATGGCTAATCCCGAATAAACCTGAATCATCATTACCACAACCTAATCTTATACCCATCATAGACTCCGTACCTTCTACAAGCCAACTTACTCCTACCCAACCTGATCATGAATCAAAACATCTTTCATCTCAACCTGAATCCACACCTAATGAACTTGAAATAAATGCTGAGATCAATTCAGGGATGGATACCAAACCAAAACGAGATGAAGAGTCTAGACTACAAGATCATGATTAACCAAACAATGGTAGAACTATCTCTCCCATTCAAAGGAATGACCATGACTATTATTCAGGATTAAATCCTGAAAAATTTTGTAATATCCCGAATTTTGGGATTGGAAGCTTTGGAATAAGCCTAAATTGAGTGGACTACTAAGCCCCGATTTAGTAGATGTCCCAAATATATTCCCTAATGATTCTAATATCTTTGGGGTATTAAGAAAGTAAAATGATGAATTTTGGAGAAAGTAATTATGTTTTTGGTGAAATCGCCTATGAGGTAGTAAGCTTGTCATGTGATTTTGAATGACCAAATGATGATAAAAAATTATGAAATTTTACAGGATGAAAGTAGACATCCTAAGCTTTAATTTGATAGGTCATATGACGCAATTAGAGCTATACACAAAAAGATATGAATTTTTGAAATCAGCACAGAAAAACTGTGAAATTTCTGGACCAATATGCAAAGATTGAAATTCTGGGAATTTTGTGATTCCAGGAAGCAAAAGTCTATATTTTTCCTTGAAACTAGACTCAATAAGGGTTCTATAGGCTTTGGAATCACCTCATTTCTAGTTTTCTAGAATTAGTTATGATTTTCCAAAGTTTGGGCAGAAATCTGCCAGAATTTTGTAAAAATCCGAAATTGGGAAAATTAATTAAATAAATGGGATATATTATTATAAATCAGCTCCTCCTTCTTCAGCCCATTTCAGACGTGAGAAGCTGAACATAGAGAGAGGAAGTGTGAAATTTTAGAGAGAGAAAATGGGAGGAAAAGGCTTACAAAGGTAAGTGATTTCTTCGGTAAATCGGTTCCTAATGCGTATAACCCCACTCCTAAGCTATTCTTCTATGTGATTCAAGGGTTGGAAGCTCAAATTTGGTGTTCAAGAGAGCTAGGGTTTCAGCCACTTTGAGAAAAGCTAGTGGGAGCTTGAGGTAACTTCCAAACTCTTGTATATTGACTATTCTGGCTGTTGTGGACAATTTAATCGGTGAAATTTCGCCGGATTGTCATTGGTTTTAAAAATGGAAAATGGGTTTCCCTAGGGGTTATGCTGCCCAAATTGACACTAAATGGTAGTTGTAATCTAATGGAATAGTCAATAAAGTGGTTAGGAGTAGAAAGGAACACGTTTACGGAGCCGAAACCGAAAAACCCCGATTTTCCCTAGAAAACCCATATATTTCGGTCTGGCCTATAAATGAGTCTTAGAGTTGGATTTTCAATGATTTGATGATTCCATTGAGTTCAAGAGGGAAAATTAGGTGGGGTTACAGTTGGGCACTTTTTCAGAAATGGTCGAGAAAGCATAATTACGAAAATGCCCCTAAAACATTGAAATAAGGGCTGCCAAGGGCAATTTCGTCTTTTGACAGTGAATTTGGTAATTCCGAGTCCTGAAATAGATTCCTTGGGCGGAAATATGTCAGGAAAGCCCAGGTTAGAATTTCGAGAAAAGTACAGCCGGATCGAGTACGATGGGGCCGGGTCCCCGGGGGTATTTTAGTAATTTTTCAAGATAGACTCATATAACCCCCAGAAACACTATGAAAGTGTCTAAATGGTATATTTGACATTGTAGGATCAAATATGGAGCCCCGAGCTGTTGGCACGCATTACGAGGCACACGTTTCTAGGTGGAAAAGGGTTAAGGTAGGGGACTTACCTTACTTGCATGTATTTGATATCTTTGCTTGTGTAATGATGTATGTGATTGCTTTACTTGATTGTGTAGAGCATATTTGAATAAATGAAGCTCTGTTTCTGTTTTCACTGTGGTCATAGTCTTGTTGTATGAAACATTGAGCATGCAGAAATGTCATTATGGAGCATACATCTAGATAAAGCTAACATGTCATACACATAGCATCAATCATGCATGCATTATGGTATCTGTTTCCTACTGAGATTCTCTCGAATCTCACCCTCCCCTACCAACAATTTAGACAGGAGAATACAGAAGATATGCTGAGAACAATGCAGAGAACCATATGAGGGGATTGCAATGGTGGAACGAAGATGAGAAGATGTCTCCGTTTCATTGGGACGGGTTTAGATACCCTAGTAGCCCTGTGTGGCTACCTTGATGGTAATGATCATGTACAAACCCCTATGGGGGAATTTATGTAATCATGCACATATTATCAGTATAGTTATGCTATTCCTGTGTTGCCTACCGAACCGCATACCGTTTTCCGCGAATACTCTGGTAAAGGTGAAATTGAGATAAGGGCGTGACAAATTTCGTTGGCCTATTGCATTGAGAAAAGGGGTAAGATATTGTACTCAGCATCCAATTCAACGTTTTGTCTCATATGGTAACCTATCTACAAAAATGCAAAGCTTTGTTGTAAACAGTGCATAGATTAAAATCCCAAAAACATTTCAACAAGATATAGATGATCCGAATTGGAAACAAGTTATAGAAGAAGAGTTGAGGGCACTCAAGGAAAATAAAACTTGGGAGATTACAACTCTTCCCAAGGGAAAGAAGCCAGTAGGATATAGATGGATCTTCAACCCAAAATTCAATCCTGATGGTAGTATCAACAAATACAAGACAAGGCTTGTTGCAAAAGGATACACCCAGACATAGGGAATTGATTATCAGGAGACATTTGCTCCAGTAGCCAAGCTTAATACAATCCAAATACTCCTATCAATTGCAGCCAACTTGGATTGGTTGTTGCACCAACTAGACGTGAAGAATGCCTTTCTGAATGGAAACTTGGAAGAAGAAGTTTACATGGAGATTCCAGATGGAATTTTAGCTCCTAACAACTTTGTGTGTAAACTCAACAAGTCATTATATGAACTTAAGCAATATCCTCGGGCATGGTTTGGTAGATTTACCAAAACAATGAAAAGACTTGGGTATACTTAGGGACAAGCAGATGACACATTATTCATCAAACGTGTCAACGACAAAGTCACCATCTTGATCGTCTATGTTGATGACATGGTCATTACGGGAAACGATAAAGAATCTATTACTCATTTAAAACAGGACTTGTCAACTGAGTTCCAGGTGAAAAGCTTTGGACAAATGAGGTATTTCGTAGGCATGGAAGTGGTAAGAACTAAAAAGGGTATCAACGTATCCTAGTGGAAGTATACCCTAGATCTGTTGCATGAAACTGGAATGCTAGGGGCACATCCTGAAGGAACACCAATGGAAGAAGGTTGTCACTTAGAAATCAAACCAAAGGATGTCCCAGTCAACACAGAACAGTACAAAAGACTTGTTGGCAAACTCATATACTTGACCCACTCACGTCTAGACATTAGCTATGCAGTCGGAATAGTAAGTCAATTTATGCACCAGGCACAAGAAGAACACATGGCAGCTGTATACAGAATCCTAAGCTATTTAAAGCTTAATCCTGGAAAAGGAACCTTCTTTAAGAAATGCACTACCAGAGATATCGAAATATACACTGATGCAAATCATGCAAGAGATAGAGAGACTAGAAGATCAATCTCAGGATATTGCACATATGTGTGGGGAAATCTCATTACATGGAAAAGCAAGAAACAGACAGTAGTATCACCAAGTAGTGTGGAAGCCGAACTGAGAGCTGTTAATCATGGAGTACGTGAAGGACTTTGGGTCATCAGATTACTGAAGGAGTTGGGAATTCCATATGAGGAACCAATGCAAATTTGGTGTGACAATAAAGCTAGTATTGAAATGGTCAAGAACCCAGTCTATCATGATAGAACAAAACATGTTGATATAGACAGACACTTTATTAAAGAGAAAATTGAAGCAGGCATCATGAATTTGTCCTACATCAGATCTGAAGACCAAATTGCAAATGTGCTGACAAAACCGCTAAGCAGAACTATGTTTGAAAAGTTTCTGTGCAAGTTGGGTATGATTGACAGGGGGAGTGTTAAATGTCAGCAATAACAGCACCGAATAGCATGCAATGTTTGACACTCACACACACTTCCGTCTATCACTCACCTACCCTTATTTTCTGTCTCTCTGTTTTTCTGTATAAGTTCCTATATATAGTGTACCTCTATATGTATTACATATCAATGAAAAACATGAGCTCTTAAGCTCATAAAATTACACCAATTAAACTGAAGAATTCTGTGTAATCAGATGACCTTAAATGTTTACTCTGAAATAGCTGCTACAGCTGAAAATGTGTACTCACTGTTTACAATCATACATTACATTCTCAAAGGCACGAGTCCCGCATATGGATGCTCACCTTTGTTACAGATCCTGGAAAGCCCTCAAGTAAAACTAATTGTTATTGCTACTCTTAATACTTCTACACCAAAATACAAGACAAAACAATCCTCTGTTTGCTATGTCTGCCACTGGCTCTGTTTAACTAAACATGCCAGAGATGTTCCAAAAGGCAGAATTATCAAACTCCTGCTAAAGATATGTTGCATTAGAATATCTGTAAGAAAAGATTATGCCATGTGAGCACACAATTGAAGACATCAGTATTTAATGATATGGTAGTTTGGGAGATTCTTCAGTAAAATAACAGCAAAAGGAGATCATTTTTGTACAAGTACACTACAAGAACAATGAGGAAGTACCTTATGAGTTTGGAAGTAGCCTTCCATTATACATTTTATCAAGCAGCTTCCTTGCCTCAGGCCTCCTCAGGAGACCTTTATTGTTTGGCAAACCAGTTCCTAAACAAACAGGACACACAAGCTTTCCTCGACCTATTCACAATATAAAATAATGATCACTTGCTAGAGTGAATTGCACATGATAACTAGTCGGAAAGAAAACAAGTAACCAAAAAAAGGTGTGAAAATTGAAAACGAACAGCTTAACTGAATGTTGAAAAGCAAGTGACAATGTGTAAGAGAATATATTACCACTTTAGACCAATCATTCATGTTCAGCCATTGTCACAACATACCAACTTAAAACTAGATTCGCTATCAATGGATAATACATTAGTGGAGTCAAGTACAAAACTGAAAGTTCATACCGTAACAATTTGGACATTCTGTAAACTCATAAACATCTTTCGCCCGCTTCCTGTTTAGAGCTTTCCATTTTCCTGTACCACCACACATATCACCTAAATAAAAAGTAAATATCTTATGGACCAGAAAATGCAAACAACAAGAGGTATTCATTCTTTTCTTAAAATAGACAGAAGAGAAGTCAATCACATCCACTGGGTTCAAATTGATAAAATTTATGCACATAGAGCCACGACTAAGTTATCTATCTAAAGGTCAAAAACATTATACAAGAATCTTGGTTTACTTTGTTGTAACAAAGGATGGCGTATTTACAATTCAGTGAACTTTCAGGTTTCTTCTCACAAGAGACTGAGTCAATATAAATGTTCAGAGCCCATAAAGTTGAGACATGCTGTTATGAATATCATGCTCTACATGTAAATCTTGTAATTATCCATATTGTGAAATGAAGATCGGAGAGTAAACAGAACAGCAGTTTCATCTTTACTCACATATCACAGCACCAGTTCCCCCACAATTCCTACAAACAGGTTTTTCCTTGCCATCCAAAGCAATTGCATTTGTTGCAGATGTAGGCCTTCCAAAATCACTTATCAAAGGTACGGTTGAACATAAACAAGTGAGACAATGCCGCCTGGAGATTGTTACTCGAATTTCCTGCAACATGGATCATTTTATATAAATGCCAGTGAGATTTAAGCCCTTTTCAGTGAATCACGGGGTTGAATATGTGTTTCTTAAGCATGTTTACCATAATTCACCATCACCACTTTGAAATCTAAATGCAGTCAAAGCTTATACCTTCCAAAATCATTGGGCACTTCCCAACAACTAGTATTAACCCACTCAAAAGTCAAAACCAATACAAGAACTGAAGAGCACACATATATGGGACCAACAATCTTCCCAAATTCCCCAAAAAGTCAGAGTACAAGATGGAGAAAAGTCACCCGGTTATTTCCGCTGTGCGACCTTTGATGCTATTTTGTGCAATAATATCCATAAAGCCACGCAAACATTCTACTATTCGACAGGAACAGCCAATGCGCAGGTGTATGATGCTTATAAAAAACATGGGCAATGCATGATCTTTCACCTTGGATGGTTTTAATGACTCTTTTCTGTCTCCTGAAGCCGAGCTCTCAGATTCCTGACTCGCTTTAACATGCATCTTCCCTGAGAAGATAACTGCCAATCATAAAATAACCATAGAGGAAATCTTCGGCTTGCATTAGGTGACAGTTAAACAAGGCAATGAACTTCACATCTGTAAAAGCATGTAGTACATTCTAAATAAAGCCGCTTTCTCTAAACAACCAAAAGCGTCCGTAACAGCCAGAATTGTAAAGACATAGCCAGGTGAATTTATTGGCGGAAAGAAGCATATGGGTGTGTGTGCTCATTCAGGCAACAAGTTGAAGCAGGGAATAAACCCAATAGGACCAAAATTTCATCTTGAGCAATGAAATTGTAGCAATCATCGGAAGAAAGAAGGGTGAGACAGAGAAATGGAAAGAGGAAAAGAAACTCACGTTGGTTAGGAGAGAATTGAGGAGTTGAAGAAAGGCAAGAGGAGAAATACGAGAGTGTAGTAGACCTCATAATGTCCCTTTCCCTCTCGCAGCCTCTCGGAGTGTTGCTTGCTCTCGTATTTTGGCGAAGAGAGTGAACCAGAGGGATAGGGGTTAGGCGCAAACGCAATATCCACCGTGTTTTTCCTTCAGAAAGCAGAAGGGAATGTCCACGTCCGCGTCCTCCTGTGTAATCAATAAAATCATATCTTCTTTGCCAAGTGTGCATGTGTTATGAAGTATGAACTTATGCGCATATATGCCAGTATACTTATAATTTTGGGGAAATCACTGTACTCTCAAGGACCATAAAAATCATAAAAAAGTTTCAAACCAAATTTCTCCATTAAAAAAATCTTTAGGGACTATATTATGATTAATTCAGAATATGAAATTATTTTATTGTCCTTAGTAATTTTAAAACAAAGTGTCCCAACTCTCACAACAACTGCGTATGATAATTTTTACAAGTGCTTATGCCTATTTTGACAATTGCATGAGTTTTTTGACAAGATGATTTTCCTCCCTATAAGAGTTTTGAAATTTCACAAGTTAATGTCCCAACTCTCATAATTGCTTATGAGAATTTTCTTAAGTGCTTATACCCATTTTGACAACTGTATGAGTTTTTTTTTTTGACAAGTTGATTTTTCTCCCTAGAGGAGTTTTGAAATTTCATAAGTTAATGTCCCAACTTTCACAACTGCATATGAGAATTTTCATAAGTGCTTATACATATTTTGATAACTGCATGAGTTTTTTTTTCGACGAGTTGATTTTTCTCTCTGGAGGAGTTTTGAAATTTCACAAGTTAATGTCTCAACTTTCACAACTACGAATGAGAATTCTTACAAGTGTTTATATCTATTTTAATAACTGCATGAGTTTTTTTGACAAGTTGATTTTCCTCCCTAGAGGAGTTTTGGAATTTCACAAGTTAATGTTCCAACTTTCACAACTGTATATGAGAATTTTCACAAGTGTTTATACCTATTTTGATAATTAGATGAGTTTTTTGATAAGTTCATTTTCCTCCCTTGAGAAGTTTTGACAAGTTCATTTTCCTCTTTAGAGAAGTTTTGAAATTTTAGAAATTAATGTCCCTACTTTAACAAGTGTATTTTTCAATTTTGACTAGTGTTTATGTCTATTTTGACAATTGCATAAGCTATTTTGACAAGTTCATTTTCCTCCCTATAAAAGTTTTGAACTTTCAGAACTTAATTTCCTTATTTTGATAAGTGCATATGTCTATTTTGACAATTACATGAGCTATTTTTGACAAGTTCATTTCCTCCTTAGAGAAGTTTTGAAATTTCAAAACTTAATAACTTTGACAATTGTATATGCATTTTTTGACAAATTCTTATACCTTTTTTGACAATTGCATAAGGCTACTTTGATAAGTTGATTTTCCTACCTAGATAAGTTAAAAAAATTACACAGCGTCCCTACTTTCACAAGTCTATATGTGAATTTTGACAAGTTCTTATTCTATTTTCACATCTGCATGAACCTATTTTGACAAGTAAATATCATATCATATCCAACTATCATATTATATCTAAATATTAAGTTATATGAGTAAATGACTATTTTCATATACTCATTTAACTTAATATCATATAATTTCCAATTATCAAATATAGTTTCATGTTCATATCTATGCTGTAATTACATCAACTTCTAGACCCATCAAAAAACCAAAAAGGTAACTTTGAATTTCAAATAAATTTTATTACTTTCTTTTCCAATTATAGATGATATAATTCTTTAAAACTCCTCTCATAAGTTGTGTTTTCCTTTATGCATCTTGTTCTTACCAAACTACTAACATATTGACTTTCATCTTCTCCACTTTTTAAAAACATCCCCCCCACACATGAAAGAAACAAAATAGATTATTCCCCGAAGTACTTGTCATCTTTCATGACAATATGCAACATACACTTTGTATTAACAACTGCAATAGTTATATTAACAACACTTTTTTTTATCTCATATCAGTGTTTTGTAAACAAAGAAATCTTTATCACATTCAATCATTCCCATTTAAAATAGAGCAATCCCTCTGTTACCAAGCCAAAAAACAGAGCACAATTTTATTAACCCTACCCAACTACGATGAAACCCTAGGTTCAATGGTGAAGATAATATCTTTAGCAAAATCTTAGCATTACTTACCTAGGTTCTAGCAAATAGTTCACTAATGAACCCTAGCTCCAACCTTTGACCAACCCTTCAATTTGAATGCAGTGAACATACACAAAAAAAAAAAAAAAACCGAAATCAATGTGTAGCCTCTAAAAGAGTAGATGAAAGATGCAAACTCTAAGCTTTGCCCAGGACATGAAAACGACACTTGTTTGCCTTCAACGTTGGACCAGCAACCTTGATCACACCACCGTAGCTTTTTTCGTTTTTTATTTCTCATGAATCAGAATAAACATGCGAATACTCCTCCTTTTGTTCCTTTCCTTTTTTATTCAATGGGGGCAATAATATAATTTCACATTCTAAATTAATCACAATGCAATCTATAGAGACCTTTTTGATAGGGGAATTTGGTTTGGAACTTTTTTATAATTTTTTATGGTCCTTAAGACCTCATAGTGATTTTCCCTATAATTTTTTAATTACAGTATATGTATTAATTTTTATTTAAATTTTTTTAAAAAAATTACTCCCTCTAATCCTTATTATAAAGCGCCAACTAGAAGCAATGTTTGGTCCTAAATATAAGACACCAACCACAGAAGTCAACATCATTTAAAGAGGCAAAGTACGGTCTTAAATATAAGACTCAGTTATTTTTAGGGAGATCAGTTTAGCTAATTAAATTACTTTAAAGTATTTATATTTATTATTTTTTCTCTAAATCAATTTATTTGACTTATAAACTAATATATAATTTAATTACACACAACATATGATATGATTAAAAAACTTATTTACATTTCTTAATCTCTTCAAAAAAATCAACTAGATCTTATATTTAAGATCAAAGGAATTATCAATTTAGGATAAATTTAATGACTTAACTACCATTCCTTGAGTACCGAAAATTAGTGGTTAATGCCTTATAATAAGAATTAGAGGAAGTATTATAATGTAATATATTTGTTACTACATTATTTTTTTATGGAAATTATATAAAACTCCATTTTGTTATCTATACTTTTATTTTGTTAACGTCAAATAAAATTCATAATTTGTGATTTAGCTTCTGAAGTTTGACTCATTATCATTCAATCTCTAAAATTTAATTCGTTCAACAATTTCAAGCATACCAAGATTTTACCACAGCAAACAATGGCAGGTCCAATGTGCTGATGGAACATGTACAATGTAATATAGGGGTAAATATTAGATCTATACATTGTGATCCATTCCGCACAAAGAAAATTCAAGCAATAAGTGCAGGCAGAGTATTCTCAACCACAAAAAGATTATTCCATTTGTCCCGGAAAGTGAGGATAAAACGTACATCCAAACAGTTGATACTTGCTGAACTGAAATGTAAATCATCAACCAAGAGCCATGATTGAGAATCATGATAATTGAGTTTAACCACAGCACAATATAAAACTGTTTGATCCAAGAGTTGTTACAAATTCTTCATTATTAACTCTCTCCCTTTAATCTAATTTTGCATACCACAACCTACTGTTCCCTTATTGCAGCAAAAGAGACAGTGCTCCTGATAATATCCCTCTTCTGCCAGACCAGTTGGAGTCGAATCCAGAACTTCAACAAAAGAATTATCACAACTTACAATAGTTCCTTGGCTGCAGCAATTACGGCTTCCTTTGTGATGCCAAGCTCCTTGTAAATTTTTCCTGCAGGGGCACTTGCTCCGAATCGGTCAATTCCGATGGCTTTTCCCTTGCTTCCGATAATTTTCTGCCATCCAAATGTTGATCCTGCCTCAATGCTAACTCTTGCAGATACTGAAGCTGGGAGAACACTCTCCTTGTAGGCATCTGACTGCTCCTCAAAAAGTTCCCAGCTAACTAGAGAAACAACTCTCACGGCTTTCCCTTCGCTCCTCAAATCATCAGCCGCTTTGGCGGCAATTTCCAACTCAGAACCGGTTCCAATCAAAATGATATTGGGCTTGTTACCTGAAGAGTTGTCGGAAATGATGTAACCACCCTTCTCAACTCCTTCAATAGAAGTTCCTGCAAGTTGAGGCAGCTTTTGCCGAGAAAGGGCAAGAATTGAGGGTCTTTTCCTGTTGAGTATTGCAACTTTGTATGAACCAGCAGTTTCATTTCCATCAGCTGGACGGAGCATCAAAATGTTTGGCATCGCCCGGAAACTTGCCAAGTGCTCTATTGGCTGATGGGTTGGCCCATCCTCCCCAAGTCCGATCGAATCATGGGTCATAACATAAATTACACCAGCTTCTGACAGGGCAGAAATTCTTATAGCAGCTCTCATATAGTCAGTGAAGACAAAGAAAGTAGCACAGTATGGGATCAGCCCAGGGCTATGAAGTGCAATGCCATTGGCAATTGCTCCCATTCCGTGCTCACGGACACCAAATCTAACATTGCGTTCCTCGGGAGTGTTCTTTTGAAAATCTCCAAACATTTTCAGTAAGGTCATGTTTGAAGAGGCAAGATCTGCGCTACCACCAAGCAGACCAGGAAGAACCTTTGCAAGGGCATTCAAGTTTTGTTGAGACAGGTTTCTGGTAGCATCAGCAGGACTCTCAGGAGTGTATGTCTGAAATTTGAAATCAAATTGGAAGGTTGATCAGTATTCTAGAAACAGGTTTAGTAAAGCTTAAAAGTTTCATGATGAAGATGAAAATAAGCATGCTATCTAATATGAATTGCAATACTCATTAGACTGTACAAGAAATTTGAATGTTTACTCACAGGAAGTGCTTTCTCCCAACCAGTAGGTAATTCACCAGTAATAATGGACTTCAACTCTGCAGCTTCCTCCTTGTATTTCTTCTCATATTCAGCAAACTTCGCATTCCATTCAGCTTCAAGTGCGGCACCATCGGCGGTGTGACGGCTCCAGTGGCTGAGAATAAGAAAGTCTCATTCTGACTCATCTAAATCTTAAGAGACTAAAAGAAAACAATTCGTGCACATGCTTACAAACACACATCATTCAAACTATCCATATTCACTAAAAAAGTATTAGGAAGAGCTTCTGTTATCTCCTCAAGATGGGGTTAGCTTATCGTTCTATCTTGTGGGAAGGGCAGTGCTTTTCCCCTATAATTTGGCGCAGCTGTGTCCTATCTGTGTACAAGACACAAAATAATCTTTTTTTCTTATTTGGACATGTATCAGCATTGTGTCAGGTAGAGTCTAATGTGCGTAGATATCCAGCACATATCATACACAGTAATACACTGGAACACTAGAAAATATGCATATCAATGCTCTGCAGGCCATCAAAAAAATCTCAAATCCCATCATCAATACCTCTTAACATCTTCAGGCACATGGAAAGGCTCATATGGCCACCCAAGATTCTTCCTTGTAGCATCCACTTCTTTGCCACCCAATGCACTTCCATGCACACTGTAGGAGTTAGCCTTGTTTGGAGAACCGTAGCCAATAGTAGTGGTCACCTGTGAAAAAGAATCGTTCAGAAAAACATCACTCCAGCAAAGCAGTATAAAACTAAAAATGCATTAGTTTCACATCAATTACTATCAGCAAATCCAAAATGAGTAGGCCCGTGAAAATATATATATATACACATATAGTTGATCAATGCAGAAAAAAATTAGACGCATAAACAAAAAAATCTCCTCACATGGCTTGACAAAATTTAGGTCTGCACAGAATATGATACTTCAAGTCATATTACTCGAATCAAGTAACTTGGTAGGATTAATTTGAAAGGACATATCAATTTTCCAGAGTAAACCATTAAGGTTTCTTTAGGATTTTCCCCACTTCTAAAAATCTGTTTGCTTCAATATGGCTTCCAAGAAACTAACCTTGATCAAAGTGGGCTTGTCTTTGACAGCCTTGGCTTCCTTAATGGCAGCACGGATATCATCATAGCCAGTATTTCCATTCTTTACCCAAATAACATGCCATCCAAGTCCTTCAAAACGCTTATCAACACTCTCAGTAAATGCAATCTCAGTGTCACCATCAATTGAAATGTGGTTGTCATCATAGAAAGCAATGAGCTTCCCAAGGCCCCAGTGCCCAGCAAGTGAGCAAGCTTCATTTGAAATTCCCTCCATCTGGCAACCATCCCCCAGAATCACATACCTGTGGAAATCAAATGTAATTAGTAAAATGCAGAACAAAGAAGGCATTACATGTTCAAAGATCATAACAAAAGTGGTGACTTAGAGCCCTTGGGCGATAAGATGTGGGGATCTTACGTGTAATGATCAACAATCTCATTGTCGGGCTTGTTGAATCGGGCAGCCAAGTGCTTCTCTGCAAGGGCCAATCCCACTGCATTAGCAGTACCCTGGCCAAGAGGACCTAAGAAAATAAGGGAATAAATGAGAGAACAGAACAAACAAAAGAATGCAAGAAAATGATCCAAATTCATAAAAACAAGAGAGATATCCAACCTGTTGTTACTTCAACTCCGGGTGTCTCAAAGTTCTCAGGGTGTCCAGGAGTTCTGCTTCCCCATTGGCGAAATTCCTTCAAGTCTTCTTCCTAGATTTGATGTGAACACCACGAATTTAGTTTGATGAATACCTTACGGTTTGTTCACTATTACAATTTCATGAATGATCCTGTGAACTTTGCTCGGGTGTATATTGTGTGACCGATGACAGACTAAAACAAAACATCTAAAGCAAAAGAAACTTTTAAACCATTTCACAAATTAATGTGAATGAATTTGCAGAAATGCTGCGTAAACAATATACAGTCTCGAAACTTAATGAAAACAGTTTATTACCCATTATTCCAAATCTTTCATCCACCTAATTCCCGGAAACCATTTCCTCATCAGACAGGTTAAAGTTACACAGATAAGATTTTCAACTCAAGTGCATTTAAATTAAATAAAAACATGATAGATCCAAGTCCAAACCAGTTCCACCAAACACCCATGCACACACACAAGGTGAAAGAACCTCACCTTAACGCTGTCGTATCCAGCAAGGTGAAGCAAAGCGTACTGGAGCATACATCCATGGCCAGCAGACAAAATAAACCGGTCACGGTTGAACCAGTACGGGTTCTTCGGGTTATATCTCATCACCTCATCGTAGAGAATGTGACCCATCGGAGCACAACCCATGGGTAGACCGGGGTGACCGGAGTTGGCCTTCTCGACGGCATCAATGGCCAAGAACCGAATAGTATTAATCGATTTCTCAACCAAAGACACTTCGGTGGTCTTATCCAAGGTCTCAACAGCCGTAGCTCGAACTACAGAGCCAGACCCAACCCCACGACGACGAGAAACGGAAGGCGGTTTGGTGGAAGAAGAATTGGAGGAATGTGACTTGAGACCGGAGAAGGAAGGCAAGGAGACGCCGGAAAGTGAGATGCGGTCAGAAGAAGAGTTGAAGGCGTGAAGGGAAGTGGTTCGGGCCAAAAGGGCTTGGGATAGATGCAAGGAAGAAGAGGAAGCCATGGATGAAAGCTTGGTTTCAGAAAGGCCCGAGAGAAGGAAATGGGGGTGGCACAAAATCGGAGATTTCCGGTGAAGAACGAATTTAGAGAGCCAAAAAGGTTTGACTGACAGACCCAAAAAGGGGGCAGGTGGAGGAGGAGGGAGTGAACTTGATCTTTAGGATTAAAGCAACGAACAATCTCCACCCATGCTTCTGGGTAGGTGCTTCTCTACCTCTCAATCTTTTTCCCTTCAATTTGATAACAGACACACACAACAGATATTTATTATTTATTTTTATTCCGAATATTTGTGGCCTTTGCCCTTGAAGCACCCTTTAATACTTGATCATATTACTTTAAATTTCAATTCTGTAAATATATTAAAATATAATATTTCTTAAATGTATATTTAATTTACTGATATTAAAAAAATTAGTTATTTATAAAAAATATGTGTTTTTTTTTTGGGGTTAAAATATCCCCTTTAATCGTTTACAATAAAAACTACCATGAAAACCTTCACTTAAAATATGCAATTAACTTCATCGGAAAAAAAAGTGCAATTAATAACAAAAGGTAGTTCAAGGAAAGTCTATAAATTTTGGTGAAATTTTTGTTACGGCATGAAATATTTAACTAAAAACCCACAAATAAAATATCTATTTATAAGTTTTCATGTTTAAATTTTAAACTAAATATGATAATTAGTATATAAGTTTTAACCAAATGGGGTTATATAGTATAAAGGGATTAATCTCTTGCAATATGATAAATTAAGGTTTGAAATACTGTTTAAAATGATTTGAATAGGATCGCTTCCCATATAAGAATACATATACTTATAAAAAAAGTATATAAATTTTAATAATAAAAATATAAATATTATAGAAAAATATACTTTCTTATCATATCATATGGTAACATTATTGAATAATATTTTACGTATTTAAATTGACCCAAAAAAATACTTGTAAGAGAAATTGAGGTTAGGAGACCTAAAATGAGATAGGCCCTTTTTTTTTTTTTTGACCTTGAGATAGGCCCATATTGAAAGTGAGAGATATTTGTATAGGTATGGGGAGAATGAATGAATATTCTGGAGTTTATCCTGTTTTGTTCAGATAAGGTGGTCAAAAACATGTTGCCACCAACCCACCACAAATTCTACTCCTTCAAGTTTGAGTGGCGACCATATTTTGTGAAGATCATGCCCTTGATAATTAACGAAATCCATTGTTTTATTTTATTTTAAAAAAATATGTCAATTTCAAGTCTGCAATGACATCATCCTCAGCAAACCCAGTAAAATTAATATGCAGTGGATAAGTGTTTAGTCCCAAAAGGAAGGTGATCATTAATTAAGATCATAGGGTATAAATACTAATAATTTTTTTTTCCAGAAGTATATATATTAATAATGAATATTCCGTTATTGGTAGGATAGAGAAAAAAGCAATTAGCTATGCTTATCTTAAAAAATATGCTGATATTATTATTATTTTCAAAGGATATCAGTGTAATTTAATTTACTCATTATCCTGAACCAGACTGCTCTATTTTCGTTTGTAGACCATATTTCTTGTTCAAATCATGGTATAATCATTCAACCAACTATTGCCATTTACCAGCTTTTTAACCAATTATTCAATGCATCGTATCCACTATTTTCTAAAGCCGGAAATATTGGCCGGTCTTTTACGGGCTCGGGTCTAAATGGGTCGGCCCGTTTAGGTATGCTTCATAAAAAAAACCCCTAATTTTTAAAGTCCGTGACTCTATAAGGTTAGCCCTTCATTGGCTCGGGCCTAAACAGGCTTGAACTTATTTTAATTAAAAACAAATATTTTTCAAATTTTACAATTTATTTATTATTTTACCTTAAAATGAGATACATTATTTTTAAAACTTATAAATTTTTAGTTAAAATAATCATCTAAAGTCCAAATTAGCCTCTTTTTTAAAGTTTAAATGAATAAACCATTGAAGAAAATAAGATAAATCAAACAATTTAATAAGTGTTTACCTGTTATTAATACTTTATTAGGTACTTAGGTGTCTCTCATATTGATAATTTGATATAATGATATTATATATATTAATTTATTTGTAAAAGATATTAAACGGGCGTAAAAAGGCGGGCCCTCTAGGGCTTGCGGCCCTACAGGACCGGCCCTTTTACGCCCGCTTTCTGTTTTAGCCTCTAAATCATAAACCCGGCTCTTGAAGGGCTCAGACCTAAACGGGCCAGCTCAATGGGTTCGACTCGAATTCTCGGTTCTGCTATTTTCATCTTGCTTTCTATATTTTCACCAACTTTTAAAAAAATTTTGGTTTGATATTTTTTTGTTGGGGTTAAATTTACTGTAGAAGTAACCACTTAGGAGTATTGAGTATTCAAAAGTTTTTTTCAATGAGTAATTTTGTGTTGTAAATAACTGAAACGTAGTAATTTTTCCCTTTATAGTTAAAAATGTTAATAGTCAACGTCAAATTTTTAATAGTCAATACTTTCTCCAGTTCACAATATAGAACACTTAGAGAAAAATAACTTGGTCCATAATATAAGTCACTTGTAGGATAATTAATTCTTATTTTTCAGTTTTGTCATTGTAATCAATGCTCATTCTTAATTTGCTCACTCAATAAATTTTCAAACACATTTTCCAACAAGGGTAAAAGTGAAAAAATTTTTTAATTTAGAATATATTTATTGAGTTAACTTTTATTTTTTATTTTTCATGAATTAATTGAAATATCCTATATTATGGATCAGATGGAATATTAAATTTTAACTATTAAGGTGGGTTTGCTTCTTTTTAACATTTCTATGACAAAATTGCTTCTCAAGATATATCTAGTTCTCATGTTACTTATGGCACAAAATTGCACTCTAACCTTTTTACTTTTCTTATGATTAAAAAGGGCATAAAATCGCAAAGCAGAAGGCCGACTAAAACAGCAAAACCGGAATTTTTTTTTTTTTTGGACTGACAGCAAAACCGAAATTGCCATACTCAAGCGTGATAGATACCAACCATGTTGGTTGGCTTGGGGCAAAACTATGACTCTAATTTCAACAAACGAGGACCTCGTGGGGCTAAAAAGCTTTTGGACCCTACGAAGGGGCATATGGGAATCAACCCAATGGAGAGACAAACAACCGTTCTGATTGAAGGGACAGATTATTTTGACTTTTCATTTTTTTATTTAGTAAGAATTAAGAAAACCTCATATTCATTTTTTAACCTAACAAAAGCTAGGGTCATCTATCATGTTCCTTTGATTTCTTTGACGTCCCTCCAACGTCAGAGCCATTACCCAACTTCGGGGCTATTTTTATTTGACCGTAATTTTAGGCCTGCCGGGTACTCCAAAAAACTGGGTTAATTTCAATTGCAAGATAAAATAAAAATTAGTTTAATAATAAATGTCATGTAGTCTGAATTTCATTGCAATTGTCAAATAGAGTCTTAGATCAACTACACTTTATTTATTAAAAGACAGAAAAAATACTATCAAAATTAATAAATATGTTGAATTTTAATAATTTCAAAAAGATTGGACTGAAATTTTAAAATTTTGTAAAATTTGCGAAATTACGTAACTATCCTTAATTTTTTTTAAATAAAAAAAATCCTCAAACCCTTTGCCAACAGCCGGAACTACAGTGATCTTGTGGGCTACCAGCCGTCGAAGGTCCAATGAAAATTATTAACAACTCAAGTATATATATTAACAACTTTAGTATCACTATTAACAACTCAAGCATATATATTAACAACTTTAATATGAGAAAATCAAAAAACGATATTAGCCGCCGAAGTTTGGGTGAAGGTTATTAACAACTCAATTATCTATATTAATAACTTTAGTGTCACTCTTAATAACTTAAGTATCTGCATTAACAACTTTAGCCTGAGAAACTCCAAAAAAAAGAAAAAGAAATATATATATATATATATATATATATAAAAATATCAGTCGTCGGAGCTCCGATGAAAGTTATTAGGAAATATTCAACAAATACTACATTTACAACTTTAGTCTCACTATTAATAAATCAAGTATCTATATAAACAACTTTAGCTTGAGAAATTTAAAAAAAAAAGCCGTTTGAGTTTCAGTGAAAGTTATTAGGAAATATTCAAAAAATATCTCATTTACAACTTTAGTATCGTCGTTAATAACTCAAGTATCAATATTGACGATTTTTGCGTGAGAAATCAATATATATATATATATATATATATAAAAGGCTGTCGTTTACAGCTTTAGTATCGCTATTAACAACTTAAATATCTATATGTCACAAATTTTGCTTGAGAAATTCATAAAGATATATTCCTTCACGGGAGCTTCGGCGGCTAACATTTTTTTTCTTGGAGTTAAAGATCATTTTTGTCTCGAAAGTTTTTCCTTATGACCAATTTTGCCCGAAGAGCTTTTTGTGGCTCAATTTCATCGTGGAAGTTTTAAATTGAAGTAATTCGGCCCTCGTTTAAGTCAGAGCACAACCGACGTCTACCACATAGGAGGAGATGCAAGGTAGTAGCCTACGTTGGAGAGACATTGAAGACATGTTAGAGCCTATCTCCCTCTTCAATGCAATTTGATTGATCTGTGGGAGAGTCCATCTACCTCTTCAATGCTTTAGGTATGAGAAATTAAAGCTTGAAGCTTTAAACTCCAACAGCAGTGATTCATGACAAGCATTCAGAGCTTTGGAGTAAAAACCAGAAGTGATGGGTGACTTCATAGGTTCTTCAACAACGATAACTAGGAGGAGGGCAAGTATGCTATGGCGTAGAGTTCGAGAGGTTGAAAGCGAGGACTTGACAAGGATCAGTCATTGTGGCGTCATGGCTGATAAGTAAAATATTTTCATATTTATTTTTATGATGATTTTGTGGATGATATTTAAGTTTAATTTAATGAATTTGGGTGTACTTGATAAATAAATAATGATTTTGGCATAAAATAGAATTTCTTGAAAAATACTAAATCAGACCCTGTTTCAATTTTCAGGTAATATATGGAGCTCTAGATATTAGATTAGGACGTCCTTTATATGGATAAAAAGCTAAGAAAATGCTCTACAACTTTTATGTTGAGGCCAAAATCCAGTTTTGCCTTCAAAGGTTTTTGAATTTTGCTTGAAAGTTGAGAACATGAGTTTGTCCCAGACTGACCTTTACCCACTAATTTTACCATAACTTGAACTGCAAATGTTGAAATAAGGAGCTTTTAGTTGTATCTTCAAGCTAAGATTCAGAGCTACAACTTTCATATAGATCACATTATGGAATTCCATCGTTTTGAATGTCAAAATTAGGCTGTAATCAAGAAGTTTGGCAGCCACAAGGTCAATATTAGTAGCTTAAGGTCAAAATTCATGCCTAACAATGTGGAAATTTTTGCACCCCCTCCATCTATAATTATATGAGCTCAAGACACAAGGTAACACACCATCTTAAAGTTAATTTCATGCATTGTATTTGCTTTTTGCGTGCATCCTTCATGGAAGGCTTATGTAGTCCTCCTTTATAGATGGTATAGGTTGCCACCTACATAAAAGATTTTACCTCCTATATGGAAGGCTAGATTTTTCCATTTACATGTGTCTTGTGTATTTTAGAATTTAATAATTAAGTTTCATGCAATGTTTATAAAGTTTTCAATTTATTTTGGTACTGATTTTAATTTCATCATGAGCTAAATTTTCATTTTCCTAGGGTGATGATGCAGTTTATTAATGACAGAATGAATATTAACTTATTAAATCTAGTTTTAATTTTTCCTTCATGATTGAGTTTTGATTATTATTCTTAATGCTTTCAATTGATTGGCCATCTTTTGAATGATTTCAATATGTATTCTGAAATCGGAAGGAGATTCATATGTGTAGATCCTATAATTAAAATTATAACTTACATATGAAATAGGAATATATCCATATGAGTTGTGTAGTTTTAATGAGTTCCATGAATATTAATGCATGATTAATTACTTGAATTCATATAGGAATATATTGGATTAGCAATTAATGATAGAATTGTATGATCTTAAAAGAGGCTAGTAATTAAATAAGATAAAATTGGTTATCAATCATGTAGAATAAATTGGACCAAAATAGATAAATGATTCAATTCAAAATTTACTAAGTGAAATCTGACCCTTAGGGATTTTTCTCATAGTTGTTTTCATATTATTTGCATTCATATTTAATCATATTTTTTTATTTTGTACTCTCAATAACTAATTAATCGATCGACTAAATAGAACTAAAATTATTTATTTTGGTACTTAGTAATCAATCCTCTTGGAAACGATACTTTTCTCATTTCTGTATTACTTGTTTATGACAATATACACTTGCACTTTTTAATAAATCATTTTCACTCATAACAAGTTTTTGGCACCATTGCCGGGGATTGTTGTCATTAATATCAATCCAAAGTAATTTTAATACTAATTTAGTCTTTACATTACATTTATTTTTGGTGTCTTGTGTTTTTTTTTAGGTTTTTGCTTAATGCATGACCAGATCAAAGGAGACTGAACTACATCCTTTTGATTTTGAGATTGAGAGAACTAGTCGAAGAAATCAAAGAGTTCGAAAGCAGTTTACTTTAATCCTAAGCAATCCAATGGCAAATCTGAAGGGAGAAACAATGGATACCAAAACACTCCATGACTATGCAACACCAACAGTCATGGGGACAACTTCTGGAATCAGAAAACCGCCAGTAGCAGCTAATAACTTTGAAATCAAACCTACAATTATCCAAATGGTGCAAGCAAATTAGTTCGGTGGTTTACCAACAGAAGTTCCCAATGCACATATGGCCAATTTCCTGAAAATCTGCGGCACATTCAAGCAAAATAGTGTTACTAATGATGCCATTAGACTTAGACTTTTCCCTTTTTCACTCAGGGATAAGGCTAAGAGCTAGTTACACTCGCTACTAGTGGGAAGCATAACTATATAGGATGTCTTGGCGCAAACATTTTTGTCAAAATAATTTCCTTAAAAAAAATTGCTAAATTGAGGAATGAAATTGCCTCATTTACCCAGCATGAACTAGAAAGCCTCTATGAAGCCTGGAAAATATACAAGAAATTGCTAAGGAGACGTCATCATATGTTACCAGATTTGTGGCAATTGCAAACTTTCTATAATAGGATGACATATACCTCTAGAACTCTTGTAGATACTGCAGCTGAAGGATCTTTAATGGGAAAAAGTCTAGATGATGCCTACAATCTACTTGAGAAGATGTCAGCTAATACATACTAATGGCCTTCTGAACAGAACAATTTAAAGAAATCACTTGGAGTGCACGAGCTGAATATTCTTGCAACTTTGTCTTCTCAAGTTGCATCTATATCCAAGCAAGTGAGCTCATTGACAACCCAAGCAAATGTAATTAGTACTACTATTGAAATCTCTGATCGATGTGGAGGACATCATGTGAGCACACAATGTCAAGAAGGACGCCCATTCATGCCGGAGCAAGCTCATTACATCGGGAATCAAAGAAATGACCTATTCTTAAACACTTACAATCTAGGCTGGCAAAATCATCCAAACTTTGGTTGGAGGAATAATCAAAATGCGTTCAAGCCACAAGGGAACTACCAGCAACAAACCCTTCAACAACCAAATCCATCACAGAAGAAAGTGAATGTGGAAGATGCACTGGCTTAACTAACCATGAATACATCTCAATTCATAGCTAGGACTTACGCAACACTCAAAAGCCAAGAAGCCTTAATAAAGAACTTGGAGATCCAAATGGGTCAAATTGAAAATATGTTTAATTCCAAGCAACCAGAAACTCTACAAGTGACACCGAAAGAAACCCAAGAGAGCATGTGAAGGTTGTTGCACTAAGGAGTGGGAAAGAATTGAAAAATCCTATAATTAAAAAGAAGAATAATGGAGAAAAGAAAGAAAGCGGAGAAGAACAAAAGGAGGAAGCATAGAAACCTAATGAGGATGATGTGCTACCAAGAAGAATAAGCTTTCCAGATAACCCTCCTCCATATGTATCATTGGTTCCATACCCTCAGAGATTTGTGAAGGCAAAGCTGGACAAGCAATTTGGAAAATTTCTGACGATTTTCAAAAAGTTACATATCAACATTCCTTTTGCAGATGCTCTTGCCCAAATACCTAATTATGCAAAATTCATGAAGGACATTCTCTCAAATAAGCGTAAGCTTGAGGAATTTGAGACAATTTCACTTACTGAGGAGTGCAATGATAGTTGCCACCAAAGTTGAAAGATCCATGAAGCTTTTACATACCTTACACCATAGGTTAATGTCACTTTGAAAGAGCACTCTGTGACCTTAGAGCAAGTGTAAACCTTGTGCCTCTATCTGTCTACAAAAAACTCAATCTTGGAGAGGTGAAACCAACCACATTTTCATTGCTTCTAGCTGACCATCAATAAAACATCCGAGGGTTGTCTTAGAAGACGTTCTTATGAAGGAAGACAAACTTATATTTCTAGCTGATTTCATAATAGTCGACATGGAAGAAAACCAATAAATTCCTATTATTCTTGGGAGGCCATTCCTAGAAACTAGGAGAACTTTAAACAATGTGTAATAGGGAAAGTCAATCTTGCGAATTCAAGATAATAAAGTATCTTTCAATGTTTTTAAGGCTTTGTCCTTTCTCGATGAAGATGACACCTATTACAGAGTATATACATTGACCAGCTGCACAAAAGATGTGGTGAACGAAATCTGCATGGATCAACCATTAGCAATGGGAATGGTAGATGCATCAAAATCTACTAATCTTGAAGTCTTGGAGGAAATTAGGTAACTGAAAGCAAATTTCTCAATTTTTATCAAGAAACCATTTGAAGATATGGGGGAAAGGCCAAGTTAGCCGGTTCTATAAAATACCACTTGAAATAACGTAGTTTATGTGCTTTTACTAAAATGCCCTCTCTTTCTTCTTTCTATTTCTCACTTCCTTCTCTCTTCTTTTTCTATTCTCTCTTCCCTCTCTGCCTCCCTCTCTCTTCTCCTCTCTCCTTTTCCAATTGAACTCTTCCCTCTCGGCATCACCTTCTATGCTTTCCCCTTCTATGCTTGTCATCGTCATCAATAGGGACACCGTTGCCGCCAAAGCTTTCATCACGAGTTCGAATATAGCTTCAATCACGAGTTTGAAGTCCGATCTAGCTTCTAGCTCGAGTTCAAAGTCCGATCTATATGTTAGATTTGAAGGGCTACAGTTGCAAAAAAGGATGGTGTTTTTTATAAAAAAATTTGGGCTTTTAAGTACAAGAAGAACAGGATTCATTATTCTTCCCCTCTCTACTGGTTTTGGTATTTGGGTCTTTAGAATTTCTATCATGGTTCTGGTGTTTGGTTCTCTGCAAGAAAAAAAATATCTTCTTGGTATTTGGTTTTGAAATTGAATTGCTTCTTACAAGATTAACTAAAAGAGAAATAGTTTTGACAAAATCTATAATGGTTTTGACAAAATCAATCAGTATTGTCAACATGTGTAAAAGGATTTACAAAGAGTTTTAGGTTGTGACCAATTGATAATGAGATTAACTAAAAGAGTAATGATTTTGAAAAAAATCAATAAGTATGGGATTGACAAAATCTGAAATGGTTTTGACAAAATCTATAAAAGGATTGATAAAGAGTTTTGGATTGTGACTAATTGAGTAATGAGATTAACTAAAAGAATAATGGTTTTGACAAAATCTGTAATAGTTTTGACAAAATTCGTAAGTACTAACAATATATGTAAAAGAATTTAGTAATGGGGGGCTTTTTGGTCTTTTCTCCCAAACATGAAAAACCTAGATTCCTACCCCATCCCTTCTCTGTTGTTTGCATGTGTTAAGGGACTTTTTTGGATTTTAGAAGTTAAAATGGTATTGAGTTGTCATTTTCCCTACTTATTTCCATATATTAAGGGTTCATGCGACCAAGTTTTGTTCCTATTATATTTGATAACATGGGCACCTAGACTCTCAATAAAAGGAAAGCTTGAAATATTATTAATAAACCAACTTACCAAATACAACATATCCAAGCCTATTTATAAGCCTAACACAGCAACCTAACCATGAGCTGTACACTAATAATGGAAAAGTAAAACATAATAATAATACCATGTTTTATACAATACACACAATTCTTCCTAACACCCCTTTCAAGTTAGGGGCCATATAGATTTATGGTCCCTAACTTGCTTAAAATCCTATCATGATCTTCCTTCCAAGAGCCTTAGTAAAGATATTGGCCAACTGATTTTTGGTGCCAACATGCTATAACTAACCATTCCTTCCTGGAACTTCTCATGTACAAAGTGACAATCAATCTCAATATACTTTGTACGTTCGTGGAATACTGGATTACTCGCAATATGGGTGGCTGCCTTGCTGTCATAATAAACCTTTACTGGTTCAAGACCTTTAATATTTAAATCATGCAACAATTGAGACGGCCACATTATTTTTGAAGCAGCTATACTCAACGCCATATATTTGGCCTCAGCATAAGACTTTGAAACTGTTCACTACTACTTCGATTTCTAGGATACCAACGAACCACCAAATCTCATAATGTACCTTGTGACAAATCTCCTTGTATCACTGCAGGTGGCCTAATTAGAATCAATATAACATTCCAACTTTTCCTCCTTTGTTGTCAAGAGGAGAATCCCTATTCCTAGGTTGCTCTTCAAATATCTCACCACTTGGATAGCAGCCTCTATGTGAGACTTCCTTGGAGCTTGCATAAGCTGGCTCAACGTTTGCACAATAAAACAAATATTAGGTTTTCTTGTAGTTAAATATGATAATCTCCCTACCAACCTACGATAGACTCCGGGATATTGTAAAATCAGATCCTTATACATACTTCTTTTCCTCTTAGACTTGTGTTTCACAACTATTCACCCCTCGGCACTCAATCAAGTTCTTCTCTATTGGAACACTCAAAGGTCTAGCACCACTCAAGCCCATATCGGATATAAGATCAAGTGTGTACTTTCTCTAACTAAGAACAATTCCTTTTTTTGACCTTGCCACTTCTAAACCCAAGAAATATCTAAGCTTGCCAAGGTCTTTGATTCTGAATTTACTATGCAAATAAGACTTCACAGCATTAATACGTGTCTCATTTGTCCTAGCAATTACTAAATCATCCATATATGCTAGTACTAAGGTTATTTCTCCTCTATCTTGTTTAATAAACAAAAAGTAGTCATACTTACTTTGTCTAAACCCCCTTGTATTAAAGTGTCAGTAAACTTTGCATTCCATTGACAGGAAACTTGTTTGAGTCCATACAAGGATTTGTGAAGTTTGCAAACTTTATTCTTTCCAAAATTGTCAAATCCTTGTGGGACTTTCCTATATATTTCCTCATATAAATCTTCTTGAAGAAATACATTGTTGACATCCATTTGAAATAGATGCCAACAATGCATTACAGCAAGAGCAAGTACAATCCTCACTGTAACCATTTTTACAACAAGGGAAAAAGTATCAAAATAATCTATACCTTATTGTTGGCTATAACACTTAGCCACCAACCTTTCCTTATACCTTTCCATTGATCCATCTGAAGCATACTTGACTTTATAGATCCATTTGCTCCCAATGGCAGTCTTACCTTTGGGAAGATCAACGATGTCTCATGTATGATTTTGTTCAATCACTTGCATTTCATCCTTCATGGCACTCATCCACCAATGATTATTGGTTGTCTCTTGGAAACTACAACGCTTAAACACGGCATTAGTAGAAAGTAAAAAGGTTTTGTAATCCTAAAAAACATGTGCATAAGTAATGAACTCATGGATGGGATACTTACAACCTACTTTACCTTTAACTTGAGCAAGGCAAATGTAATCATTTAACCAAGCTCGAGTTCTTACATGACGCACAGGTCTATCTGGATTTTCCATATATTCCTCAAAGTCAGTTGGTGTTTTATTGTCGGGATTCTCCTCACTATCTTGTGACTGAGCTGGAATCTGCTCAGGATAGTGCTGAAGATCAATATCATCAAAGAAAGAGTCAAAGGCGGGAGGTACTATGCCTTCATTTTCTAGTGTAAAGTCCCTGAAAGGCAATTTATCTTCTACAAACTTAACATGTCTACTCACAATCATAGCTTTCTTAGTGAGACTATACAAAAGAAAACCCTTTTGATTTACCCATATACCCCAAAAATATACACAGATCAGATCTGGCTTCAAATGTATCATGAATATTTTGATTTGTAACAAATGCCAAACAACCAAAGATACGTAAAGAATCCAATTCAGGGGTTCTTTTGTACAGAATTTCAACAGGAGTTTTATATTTCAATGTTTTTTAGGGAGCTTGATTGACAAAAAAGGCAGCAGTTTTAATGCTTTCTCCCAAAAAACGAATAGGGACTTCAGAATGAATAAGGATGCTACGAGCCAAGTTTAGTAAGTGTCTATGCTTTCGCTCTACAACACCATTTTGTTGTGGTATGTAGGGACATGTAGTTTCATGTATAATTCCCCTTTCATTTAGATAATTTTTGAAGCCATTGTTAACAAACTCAAGTCCATTGTCACTTCGTATCTTCTTCACACAAGTAGAAAATTGATTCTCTACATATGAGACAAAAGATTTCACATAGTGCAAACTTTCACCTTTATTAGACATCAAAAAAATCCAAGTACATCGTGAAAAGTCATCAACAAGGGTAAGGAAGTATTTATGATTGTTATAGGTGGGGTGTTTATAAGGAACCCAAACATCAATATGGACCAATTCAAAATAAGAACTAGTATGACTTTCACTAGAAGAAAAGGGAAACCTAGTCTGCTTTGCCCTGGAATAGATACCACAATGAGACATAGATGAAATATCAATTGCATCTTTCACTTCATCTAGATGTTTGAGTGCATCAACTAAAGCATGGCCCAGTCTACCATGCCATAACCATGATACATCTTTATATTGGTGGTCACTCTTCATATGTATAACACCATTTATGCTTAGAGACTTTCCAATTAAGTCAAGCCACTACACAATTTACCAATCACTTGAGAGCTTCCAGTCAGAATTCCCTACAAGATGCAAAACTCAGGATAGAAGGAAACAACATAGTTTTCTTGCTTAGTCAACTTAGAGACAGAAACCAAATCATAACAACATTCCTTAGTGTAATAAACATCATGAAGACATATATTATCATTTAGTTTTACTGTGCCTACATGTGTGACAGTGATTTTATCACCGTTTGGCATCTTAATTTTTCTAAGTGGACTATTATAAATACTAACGATGTCTAGCATGCTCATCTTACTAACAACATGACAAGTGGCTCTCGAATCTAAAATCCAGTTAGACTCATACATAGTGGAAGGTAAAGTATTGATCAAAACTGAAATACCTTTCTCAACGTAATTAGTGGTCCCAACAATGATTTCCTCTGAATCTTTCCTCAAAAGTTTTAAGATCTTATCATACTGTTGTGAAGTGAGAGGCAGTTGGATGCTGGTTTGAGCACTAGTCTGAAACTCTGGAACAGGGGTATTTGCAACTGCCTGTATAACTTGCTTGCCCTACTCTCTTTGATTGCCAAACCTAGAAGGAAAACCGATCAAATGATAGCAAGATTCACGTTTATGTCCTTTTCTGTTACAGTAGGTGCATAAGTCTTGTGATCTCCCATGCCCTCTTCCCCTGTTTGGGCGTCCTCCTCTCATAGTCAAGGAAAAACTTTTAAGAGGATGATGAAGAGGCTGCGAAGATGGTTTTGAAGCCCTTCATCTTGAGAGATAATGGAATAGGCTTGATTAACATTGGGAAGTGGAGACATCAAAAGTATCTGACTTCTAGCTTGTTGGTATGTGTCATTTAATCCCATGAGAAATTGGAAGAGGCGTTTTGTTGTACGATCTTAACATATTCTTGAGCACCACTGCATTTTCATGTTAGGAGAGGAACCAATAGTGAATGTTCGTCCCATAACTCCTTAAGTTTGGAATAATAGCTGGAAACATTGAGATTCCCCTGTGTCAGGGTGGATAGGATCTTGTGTAGGGAGTAGATTTTAGTAGTATCCAAGACATTAACCTCTCCTTAAGGTTTTCCTAAACAAGATGTGCATTATCAAATAATACAATACCAGTAGCGATTTCCTTGTGGACAGAATTAAGAAGCCAGGATGCATTGCACCTATCCCATAAGGCAATGAACTCACCGGATTTGATTTTGGTATAAGTGCCATCAATAAGCCCAATTTTATTTTTCCCTATAAGAGTAAGGAGCATGGCTCGGCTCCACATAGTGTAGTTAATAGCCAAGTGGTCCCTACGAAAGAGCTAGAGACTGATCCATGTTTTATATACTACCAGTCCTTAATATATGAATCATTCTAACGAAGAAGTTAAATTATAAAGAAGATCTTAAATTAAGAATGGAGTAATATTTAATTTCATTTAATTATAGCATCGTAGTGGTGGGCTGCCATACGTTGCACACTAATTATATATGGTTTAGTTGACATAAAGCGTCATGCATGTTTGTTAAAGGTATGTGATCATCATAATTTAACAAATAATAAGATATGGTTTTAATTTATAATAAATTAAGCTTTTGCATCAACTTGTATTGCTACAATCATTCCACTAATAATCAACAAATCACTCCTACATGTGTATTTCCACTACGTATACAGACTTTTCTGATCAAATCTATTATCTATTAAAAAAAGGACTAACGTTGGTAACTTTTACTTTTCCTGTCATATCTAACGAAATTAAATTGTTTGAATTATAAAGATACATAATGAGTGTGATGATAGGCCTGATATCTACATAGTAGCCTTTAAATTGTTTTAAAACCCTATTCTCTGTGTGTCATTTAAACCCTCAATTTTATAAATAATTACTTGATATCATTATTATTCCCACAACAAATTTAAAGATATATTCCGTTTCTAATTAAAATAAAGATACGGGTAGAAAACATGCTATAGAAAAAGCATTTTATTAATATCTATGTTCATAATTTATTACAATGGAATAATTATTTTACAACATAAAGTTCTCAGATACATTATTATCTCCTATAAGAAGTCTAAAAGAAAATACGTATAAAGGAAACTAGGGAAGCTTCTTGTCTACTACTTTGGTTCATCTTCATATAGGCTTGATTTCCAATTTCTGGGATATTATAACAAAATATGAGTGATACTAAATAAATAGATTTTAACTAATAATGCCCAGTTGCTAATTTAGCATAAAACATTTTAAGTCCCTGCAATATAATTATCTGTGAATATGCATAGAAATATATTCATAAGCATTCACAATACCATAATTTCATCACTTAGATATATTAAAACATTCCCTAGAGTGGATCCACAATAATTCACACAAAAATCGTACCCCATAGGATAGTTCACACTGCAATCATTCTTGGGGAGATCTATATTTATGGATACAACAACATACTCTTCTTTGCATATTCTCATACAATTTCAAGAACTTCCAAATACAAGAAGTACTTAAATGAATCGATCAGATAGATAATAGTTAGATAGTAAAACATTCAAAATAATTTTAAGAAATATAAATAAAAGCAGGGTGTATCACTCAATAACAAAACTCTTACATTTTTGCAGCAGCACGTCTTCTCTTCTCTTGTTTTTTATCTCTTCTTATTTTTCTCCGTTACTCTACTTATTTGTGGCTTTTAGGTATTGGAGATTAGAACTTGTGTCTATATATAATAGTTTTGCCCCTCATCTGTTTCCTTCATTTGTTTTAACTTTTTTCCCCAGCAAACGCTTATCAAGTTTATCCACAGCTCATTTATTAATTCATTATCCTTTGTTTAACTTCCCTCTCAAGTTTTCTAGAAGTTCTTCTAATAATAAGAATACTAATAATTGTTTTATATATTATATATTTGTACCGATGCTGTTTTACCATTTTGTTCCCATTAATAAAGTGTGTGCATAACAATTTGATCATAATATATATATATTATGTTAAATGCTCATAATTTTTTTTTGGATAAATTAAATGCTCATAATTTAATCATATATTCATTTATTTATTTATTTTAGGATGTTACATGCAAGGGGCCATAGTTTTAATTATCGGACCGCAAATTGATTGATTGATTGATACATGACATACATTAAAAAAATAATATAATTTCTTAAAGTCTTTTCAAAGTAGAAAAATATCACTCGTTAATACATGACATACATAAATAAAGCAGCATACTACGTACACACGTTTTCAAGCTGTCAAGCACAATACACTTGTTAATTTATTTATGGCAATACTTTATTCTTCTTCATCTTCTCTCCCAAAACACGTTGTGATCATAACTTAGATTGAACTAACCAAATCGTCCTGTGATTCCACACCACCACCCATAATTAATCCGGATGATGATGAAGCTCCATTAACACCATTACATTGTGTTCGAATTTCGCCTTGGGAGCCAGTGAGAGGGCTGATATTGCCCATCTTGATCATGGAAGCAGCAAAGGCTTCAAAGAAAGCAGTCTGGTTGGCGCTGAAATTGTTGACAATGGCGATGGTATCGGCATCAGAAGTAGAAAACAAGACCTGGTCACTGTTAAGGAGGCCATTCTTCTGTTGAAGGTTGGAGTAGTAGTTATTGTCAAAGGTATCAGGTGTGGTCAGGTCCAGATTTGTGAGGTTAGTGTTACTCCCAACTTCGCTCTGTGGACATAACTGACGCAATGTCGCTAAGTAAGTTGTGTTTAGAGTTGAGTCTGGGTTGCCATCGCCGCTAAAATTGTACAGCCTGCTATCAAAGACCCTGCACTGAGCTCTTCCAAATGTGTGAGCTCCTGAAAACACACACACACATGAGATCTCTCAATGAGAAACATTATTCAGTGCTTAAAATAAGATTCAGTTGATATTTTAGAAAGATTATGGAAGCTTAATAAATAATTTTAAAGTATTTATATTTATCATTTTTATACCAAACTAATTAATCTACCTCATAAACTAATAATATATAACATATGCTATGATTAATTTACTTATTTAGTTTTTTTAATCTCTCTGAAGAAAAATCAACTGGGTCTTACAGTAAGAATTAGAAGCAGTGTATATATATATTGAGAGAGAGATTTGAGCAATTAATGAAGTGATAATAGCATAGTATACCAGAGAGGGCAACAAGATCAGTAGTGTCAAGGCCTTGAACAGTGAAGCTTTGCTTGAGTTGAGTGAGGTTGGAGAAGGGTGAAGGCAGGTTAGAAGTAGCAAGGCTTAGATTTGCTGTGAGGCTATCCCTTCTTCCCAACTGAACTGTCCATCCCTGCCCACTTGCCTGTTCAAAGTTACCTTCTAATTAGTCTTACATATCTTCAGTAATATAACATCCTTAATATAATATCTACTTAAATTAGTTATTAAAGAAATTAGTTAGTTTCTCTAAAATTTCTTCTTAAATTATTTGTATTGAAACTATCTTTGATGCAAACTCCCTCTTTATTGGTATATGCAACCAATAGGGATATTTAAACGAAAAATGATAAAAATGGTAGACATAGTGAACTAAGATCTTATATATTTAGAATCAAATCAAACTCTTTAGTCAGCTCTTATATTTAGGACCGAAGGTAATATCTTTAGTAACTATTTCTTCTAGCCCCAAAGGAAAGAACTAGTTGAGGGGTTTGCTTTGATTAATTAATCATAAATGTAAGACTTTATTTCATTTTATTTTTCAAATTTGTAATTTTTTTCCTAAGCTCTTCCTCTTGATTGCACATATATATTTAAAAAAAATTATAAGGGAGTAGTGTTCATTACAAATAATTTTAAAGAAATGTACTTTAGATAAACCAACATCATTGTTTTAAATAAATAATTAACGTAATTAATTTTCTTAATCTTATAATGAAGTTGAAGAATATGTATATATACCACGACAACAGAAACTTGAGCGGCAATGGCAAGAATGTCAGCGCAAGAAACAGTGTTAGGGCAAGAAGACTCGAGAGCAGATTTGATGTTATTGACAACATCCAATCCTCTGATTGAGTTATTATTGGCAGGAGCTGTTTGTTCGGTTACAATGGTGGCGCTATTGTTGAGCAGAAGTGAAGCATCACATCCCTGTCGGTTTCATCATAAACAAATTATAAATAAGCACTCATTCATTCAGAAACTTCCTTCATCTTTCCTCACCAACATATATATTAGAAAAGCAAGCTTTCATTACTTAATACCTTACCTAGCTGTCGTCTCTCCCTTAACTTTATTCATTCTATACTCTATTGTCTATAGAGTGAAGCATCCTCACCAAAATATAGTATTTATCCAATAAAAGTAACCTTATTTTAATTAGAAGCACTTGATCTTGATTCAAATTATTCAAAATTATTAAATTCCTTTTTGCAAAAAAAAAAAAAGGCAAATCCAACTGTGAATATGCTCCTGATGGCTGCCAAACTTTTTCGACACGCCCATACCACTTTTCCTTTTCGAAAAGATCCAAGGGGTACGATGTTTTTCCAATTAAAGGAAAAATTAATACACTTTAATTTGCCGCAGGCTAAATTTAAACATATTTATAATAATTTAAATTTAAAACTTTTTGTGAATGATATTGACTAAAATTTTAAGTGTGAAGCGAAAATCGCTTTCTTCCCAGCTGTAATAAAAATACAAAGAATTAACACTAAGAGTTTCATATATATATATATATATATATATAAATTTAAAATAAGGTTAAGGTGTAAAAATGCACATGTGATTTTTCTGAAAGTGCACCCAACAACAAATACTTTTTTTTTGTGTGTGCAAAAGTTATAAAATAGGCGCAAAAGTCATAATAGCTGTTATAAAGGAAACGTTGACCGTTAAAAGTAAGGTTGCTAACTAACTTTGCTGACATGGCATGTGACTATAATTGACCAGTGAAAAAAATTATATTGCTGACTAGTTTGATATATATATATATATATATATATCAAACTCCTAATTTAATCTGTGTCTACAAATGTGTGTGGGTCTATGCTCGCCTGTGAGTATTTCTAAAAGCAAATATAACCACTCAACACCGAGTATATAAAATAAACTACAATCATGCGCCATGTGCGTGCTTGTTACATTGAGTCCAGTGTATAGATAAATATGCAGTGTTTGTCATTTTGTCAATTATAGTAGCTAGTCAGCTAAGGGACTGTTTGGTAAGATTTGAAGAGGGAAAGGAATTTTGAGAAGGGAAAGGAATATTGTAAAGGGTGATGGAAGATGAGTTGAGGGAAGATGTGTTGTTTGGTAGAAAGAAAGTTGAGAGTGGAACTTGAGGGAAAATTTGAAAAATACCTATTTTACCTTCAACATAAGTTAATAATTATATATTAATTAAATTTATATTTCAATTCATAAATTAAATAACTAGTAGTACAATAATTTAAAAATTAAATAAAATGAATAAAATATAAATTATAATTTAAATAAATAAAAAATTATTTATTTATTAATGAAATTCAAATTTGTGTGGCGGGAATTTTGAAAAGTTCGAATTTGATAAGCAAATTTTGTTGAAAAGTTCAAATTTTCCGCCTTTTAATTTAAATATTTCAGGGATATTTTTGTCTTTCGGATCTCCCTCCACTGAAGGAACTTAGGATCTCACCAATTTTGGTGGGATCTCATCTTTCCATAAATAAGGGAACATTGGTGGGCTCAGAAACTTGAGTTCCCGAAAAGATTGAGCCAAAATTACTTACCAAACGAGGGAACTTATACATATTCCCTTCCCTTCCCACATCTTCCGTGTACCAAACAGGCGCTAAGACCCACATATCACAAATAATTGATGTGTCCAGGATATCAAATGGAGAAACTTGAAAGTTAGCTTCCAAGTGAAAATGATTGACTTTTTTAGTCATCAATTAATGAAACTTAACAGCTTATAATTATAAGATGTAGCTTAACAACGATATTGATGTTAGTTTTAAAGATGAAGTTATATATTCTAATTACATAGTATGTTTTAGTGGGGCTTTGTTTCCTATTGTCCTCTTTCCCTCCCAACTCCGACCCAGAATATTATAGGTAGTTCACATGAGAGAGTTTGGTTCGGTTTAATAAAAGCTCTTTCATGTTTCATGAGATCTTTTTTTCCCCCCGCCTCGTACTGTACAAAAGGGGCTGAGTTAAACAAAACAAGAGGGTCTTGACCAAAAAAAAAAAAAACACAAAATAAGAGGGTGTAAGATTAATTAACATAAAATATAGGGAAGCTTTCAGGAAAGGACCTTTGTAGCCAATTAATGTCAAATGACCTCAAAAAATTCGGAAACATCACTGTATGACCTTGAACGCAAAACGAAATTAATTTTTATACTGAAATGATATGATCTTCTTAAAAAATTAATTTACCTTGTTAATAAAAATATTTCATTTATTTATAGGACTATTCCACTTTCCTTTTGAGGTCCTGCAATAATGTTTCCGAATTTGTTGAGGGCCATTTGACATTAATTGGTCATTTACCGAAATTTTCCCTTAAATATAGGCCTTAAGGCCTATTTTGTTTTTCTAAGGGGAAAAAAACAGGAGAGCGCTGAGTTAGCTTGTAACAGTCCGTACGCGTCCGTACTTGACCAAGCTCACGGGCTTCTCTCACTTCAAAATCCAGAATTTCATTCATTCAAGAGCACAGAAAACTCTCAAGCACATCCACTTTAAAATAAAAGCCCAGAAATTATGCGAAATTACTGAATAAGCCAGAAATTTGAAATTGAGATAAGACACACACACATAAATGGAGTGACATGAAACATACTTGAACAAAACAGTCATGGAAGTGAAGCCTGATGAGGCTGGCTCCGATACGAGGATCGCTTTGTGCAGCACTCTGGACAACCGACGATACGATGTCGGTGACGTTAGGGCAAGTTTGGTTGTAGAATGTCGGACTCAGTTGTGCCTGAGACACAGATATTACTCCCACAACCATAAACATGGCACCCCAAACAGCGCCCATCCTCACACCCACAAAAGCCATTCTTCTCTTCTTCCTTTCTTTCTACTATGTACGAAATATCCCAAGGCTGTGCTTTCTGATTTTTGTAGGTGACTTTTATTTATAGACCGACAAAATGGGTTACGTACGGTGCCAAATAATAATAGAGAGTAATAAGAAATTAATGAAGTTATTCTTACTTTTTGTGAGTAAATGGTGAAAAAAAAAAATCTATGAATGGAACCTGAGTTAGCGAGTGGTCCCAAAGGAAAAGTCCTGTTTGTGGGCAAATGGAAAAAGAAAAGTCACATAGAAATAGTTGATGGAGACAATGAGACTTTAAGAATTATATTCTCTGGGGATGCATCATGCATGTGACTTTTCCAAAGTGCCGTTGAATAATATAGTTACAGAGGTCTTGGATTCAAAGTAATTAATGAGTGATGTGGAACATTCAACTTTAGTGTTGTGAGGAGGGGCACAGAGTGTCAGTTGCGCCTCCTAGTGCTCTTTTATTTTAGGGGTCTTTCTAAATATATTTTTTGTGATTTTTTAGATCATTATATTCTATATAAAATGAGTGAAATTTTGACATATTAATGGTAAAAAACGGATCTATTTTCAATTTTTTTACGATTTTTCAAATGTTTTCCAAAAAAATGGTATGTATTTTTTTTCCCACTTTAAGCATTTTTTTGTGAAAAATCTTTGAAAAATCATAAAAAATTGAAAATAAATCCGTTTTTTGCTCATAATATGTCAAAATTTCACTTATTTTATGTAGGGCTGAGTAATGGGCGGGCTGGGCTGACCCTAAGGTTAGCTCGTTAACCGCCCGTTTATGTCTTAATGGGTATGGGCTAGCCCATACCCGTTAAGTACCCGAAATAGCCTGGTAATAAATGGACTGGGCATACCCGTCCAAATTCAGGCGGGTAATGGGCAACCCATTTAGTATATGATATTAAAAAAATCTATGCTATTGCAAAGTGCAAAACAATTTATTGCCATACTTTAAGTTCTACAATACTGCGCTTTTGCATTTAACAAACACATAATACTCATATAACTATCTGCAATGTACCTTTTAATTTAAATTAAAACATCACATAATAACATTCACAATCATAAATTCATAATTTAAGTCACAACTTAAAAGAGTATTCAAACTTTGAATCTAAAGGAACAAAAGTTACAAAACTGTTAACAAAAGCCATTCAACAAAAGCATTGGCATCTTTCCATAATCAATCCTCTTAACATGCATCATCCTTGCATTTCTATTGAATCTTCATCATCAATATCACCTTCAATTGGAATGGTTGAATTTGGATTTGATAACTCTTGATCTACAAAACAAAGATAAATTATGTTTATTAATATGTGATAATAAAAAGATCAAAGATGAAACAATATAAATTGAAATTGATTTAGAAATTACCAATAACATTTGTACTCTCATCAATATTGTCAATATCCAAGTCATTCAATTTAGGGGGATTTGTACGTAGCCAATTTTGAGCACATATGAGTGCCTCAGCCATCTTTAGAGATAGAGAACTTCTGAAGGTATCTAGTACTTGACCATCGGTACTAAAAGCAAATTCTGAAGACACTGTAGAGACCGGTACAACCAACAAATCACGAGCAATGAGATGTAGAACTTTATATGTCGAAGCATTACCTTTCCACCAAGCAAGAGGGTCAAATTTTGGATCATTGTATCAAACTAATTCAGAACGAAGATAATCATCAACTTCAGAGACTTGCTCAGGTTTCTTACATACTGTGTTTGCAGTGGTTAAAAACTTTTGAAAAGTAGGATCAATGGTGGACAAGGATACCTGCTCCATTGCAACCTCAGGAAATAACACATTATTTCTTTCAACAGTAGCATCTACTTGCTCTTCCGCTAGCAGAGATCCAGATGCATCATTAGATGTTTCGCCTATTCCAATATTGATTGCATACTCATCATATAGACGGTGCAAGACATTGATAACCTTCTTTAATGTGGCCTCCCTCTTTGAAACATCAGGAAAAATCTTTTCAAAAGCAATTTCCACATATGTGACTTTGTATCTAGGGTCTAGTATCACAGCTACAACCAATAATGGATTGACTCTTTCTATATCCCCCTAGTACTTATCGTATTTTGATTTCATCCTAATGGTCACATCAGTCAACAGAGAGTGTGAGTTATTTTCACTTGCATGAAGGCTTGTTTGGATTGCAACTATATGTTGAAAGCATGTATTTGTAGTCACATAGTTGGAGCCAGAAAATTTTAAAGTCATTGAGTAGAACAACTTCAAGAAAACGAGAAACTCTTTTGCAACACCCCAATCATAAGCACTAGGAGGTTGAGCTACATCGTCATAATAATAATACTCATCATTGTCTTTGTCATCATCTAGGGCTTGGCTTGAATCAAGTCTAACCTTCTTTTTAAAGTAATTCTTATAATCTACATCATTTTCCCCCATTCTATTAAAAATTCTGATAAACTTGACAGCACTCTCCAACATAAGATAAGTTGAATTCCACCTAATAACATACACACAATTTTATTAGGATAAAGGAAATAACTATCACACATGTGTAAGTAAAACAAATATAGAGTAATGTAGATTTAAGTTACCTTGTAGGACAATCAAAGCAAAGTAGACTCTTCGATTCAATTCTCTCCTTTACAACAAGCTCCTTGAATCTATTCAACCTTGATGGAGAGGATTTGACAAATTTAATAGCATGTCGAATAAGCTCAATTGACCTATTCATCTCTTTCAGTCCTTCAGAAACAATTAGATTTAAAATGTGAGCAGCATATCGCATGTGCATAAACTCACCATCAAGCACTAGACCATCCCAACTCTTCAAGTGTTTCTTCAAAAATGCAATTGCGGAATTATTGGCAGAGGCATTGTCAACTGTAATTGTAAAGACTTTGTCAATACCCCAATTTAATAAGCATGTCTCAATTGAATCACCAATTGTATCCCCTTTATGATTTTCAATGACACAGAAATTCAAAATTCGCTTTTGTAGCTTCCAATCATCATCAATCCAATGAGTAGTCAAGCACATGTAGTTGGCATTTTGGATTGAAGTCCAACAATCTGTTGTAAGGGATACGCGAATTTTAGACTGCTTAAAATATTTTTTTAACTGTTTTGCTTCTTCCAAATATAATTGGTAGCAATCCCTAGCAATCGTCTATCGTGAAGGGACTTTAAACCTTGGTTCAAGCTCCTGCAACATCTCTCTAAAACCCTCTCCTTCAACAATTCGAAAAGGCATCTCATCCTTTATGATGAACCTTGCAATAAACTTTCTGCATCGCTCTTCATTGTACACACCATGTGTCAAATTTTTATTAGAATTAAGCGAGAACAAGGATTGTGACTTGCCTGCTTTATTTGGATTTCTCGAGCAGCTTTCAAGATGTCGCAACAAAAACTTCGTCCCACAATTAGCTGGGTCGCTTGTGTAATCTCGAGAACAATAGTTGCATTTTGCCCGATGTTTCCCTTTCGTCTCAGCTAGGGGCATCCTAGTGAAATGCTTCCATACTTCAGATGTTTGCTTCCTTTTTCTTGGTTGCACAGGTTTAGGTGCTTCTCTCTTATTAATTGTGGTATCATCTACTTGATTTGTGGCAATTTGATTAACCTTAGTTATATCTATAGCATCCATAGTAGTTGTAATGTTTGGGTTGCTCATTTTCTTTTCCAATAAACTGCACATAGCCACACAATTGAAAATTAAAAATAACATTAACATATGTATCAAATCTTAGACATATAGTTACTAGTTCTAGCAAGTAGCAGTAGTAACATTTCAAGAAAATCCATCAAACAACACTTGAACAAAGAGAACATGAATCTCGATGATACTAATCATAACAAGCATTTTAATAATGAAATATATATTTTCCTTGTGAAAATGTTGTACGTTTTCCTCTTTGACATATAGTTTGTTTGGCTTGATCCAATGATTGGGAAATGCATTTGATCCAACGATTGTGCAACACAGTACACATGTTAGCTATTGGATTAAATCCCCCATTTAGTTGGATCAAACCAACAGACTAGATTTTGAACTAGGGAACAATACAATTTTTATATTAAGGAATCCAAAACCATTTCAAATGCAAATTTATTCCAAATGAGTTTGTACAGGTTGCATAATTTCCTTGATTCAAAATTTGGCCAATATTATCAAACGTTGACCTGTTGAAGACACAAGAATACCAAGAATTCAAACCTTAAAATATTGAATAACTTCTACATTCCACTTCAGTTCAGTTAAGGCCCTTAGACACGCATACGTGACAAAGCTATATTCATTCTAAACAAACAATTGATGATATATGATCTGTAATGAACTTACCAAGCCCTATTTAACAATTCAAGAAAATCTCAACATTTCATTTTTCAAAATCTTTGGTCATCATGGTTGATTGGACAATTACACACTGTCGAATTTTGATGATACATGGTGTTATATGCAAACTAAGTTTCTACTGTACTGATTCTAATAGCATTGTAAGTGAACCTAATTTCTAATTTTTAATTCCTAATATTCATATTACATAAGTTATCTGCAGTCAAATAATAATTGCAAACCAACATACTAGGCTTCCAAGCATGCACAAAACAACCGAAGCAGCAAGAGTCTTTGTTCTCACCAAGGCCTTCCTATTCCTCCAAGCCTACGAGCCAACTCAAAATCCTTTTTCACTGGGGCAACAGAAGAAGCAAATGAAACCGATCATTAAAAAAGCTTACTCACGATACTATGAAATAAACAAAGAAAAGACCGAAAGAAAACAGAGCATGTTGCGGTCACATAAACAGGGGAAATATAATATCTCATGTTCTCAAAACTGAGCACCATGTTGCAGTTACATAAACAAGGAAAATATAATAACTCACGTCGCTGCTTCGCTGGAGATCAAGAGCAGAGTTCGAACTTGTGATAGCAATTGATTTGAGGACTAGAAAATGTTCAGTGACTTCACTCCGTTTGCACTCGCACAGGCGTCAGGAGGACTGAGGACGAGGTTTGCGTGCGGCTGGCTAGGGTTAGAACTTAGACGAGGGTGGTGAGCATTGACAGGGTAAGGGCTAACGAAGAAGCCCAGGGTTTATCCGTTTATGATTTGAATCAGTGAATCAGATTCTGAGGCGTGACAGCGTGAGAAGCGAGAACGTGAATACGTGATTACGTATGTGATTGACAACGTGAGAAACTGAGAATGAGATGAGTGAAATCAGTGAGTATATCATATACTGATATTAGTTTAATTTAAAACCTAAAGAATAAAAAAAATAAACAAACGGGTATGGGCAGCCTGAAGGGGTACCCATAGCCCGCCCGTTTAATGCTTAAACGGGAGGGTAATTTGCCCGCCCATTACGGGCATGTTTTGGACGGGCCCATAATGGGTAAATTTATTATGGGTGCGGGGCGGGCTTACTGAGTTGCGGGCTCCTTGCTCAGGCCTAATTTTATGTAGAATCTAATGATCCAAAAAACCATAAAAAATATATTTGGGAGGGCCCCCAAAATGAGGGCGCAGTAGACAGCGTAGCAGAGGCCCCAAATCCTGTGAGGAGGGTCACTAATCCTAAGCGAAGATTAAAGAATTAGAGCCTATCGTTGCCATTAGAGCAGGCAAAATGGGCCTGCTCGCTAGTTGTAGGTTGGCCCACACTAGCCCGTGTGTTGGGCGGTGCGGACTGGTAAGGCCCGCACTTCCACGGTTGAGAAATCCCCAATCCTAACCCGCAGGTGTGGGTTCGTGAGCTAGCCCGTAGCCCACACTTTTTTATTTATTTATTTATTTTAGGTTTTGCCATACACAAGTATGGACCAAAAAAAAAAAATAGAACCTCCAAAAGTTCAAACCCAAAAAAGAAACCAACAACTTAGTAAAGAACCTCCCAAAGTCCAAATAAAAAAAAAAACTATCCCCCCAAGCCCAAACCCCAACTATCAGAGTCCAACACGGTATCCATGTAAAAAAAGAAAAGTCTAGCCCGCCAAAGTTCAAACAAGGCATCCATGTAAAAAAAAAATATGCGGGCCAGCCCGTCAACCAGAAGCAACCCGCGGGTTGAGGCACAGGTCCGCATTTTTACAAGTAGAAAAAACGCCAACCTTGTCCCTACCCGCGGACCCATGGGTTGGACTCTTTTTACTAGCTCTAGTTGCCATGCACTCTCTTCAGGTACGAGTATCTATGCTTATGTTCCATCTATAAATTAACTTAGTAATTGATATATAATTTAATGTTATATATAAGTATTTTAGAGAGATTATATCACATCTGTTATAATTAAGTAATTTATTTAATTTTTTTAATCTCTCTATCTTACATAAATAAATCTTATATTATAGACCACATAAGTGCTATAATAAGTAAGCCAACCCACATATATAGGCCAAGTGAGATGAGTTGTACTTTTATTTGTTATTTATAAATAATGATACTTGTGCTAGATGTTATATTCTATTTGGAGCGGCAAAAAAAAAAAAAATTTCTTGATTTGGAATAATGATAACATCATTGAGAGAAATGAGGAAATTAAATGAGAATAGAAGGCGTCCCGTGTTGAAATTTGAAACAGCAGTAGGGCAGTGGGGAAGAGTCTAATAGCGTGGGATTGCACTGTTGGGGACACATTACGTGTGTGTTTGGAATGGCTTATTTTTGTCCAAAACGTGCTTATAATTCGTGATTCACAGTATACGAGGTAAGTATGTGAGAGGAGTTTTTTCTCGGCTTGCGTGATTCGGGCTTATTTTTTAAATAAGCCCTTATTTAAGCTTTCCCAAACACCCACTACGTGCATGTTTGTTTAAGCTTTTTGCACAGTAAAAACGCACTTATTACGCAAGCCGAGAAAAAACTCCTCTCACATACTTACCTCGTATACCGTGAATCACGAATTATAAGCACTTATTGCCCAAAAATAAGCTCTTCCAAACACACACTACATCAAGTTTCATTAAGTTCTGTGTCACGTTTCCCACTAACGTGTACAATTACTCACCCCTCACCCTTATAGTCATGGCCATACAATTGTAGCCATTCATTTTCTCTGCATATAATTATTTTTTTTTGCCAAAATACATAATTATTTAATGCTACCTCCCATCTATACTCATTGTCTCTTGAAAATATAATTCAAAAAATTACCGCCAATATTAATGTTCTTTTTTTTTGTCTATATAATTAATATTCATTTTCCAACTTTATCCATTCATTAGATTCCTCTCTCTCACTCTATAAAATAACATTCCAAATGCAATTAAATATATTTCTCAAGAAAGGTAAAAGTGAAAAAAATTTACATTTTAGGACATATTAAATGACTTAACTGTCATTTCTTATTTCCCATGATATAGTTTAAGTGCCTTATATTATGGACTAGAGGGAGTATATATATGCGCTTTAGATAAGAGATTTCCGATCCTTTGGTTCTAAATTTAATACCTTGATTTACTTTGTCTAACAAATTTATAATTTTTTCCTTAAAAGTATCCCTCTATTGATGGACATATATTAAGAGGGTTTGTATAAAGGGGTAGTTTCAATATACATGATTAAAAAAAATTTAGGTAAACTAATATTTGTTGTTATAAATAATTAACTTAACTAACTTTTATAAAATACGCAAAATATATAGTTTTTTAGGTTAAAGAATTTATATTTTTAATTTTTCTCCAAATTATTTTGCTTGATTTATAAACTGATATATAATCTAATGATACACAATATATAATATTATTAAAAAACTTATTTGGCTTTCTTGATCTCTTAAAAAAAAAGTCAACTAAGTCTTTTGCTTATTTGAAATAGTGATTGAAACCTTCAAAAATAAATCTTTAATCATGATTTATGGTATATGAGCACTACAAAAAAATGGTATTTCGTAGTGGTGCATTTGTAACAGTTAAGTTTAACCGCTACAAATATTGAATTTGTAGTGGTTTTAACATAAATTGCTACAATATTGTAGCGGCAACCTATGCGTCAAGTGATGCGACTGATTAGCAACGTTATTTGTAGCAGTTAATAGAAAAAATCGCTACAAATATGACGCAAGTTTCTAGCCAAAATTTGTCACAGTTAGTTTGTAGTGGTTATAACATATAAACCGCTACAAAGTTCGTGCCACTTGGCGCCACCAAGCCGCGCCAATAGTGTATCGGTTTTTTGTAGCAGTTACTACGAATCGAACCATTACAAATTGCCAAAGGTCGCCTCTTTGTAGCAGTTATATTTCCTGAACCACTATAGAACTTTAAAGGTCATTACATTTGTAGCGGTTACACTTTCATAACCGCTATAGAACTTCAAAGGTCATCAAATTTGTAGCAGTTATTTTATAACCGCAATAAAGTTTTGCCGCCCTAGCTTTTTTATAGCGGTTGATGTAGGGTTTTTTCAAGAACCGCTACAAAATCCACAACCATAAAAAGGCCGCCGCCCCTCCTTTTTCCCATTAGGCCATTTTAGTTTTTGAAGTTTCTCTGAGAGTTTTCCTTCAGATTTGAGCATTCTAACGTCTATCGGAGAGTTTTCTGTCTAGCATTTCTCATTATCACTTGAGGTACGGATAATACATATTTTATTTTTATTTTTATTATAATTTTACATATAAATGTGACATTGGTTTTTCTTTTGAATTTTTGTAGTTGATATGGCTTCAAGGATGGACAAGGGGAAGGAGTCCGAGGTCCCCATACCTATTCTGCGGGGTAGCAGCAGCAGAGGAGGGGGCAATGCGAAGGGAGGGCGACCGCGCCATTTCTGCCCATCTCCCTACAGCAGCCACAGGAGTCGGCCTTGCCACAGCCACCGCAGACGGTCCCATAAGAGAGGACCATACCAAAGGTGCTTGATCTGGGAAAGGAAGATATCAGTGTTGATGACTATGACGAGAACGAGGACTTGAGATCCCGATTCCGATCAGAGAAATGGAGCGGTTCCTCAATGAGGAGGAGGTGCGGGAGGAGCAAAACAACCCACGAGGGTCGTCTTCGTGGTCTACTAAGTTTGAGGTGTAGGTCCAAGGTAAATATATTTTTTTAGTTAATAAATTATATATTTAAATTTGTAATGTTAAATTTGAATTACAATTTATCTAACGTGCGGTAAATTGTGCAGATGAGCAAGGGAACGTGTCCATGAGGAGACTGGAGGTAGCCGGTCTAAACAGCATGGATCGGACACTACGAGTTGTAGTTTCGTGGAATGAGGCCATGGACCAGCCCATCAACAATGGGGGTCACCTTTTCAACCGCTTCCTGAACAACCTGGGCTCGAATTGGATGCGGTTCCCCCTTTACTTCAGGACGTGGAGGAATGTTTCGAAGGGGCCGAAGGACCTGGCGTGGAAGGAGGTGGTGCATGTAATTAATAGTATTTAATTATATTATATTTTTTGTAATTAATTCTATTTAATTAATATTTTTTAATTGTCTTATTTGTAATTAGTCATATTTAAATATTTTTTTAGAGCTGAGGTTTGCCGTCCGAACCAACCTGAAGAGGTATACGTTGATGAATATGGGCGATGGCTAGAGGAACAGGAGGAATCACTCTTCCACAGTATGGATAAGGATGAGACGATTCCTCTGCAGTAGCTGATCAAGAACGTCCCGGACAGCGTCCGGCCGAACGATTGGGCAAGTTTCGTCCAGTTTAGGAGGAGCGTTGAGGGGCATGTAATGTATTTATTAGATTAATTATATATAATTTTGTAATTTATAATTATTAAATTATAATTATAATTTAAATTTAATTAATTTTAAGATTTTATTAATTATAAATGTTTTATATTGTTTTGATAAATTTAATATTATTTTTGTCAGGTGCTTTCTTAGAGGAACATGAGGTGCCGTGGGCAGCAAACGATCCATCAAATAGCAGGATCGAAGACCTTTGCTGTCACTTACAGTGAGCTAGTAACTTTTCACAATATCAATTACTTTTAGCTGGTTATTTTATATTATAAATCTAGTATTTTATTTTGATAATACTAATTTAATTTTGTAATTGTTTTAGGAGAGGAGGGTACAGCAGGAGAATCGTCAGACGGACTACGGGGAGTGGTTCACTATCACACATAGACACCGTGACGGGACTCTGACCTCTCAGCAGGCAAAGGCGGCCATTGTAAGTGATTTCATTATTATATTGTTTGTAAAACCAACTTTATTATGAAAAATACTAATAAGTAATTGTTTCATAAAATGGCAGGAGCGAATGCAGCAATTATAGGCTGAGCTGTGAGAGACCCAGGCTGAGGACTCACAAGGGTGAGTAGACCCTACAGCTCCTTTGAAGACGGGTCTGGGTAAAGTTGAGCACCCCGGACGCGTGCGGGGGATGGGGATAGGCACCAGACCTAGCATGGTCTACGGCAGGAGTGTCGCCTCTGAGGCTGGCAGCTTTAGAGCATAGACTTCAGGGGTAAGACGTCTAAGGGACAAGTCTGTTGAGGAGCTGCACTGAGATTTGGCCAGGACACAGGCTGCAGTGGCTCAGCAACAGCAGTAGATGCATCAACAGGCCGATTTCTACTATGCTCAGCATGTGCAGTGGCGTGATATCATGAACTTCATGCTTGAGCAGTTGTGGAGTCTCCTGTTCTCGGACGAGCAGCATCCACATGTTCCCCTATCCCTCGATTTGTCATCCAGCCTCCTCCTCCTCCTCCTGCTGATGATGATGGTGCTGTTAACTCTGCCCAACGCCCCGATCCAGCAGCACCTGAAGGAGCCCTACCTGAGGGAGGACCAGATGATCAGCCTCCTGCTACTTAGTTTAGGACATATATATCTTTTCTTTTTGAAACATTTGTAAATAAACCTAAATATTTTATTTTTAGAACTTAAATTCTTATTGCGTTCACCAAAGTTATATTTATATTTTTAGAGCCTTGTTAAATTTGTGTTGCATTTACGACAGTCTTATTTATATTTTTAAAAATAATCAAAAAATAATAATCATATATATTCGTAGAGGTTTTATTATAAAACTGCTACAAATATTTAAAAATATTTTTGAACCATATTTGTAGCGGTTATGAGTGTAAACCACTACAAATGGAATGAACCAAGGGAGGGATTTTCAAAATTCAAATGTTGAATATTTGTACAGTAATAACCGTTACAAATATTCACATTTGAATTTTCCCCCACTTTGTTCTAAATTTGTAGCGGTTTACACTAATAACCGCTACAAATTGAAAATAAATTTTTGTTTAAAAATTGTCCAACGATCATTAATATTTGTAGCGGTTTTTTTTCTTATAACCATTATAAAGTTAAAATATTTGAAATTTGAAATTCTTCTATTGCCTAAAATTTGTAGCAGTTAAGAATTTATAACCGCTACAAATATATATTAGTAGCGGTTTTGTTATAGAACCAAACCGCTACAAATATATATTAGTAGCGGTTTTGTTATAGAACCGCTACAAGGTTAAAATAAATTCTTCAATTTGATTCCTACGGGTCAAAAATTGGTAGCAGTTAGTGTAGCGATTTTACTCATATAACCGCTACAAATTTGTAACACTGTAGCGGTTACTGTAGCAGTTTCTGAACCACAACAAAATATTAAACGTTGGAAAATCAAAATATAAGATTCCAGGCATTCGTAATTCTCTATCCACTTATCTTCTTCACTATACTTACTTCTTTCTCACTAGTAGCTATAGATAAGTCATTGATAAGGTTGCCACGTAGTTCTCCAAAATATTTGGACGGATTAAACAATTTATTGGATTTCGCATTCACTCACGTTAGCTGTAACGGCAAGATCGTCTGTCCGTGTCGGAGATGCAAGTTCAAGAAGTGGCATGCACGACATGTTGTTAAGGAACATTTGCTTTTGAAGCCTTTCTCGGAAGACTATATGTTCTGGGCAATTCATGGTGAGAAGGCTGGTATGAGATATGATGATGCTTTTCCTCGAAGTTCACAAGAGGAGTTCAACTAGATGAAGATGATCCTTTTAATGATGCTGTGCGTGATAGGCTGAGAGTAGGTGTTCATGCGGAATGAAGTCGCTTGAGATTTTTAGGGCTTGATGGATAAAGCAGATTGTCCTTTATATCAAGGTTTTGGAAAATACTCTAAATTATCTTTCTTGATCAAGTTGTATCATATCAAGTGCTTGTTTGGAATCACATATAAGGGAATGTCGATGTTGCTAAAATTATTACAAGATGCATTCCCCGATGCGGAGATTCCCATAATGTTTTACGAGGCCAAGAAGATTATTAACAGAGTAGGCTTGAACTAAAAAAAATTGATGCATTCCCCAACAATTATATGCTGTATTAGGGAGATGATAATAGCAGAGAGACTTGTAAGCGATGTCACACATCAAGGTACAAGATAATTCGAAAAGGAAAGAAGAGGAAGAAGAAACTTACAAAGATTCTCAGATACTTCCCTTTGAAGCCACGCTTACAAAGATTGTTTATGTCGTCTAAAACGGCGGAGCACATGAGGTGGCATGAGGTTGATAAGAATGAAGATGGTAAATTACGACATCATTGGGATGCAAACGCATGGAAAACGTTCGACAAAGACTTTTCATTTTTTGCTGCTGACCCTCAAAATATTAGACTTTCTTTGGCAGCCGACAGTTTCAATCCATTAGGAATCTTAGCACAAGTTACAGTATTTGACCGGTAGTCTTAGTTCCCTACAATTTACCCCCGAATGTGTATGAAACAAAGCTCATCCATTTTGTCTATGATCATTCAAGGAAAAAAGGCACTGGGTAATGACATTGATGTGTATCTCCAACCGCTTATTGGGGAATAACTTGACCTGTGGAATGTCGGCATCGAGATATATTACGCCTTTGGGAAGACATTGTTCAACTTGCATGTAACCTTGATGTGGACAATTAGTGACTTTCCTAGCCTTAGAACATTATCTGGGTGGAATATGCTTACTGGCTCAGCTTGTCTAGCTTGCAATTTTGACTCTGACGTAGTATGTCTTCCCCACAGTCGAAAGTGGTGCTTTTGGGGTATCAGAGGCTTCTCGATGGAAGGCACAATTTTAGATTGCAACGGAATCGCTTCAATGGGAAACCAAAAATAAGAGGGCCACCTCAGACTTTATCCTGCGCAGACATCTTACAGCAACTTGAGGATTTTGAATTCGAGTTCGGAAAAAGCAATGACACAGCAAAAGCAGGCCGAAAGAAGGGCAAGACTCTATGCCTTAGCAATGGAGGAAGATAAGCATTTTTCTCTCTCTTCCATATTGGAATTCTAATTTACTTCTCTACAGTCTTGATGTCATGCACATTGAAAAAATGTATGCGACAATGTGATATATACGCCGCTTAACAAACTGGGAAAGTTAAAAGATCATCTTTAAATGAGCAAAGATTTACGTGCTATGGGAGTTCGTGAAGTTGCGTGGCCAGATGAGCATGACAAATTTCAACCGATAAAGTTCACCCTCACAAAATCTAACAAATAAGTCTTCCTCGCGACGTTGTAGAAAATAAAAATTCCCGATGGGTATTCAAGCAATATTTTATGAGGATTGACATGCAGGCTCGAAAGGTTGCTGGCCTGAAGAGTCATGAATCACATGTGCTTATGCAACAGTTACTTCTACTGGCTATAAAGAATGCACTTCCTTCCAATATGTCAATCATTTTGGTGAAGCTTTGTTCTTTCTTTCGGAAGTTGTGTTCCAAGGACTTGATCGTTGAGGAGCTCGATCAGTTGCAGTCCAAAATTATTCTTACACTTTGTCATTTGGAGATGCTCTTTCCTCCGTATATAATGGTTCACCTTATAGTGTACCTTGTTCATGAAACAAAGCTTGCTGGCCTAGTTCAATATCGATGGATGTATCCTATTGAGATGTACTCATTTTATATATGTCCATCATTAATAGTTCTTATGTTTGTTAGTCACCTTTTTGAACATTTTGTATCATTTTGCCCTTTTATACTTTGTAGGTTTCTTGGGAAAATGAAATCTTACGTAAGGAATAAGGCTTGGCTAGAAGGTTCTATACCTAAAGGTTATAGGGGATGAGGTCCTATATTTCTGTTCAAGGTACTTTGATGACATTGAAACTACCTTCAACCGACCGCCTCATGTAGACGATTGTCCTGAATCTGCACTAACATCAGGAGAATTTATCCCTCATGTTGGTAAACCAGTTGGAGGAACTGAGAACTTCAAACTAACGGCAACTGATAAGTTGCAAACACATAAATATGTCTTGATTAATTGCACTCAAGTTGAACCTTTCATACAATAAAAATTGTACACTCACATGTTATTATATATCTTTCGTAACATTTTTCACTTTCATTTCACTATCTTATTCCCATGATTAATTGCAGGGAATTCAGAAGTCATGTTAAGCATCAACTCAGGATCCGTACATAAACATCCTCTGAATTTGACAAAAAGGTCCATAGAGAATTCTGAAGCTGGTTTGCGCGCAGAATACTAAATGACCACAACCCATACTCACCACATTTCAGAGCTCTCACAATCAGCCCTCTTGATCATGGAAAAAGGTTTACAACAAATAATGTCAATTATTTCATATTTTGCACAATTTCACGGGATTAATGATTGCAAACTCAAAATTTGGGTGTTTATGGCACCTCTGGGACAAGGAGTTATGCGAGCAGCAGTGACACCAACATGCAGTTAGGAGGCGTCCTTTACTATGGAAAGCTTCTTGATGTCGTGGAACTTAATTACCAAGGCCATTCCACCGTTACGCTATTCAAGTGTTTGTGGGCAAATACCATTACTTGCCATGAACTTACAACTGACGACTTAGGCATCACATCGATAAATTTCTCACGGCCAATTCACATTGATCATTCTCAAGATGATGAGCTGTATATTCTTGCCTCAGCGGCACATCAGGTTTATTATGTTGAGGACAAGAGACATAGGGATTGGCACATGGTTGTTCATTTAAAGCCTCGAGACCTTTACGACATGGGTAATGGTGATAATATTGCCTATGAGAGTGAGCCGTTTCAGCCCGCCTATTTCAAAAACTTCTTCCCTAAAGGCGACCACAATTTACCTATAGTTCAGTACATTTTTTAAATTCATATCATTTTAATTAAATCTTTTGAACAAAAAAATACATCGCTAACAATTTTTCTATACATTTTTTGTAGGGATGGCACAGATGACTGATCAAACAAATTATTTTTTTAAAAAAAATTAAAAAAATATTTGCAGCAGTTATAAAACCTCTACAAATACATAAATAACTGCTACAAATTGAAACCGCTACAAAACCATGACACTAACTGCTACAAGTTCCACGAAATTTCCTATAAATACCCCAACCACATCTCATTTCTAACACTCCTTCATTTCTTTCCACCTTACCTCTCTTTCATCTTCTCTCATCTTCACTTTTTTTTTCTCTGAGCCAAGGAACTTAACAAGGTAATCAAATATGGTAACAAATTTTTAAATTTTTATTTCAATACTTTTTTCTTTCGTATAATATTTATTTTCATTATTTTTTTTCCATATATTTATTTACATAATCATAATCACATTGTAGTAGACAACATAATAGTTTCTTATTACCTATGTATCCCCAATAATATTATCAATACAATTTTCAAACTTATCTAATTTAATTAAATCATTCATTTAAAATTATAAATGACCTAAACTAATGAATAATAAGCTAATTAAATTAGGTAAACTATTAAAACAATAAAATATTTAATTTAATATAAAAAACAGAAACATAAAATTGTATATTTTTTTTCATTTTTCTGACATTTGTAGCGGTTTTATAACCGCTACAAATATACTTTTTTAAAGACAAAAAAAATTTATGGCTCAAAATTTGAATTTCTATTGAAATTAGTAGCGGTTATGTAACTACTACTAATATTTCCCGACCTTTTTAAATTCAATATAGTGGTAGTTTTATAATCGCTAAAAATATCATGATAAATTTTATTTTCATTTCTCGTCATCCAATATTCATAGTTTGTCATTTGTAGCCGTTATATAACCGCTACAAATTACCAAGAAAAGGTTCAACCGATTGAGAATGTTGTAGCGATGCTAATTAACTGCTATAAAGATAGTAGCAGTTCATTCGCTTGAGTAGCGGTTAAAAATAACTGCTATAAATACACTTGCAACAGTGGATTTATGTTTGTAGCTGTTAAAACCTCTAAGAATACACACTTTTAACTGCTACCAAACCACAGTTTTTTTATAGTGGAGGTAAGTGTATAAGAGGAGTTTTGTTTCCATTTACGTGAATTATCACTTTTGCTGGTTCCAAACATGATTCCAAACAAGCACCAACGTATACTTTAACTTATCTTACAATGTCAGTAAAATGGTTTGGGCTCAGCTGAGCAACCATCCACATCATCACTAGCGATAATCCTACAAGCATCGCCACTACATAGCTAACATAAATTTCATTTGCACACATCTCTAATGGTTTCTGCCTCAGACTTGGTGGTTTGAGCCTTCCTTTTCTAGAGATGATCGATTGGAAGCAATTAGAAATGGGAGCCAGTTTCAACTCTCATCACAATGATGAGCACCAAGAGCTTGTCATTGTGCTCATTATTGTGGTGAAATATGCACAATTCAAATAAAATTTCAAATTTTAAGGTTTTCAAAATGAATCTAAACCATTCACAATAGGTTTTAACAATTTGTAGAGGTGACGAACTCTCAGTGCTCATCATTGCGATAAGCACTACAACTGATTCTATTTGAAACGTGTATGTACTAATATTTAATTGTGACTTGGTCTTTGTTAATTAAAGGGTTAAAGTGTAAATTTAACAACATTTTACCAAAGAAGCGTCCAACACAATAAAATTTTGTTAGGGGTAAAATTATACATAAACTATTCAAATGAGGGCAAAATTAACAACTACCATTAGGAGAGATTAAACTTCCATTACTTTATATATTTATTCACTACAAAAAAACGTGATTTAGTAGCGGTTAAAAAAATGGATATTAGTAGCGGTTTAAACCACTATAAACAACATTAGTAGCTGTTACCAGAACCGCTACTAAATCGTATATTGCAAGCAGTTTTATAGCGGTTATATAAAACCGCTACACAATAAAAAATAACCGCTACATCCTTTGTAGCGGTTCAATCCAACCGCTACAACACCCTCATGAACGAAATTTTTTACAGAGATATTTGTAGCGGTTATATAACCGCTACAAATATAAAAAATTGAAATTTTGAGGCGAAAAAAAAATGACATTTTTTTATTTTGTAGCAGTTAACAAACCGCTACTAATTTTGAATTTCATGAAATTGGTAGCGGTTATTAAAACCGCTACTAATTTCATGAAATTCAAAATTAGCGCCAAAAAATTAAATTTGAGTTTTAAAAAGGTGCGTTATTTAGTAGCGGTTTAATAACTGCTACAAATATTTAAAAATTTTTTTTAAAAATATACGATCATTTGTTTCTTTTTTTTAATATTAAATTAAATATTTTATTTTGTTATTATTTTATCTATTTTAATTAGCTTATTAATCAATAGTTTAACTTATTGATAAATTAAAAGGAAAAATTTAATTTAATTGGATTAGTATAAAATTTATATTAATAATATTATTAAGGATAGGTAGGTAATAAGGAATTATTATGTTGTCTAATATAATGTAATTGTGTATGAAAAATAGATGAAAATGAGATACAGCTCTGAAATATGTGGAAAAAAATGGTTAGAATGAATATTATAGAAAGGAAAGAAGTATTGTAAAAAAAATTAAAAATCTTGTTACCATATTTGATCGTATTATTCAGATCCTCTACTCATACGAAAGAAGTTGTAAATGAGGAAAAATGAAAGAAAGGTAAGGTGAAAAGAAATTGGAGAGTGTTTGAAATGAGCTGTGGTAAGGGTATTTATAGGGATTCACGTACTATTTGTAGTGGTTAATGTATCCATTTTGTAGCGGTTATTAGTTAGTAGCAGTTATTTGTATTTTTGTAGCGGTTTAATATTTATAGTGATCCAAGTACTATTTGTAGCGGTTAATGTCTCCATTTTGTAGCGGTTATTCATTTAGTAGCGGTTAATGTTATATTTGTAGCGGTTCAATAATCGCTACAAATATTATTTTATTTTTTAAATTTTTTTTACATTTTATTTTAAAAAATTGTTTGCATTTTTTTAAACACAAAAGCATAATTTGAATTTGATCACTAGTCGTCGCCCTCCCTACAGAAATTTTGTAGAAAAATTATTGTTATGGATGTATTATTAAATTTAAAAAATTTAATTCAAATGACGTGGACTTAAAAAAACTCACCGCAGTAGAGGTAAATTGTCATCGCTTTTAGGGAAGTAGTTTTCAAAATCAGCTGGCTGAAATGGCTCACTCTCGTAGGCGATGTTATCGCCTTCACCCATGTCGTAAAGGTCTCTTGGCTTTAAATGAGCGACCATGTGCCAATCCCTATGCCTCTCATCCTCGACATAATAAACCTAATGTGCCTCTAAAGCTAGAATATACGGCTCATCATCTTGAGAAATACCAGTATGAATCGGCCGTGAGAAATTGACTGATGTGATCCCTAAGTAGTCAGTTGTCAGTCCCTAAGAAGTAGTGGTATTTGCCCACAAACACTTGAACAGCGTCACAGTGAAACGACCTTGATAATTAAGTTCGACTACATCAAGAAGCTTGCCATAGTAAGGGACGCCTCCGAACTGCATGTTGGCGTCACTGCTGCTCGCATAACTTCTTGTCCCAATGTGCCATAAACACTCGAATTCTGTGTTTGCAATCCTTGATCCCGTGAAACCGTGCAAAACTTAAAACCATTGACATTGTATGCTGTAAACCATTTTGCATGATTAGGAGGGCCGATTGCGAGAGCTCTGAAATCTGGTGTGTGTGGGTTGTGGTCATTTAGTATTCTGCGTGCAAACCAGCTCAGGAATTCTCTGTGGACCCTCCTATCAACTTCCGAGGATGTCTGTGTACAGATCCTGAGTTGACGCTTAACATGACTTCTGAATTCCCTGCAATTAATAATGGAAAGGCATTAGTGAAATGAAAGTGAGAAATGTTACGAAAGATATAGATCGAATAACATGTGAGTGTACAATTCTTACCGTATGAAAGGTTCAACTTGAGTGCAATTAATCAAGACATGTCTATGTGCTTGCAACTTCTCAGTTGCTGTTAATTTGAAGTTCTAAGTTGCTTCAACTGGTTTACCAACACGAGGGATAAATTCTTCTGATGTTGGCGTAGGTTCAGGACAATTGTCAACACGAGGTGGGCGGTTGAAAGCCGTCTCAAGATCATCAAAGTACATTGAGAAAAAATATAGCACCTCATCTCCTATATAGCCTTCAGCTATAGAACCTTCTGACCACGCCTTATTCCTCACGTAAGATTTTAATTTCCCAAGGAACCTACGAAGTACAGAAGAGAAAATTGATATAAAATGCTGAAAAGGACGACTAGCAAACATTAAATACGGAGAATAAATTAAAGCACATATTTAAATGAGTACCTCTCAATCGGATACATCCAATGATATTGTACTGGTCCAGCGAGCTTTGTTTCATGAACGAGGTGGACTGTGAGGTGAACCATCACAGTAAAAAAGGATGGAGGAAAGATCATCTCTAAATGGCAAAGCGTAAGAATGATTTCGACTGCAGCTGATCGAGCTCCTCAACAATCAAAACCTTAGAACACAACTTTCGAAAGAAAGAACAAAGTTCTACCAAAATGATGGAAACATCAGGAGGAAGTGTATTCTTTATAGCCAGAGGGAGTAACTATTGCATAAGAACATGTGAGTCATGACTCTTCAGGCCAGCAACCTTTCGAGCCTTCAAGTCAACACATCAAGAAATGTTGCTTGAATACCCATAAGGAACTTTTAATTTCTTCAACGTCGCGAGGAAGACTTCCTTGTTCGGTTTTGTGAGGGTAAACTTTGCCGGTTGAAATCTGTCATGCTCATCTGGCCAAGCGTCTTCACAAACTCCCATGTCGCGTAAATCTTTCCTCACTTGAAGGTGATCTTTTGTCTTGCCGGGTTCGCTAAGCAGCGTATACAGCATATTGTCCCAAACATTCTTTTCAATATGCATTACATCAAGACTGTGGCGAAGTAAATTAGATCTCCAATATGGAAGAGTGAATAAAATACCTATCTTCTTCCACTGCTGAGGCGCCGAAGTCCTGCGCGTCTTTTGGCGAGTTTGTGCTCAATCGTTGCTTTTTCCAAACTCGAAGTCAACATGCTCAAGCTGCTGTAAGATATCTGTACCGGACAAAGTCTGAGGTGGTCCTCTTTTCTCTGGTTTCCCATTGAAGCGATTCCGTTGCAATCTGAACTTATGCCTTCCATCGAGAAACCTCTGATGCCCCATAAAGCACCACTTTCGGCTGTGGGGAAGGCACACTGCGTCAGAGTCAAAGGGAAGTACCTGAGAATCTTTGCAGGTTTCTTCTTCTGCTTTTTCCCCTTCTGAATTGTCTTGTACCTCGATGTGTGACATTTCTTACAAGTCTCCCTGCTGGAATCGTCTCCCCAATACAGCATACAATCATTTGGGCATGCATCAATCTTTTGATAATTCAACCCCAACCTGTTGATAATCTTCTTGGCCTCGTAGAACGTTGTGGGAATCTCAGCGTTGAGGAATGCATCTTGTAATAAGTCGAACAATATCGACATTCCCTTATCTGTGATCCCACACAAGCACTTGATATGATACAATTTGATCAAGAAAGATAATTTAGAATATTTGCGACAACCTTGATATAAAGGACGATCTGCTTCATCCATCAAGCTCAAAAAATCCCGAGCTTCTTCATTCCCCATAAAAACCGGCTCAGAGCTATGCACTTCTTCATTGAAGTTGTCACCTTGAAATCCAAACGCATCACGCACAGCATCATTCACAGGATCATCTTCATCTACTTGAACGCCTACTTGAGAACTTCGAGGGAGAGCATCGTCATATCTAATGCCGGCCTTCTCACCATGAACTGCCCAGAACGTATAGTCCTCAGGGAAAGGCTTCACAAGCAAATGTTCCTTCACAACATTTTGTGCATGCCACTTCTTGAACTTGCATTTCCGACAAGGACAGACGATCTTGCCATTACAGCTGGCGTGAGTGAATGCGAAATCCAAGAAACTGTTTAATCCGTACAAATATTCAGGAGAATTGCGCGGCAACCTGATCCATGATTTATCCATAGCTACTAGTGAGAGAGAAGAAAGTATAGAGAAGAAGATGAGTGAGAAGAGAATGACGAATGCCAAGAACCATATATTCTGAAATTCCAACGTTTATAATTTTGTAGCGGTTCTAAAACCGCTACACTAACCGTTACAGTTATAAAATATTAGTAGCGGTTATATACATAAAACCGCTACCAATATTCAAGCCGTTACACATTAGTGGGAAATTCAAAATTTACACGTTGAGTATTTGTAGCGGTTATGAGTATAAAACCGCTACTAACATTAAAGCCGTTGGACAGCAAATTTAAAAATAATTTTTTATTTGTAGCGGTTATATATAACATAACCGCTACAAATGTGGACAAAGGCGGCAAATTTCAAAATTCAAATGATGAGTATTTGTAGCGGTTTCTATTGTAGAACCGCTACAAAAAAATGTATATAGTTGTAGCGGTTTTAAGTTACAACCGCTACAAATATATACATTTGTTGTAGCGATTTTTATTTTAGAACCGCTACAAATATATATATTTGTAGCGGTTTTTATTTAAAACCGCTACAAATATATATATGCTTCATTTTTTTAATTTAGAAATATAAAAAATATAAATTTGTTGCAATTAATTCATAAATTCAATAAGAATATAAATATTAACTTGGTTGCAATTAATTCATAAATTAAATTTTTTAATTCATAAACTTGGTTGCGCAAAGTGAACCGCACCATCATTATCAGCAGGAGCAGGATGAGGAGAAGGAGGAGTAGTACTCGGGACGACGTAGTGAGGGATAGGGGGAACCTGTGGATGCTGCTCGTCCGGGAACAGTCGACTCTATGACCGCTCGAGCATGTTGTTCACGATTTCACGCCACTGCGTCTGCTGAGCGTAGATCAAATCAGCGTGCAGCTGCATCTGTTGTATCTGCTGCTGCTGTTCCTGCTGCTGTGCCATCTGCTGCTCCAAATCTGACCGCAGCTGGTCAATAGACTCGTCCCTTGGACATCTGACCCCTCTAGAACTGCCAGCCTCAGAGGCAACCCTCCTGCCGTAGACTATGCTAGGTCTAGCGCCTATCCTCATCCCCCGCACGCGTCCGGGGTGCTCAGCCTGAGCCAGACCCGCCTTCAAAGGAGTCGTCGGGTCCACTGACCCCTGTGACTCCTCAGGCTGGGTCTGTCGCAGCTCAGCCTGTGACTGCTGAATCCGCTCCTGCCATTTTATGAAACAATTACTAATTAACATTTTTCATCATTAACTTGGTTTTATAAAAATTATAATAATAAAATTACTTACAATGGCTGCCTCTGCCTACTGAGAGGTCGCAGTCCCGTCACGGTGTCTGTGTGTGATGGCGTACAGCTCCCCATAGTCCGTCTGATGGTTCTCTTGCTGTGCCTTCGTCTCCTGAAACAATTACAAAACAATAATTAGTATTATGAAATAATCAGATAAAAGTCAGTGATATTTTGAAAAGTTACCAACTCGCTATAGGTCACAGCAAAGGTCTTCGATCCTGCTGTGTGGTGGATCGTCTGCTGCGCATGGATCCTGGTGTTCCTCTGAGAAATCTCCTGGAAAAAAAACATATTAAATGTAGTAAAACAATAAAAAACATTTAAAATTAAAAAAGTTCAAATTAAATACAATTAAATTGAAATTATAATTTAATAATTAAAAATTACAAAATTAAATATAAAAAATCTAATAAATACATTGCTTGCCCCTTAGGGCTCCTCCTGAACTGGACGAAACCCGCCCATTCGTTTGGCGGCACGCCGTCCGGGACGCTCTCGATCAGCTGCTCTAGAGGCATCGTCCCGTCTTTATCTACCCTGCGGAAGAGACGGTTCCTCCTGTTCTTCCAAGCGTCACCCATCTTCACCAGGGCGTACCTCTTCCGGTTGGCCCGGACGGCAAACCGCAGCTGAAAAATTTTTTTTTAAATATCAATAATTACAAAAAACATAATTTAAAAATATTAATTAAATAGAATTAATTACAAAAAATATTAATTAAATAATTTTAATTACCTGAACCACCTCCTCCCAAGCCTAGTCCTTCGGCCCCCTCGGAACGTGCCTCCACGTCTTGAAGTAAAGGGGGAACCGCATCCAATTCGCGCCCAGGTCGTTCAGGAAGCGGTTGAGCAGGTGACCCCCATTATGGATAGGCTGGTCAGTGCCCTCATTCAACGGCATTATAACTCACAGGGTTCGGTCCATGCTGTTCACCCCGGCCACGTCTAACCTCCTCGTCTAAACGTTCCCCTGCTCATCTGCACAGTTTACCGCATGTTAGATAAATTGTAATTCAAAGTTAACATTTCAAATTTAAATAAATAATTTACTAAATTAAAAAATTAATTTACCTTGGACATACACCTCAAACCCAGTGGACCGCAAAGACGACCCTCGTGGGTTGTTCTGCTCCCGAGCGTCCTCCTCATCGAGGAACTGCTCCATCTCCCTGAACCCAATCGGGATCTCGAACTCCTCTTAGTGGAGGAAGTCCTCGACGCTAATATCTGGCCCCCAACCTCAGCACCTCTGGTGTGGTCCTCTCCTATGGGATCGTCTGTGATGCTTGTGGTAGGGCCGACTCCTGTGGGGGATTGGCTAAGATGCCGCGGTCGTCCTGCCTCCGCGCTGCCCCCTCCCTCTGCCCCTTGCTCGGCTGTTGCCACCCCGTAAAATCGGTCTGGGGACCTCAGAGGCCTTCCCCATATCCTGTCCTGAAGCCATATCAACTGTAAAAATTTAAAAAAAATTTAGTCACATTATTATGCAAAAATCTAATAAAAATACAAATACAAATAAAATACGTGTTATATATGTACCTCAGGTGCAAATACTGAGAAATACTGTAGCAAAAACTCCTACACAGACGTCTGAAAGCTCAAATCTTGAAGAAACCACTCAGAGAAACCCCAGGAAACAAAATGAGCAAACAGAGAAATGAGGGAGGCGGTGATTTAAATAGGCCAGATATTAGTAGCGGTTATTCCAATAACCGTTACAAATCACCCACATTGCCTTAAATTTGTAGCGGTTCTACAAGAACCGCTACAAATTACAAGAACCTTTGAAATTCTGTAACGGTTATTGCCCAGAACCGCTACAAAAGTGGAGACTGCTAAAATTCTGTAGCGGTTATATCCCTATAACCGCTACAAATACCTGACATTTGGTATTTTGTAGCGGTTTTGTTGCTTTAATCGCTACAAATAACCGCTACACTGTTGGCGAGACTTGGTTGCGCCATGTGGCGTGAATATTGTAGCGGTTTCTATGTATTAACCGCTACAAAATAACCACTACAAGTTTTGGCGGGAATTTCGCGTCAAATTTCTAGCGGTTTTGTCTACCGAACTGCTACAAAAAACGCGGCTAATCTGTCGGGCCACTTGGCTCGTACCTTGCCGCTACAAATTTGTAGCGGTTTAGGTTAAAACTGCTACAAATACTATAATTTGTAGCGGTTTCATATAACCGCTATAATTGCACTGCTACAAAATAACATTTTTTTTATAGTGATTGGCCACAAAGTTAGGAAAATTTTTCTCCCACACAGGTCATATCTTTCTCTCTCTCATCCCCTCAACCTTCTCTCTCTCTCTCACCCTTCAAGAGAGATCGTCGCCGTCTTCGTTGAGAAACCTAAATAAATGATTCATCATCAATAAGGTCTCTCTCCGACATAGTTACCAGGAGGATTATAGTTATAGGTCATGAACACACGCCCTTCCCGCCACTGTAATAGATTTTAGCGCACCCTACCCTCCTTGTATTCTTCCACACTACCTGCGCATAGTGCCCACACATCTGCCCTGCCATGCACGACTTGACCTATAATTATAGTACTTCTTCTCTGAGAACCACGCCATCGCTGTCACCTAAGCCGACGACCACCCGATGCCGCTGCCCCAGAATATGTTTCGCCATAGGGGCTGTTGGAGTGCTGGAGAGCGCAGTTGGACCGCCTCTGGTTGGCTTACCATTGGGCGTAGCGAGTCATAGCTTTGGGTCCCACACTAACTGCCGCAGTCTTAGAAGCGATCGAGCTGCATGTTGTGGAGTGTGGACCCAAGAAGCGAAGGCAAGAATAGCTGCTGGGCTAGGCTGGCTTATTTCCTGAAGAGTGAGAGGGAGAGGAGAGAGAGAGAGAGAGGAAGGTTGAGAGGATGAGAGAGATACGATGTCTCATGGACGGAGAAAAATTTTCCTAACTTTGTGACCCATAAATATATAAAGCAACGGAAGTTTAACTCCAATTAACAGTGTTGTTAATTTTGCCACCATTTGAAAAGTTTGTATGTAATTTTGCTCCCGGTAAAATTTCACTGTGCTAGGCACTCCTTTAGTAAAATATAGTTGTTAAATTTGCACCTTAACCCTTAATTAAAAACATTAGTGTACTCATTAACTACTTATATCTCACCGGCTCAGCTAGCTAGTTGTGTCTAAGTGCTTTAATTGACCTATTTAAGAAGGAGATAAGGGGGGGAGTATGATACTACTTAACATTTTTTTTTTTGGGAGAAAATAATGTCAATGTCTCAATTAAGAAAAATAATATTAAAAAAGTCATATAATTTGTTAAACAAGTCAAAGAGCAACTGTTGACAATTTGAAGAGCTACCATTAACAAGTTTTTGAGCTTTTCTGATATTATTTTTCTTAATTGGATCCTTAATGTCATTTTTCCCTTTATTTTTGCCCATTATGATACTACTTGACCGAAAAAGTGTTTAATACACATAATCATTGAATTGTACCCCATGCCACCTACGCTCAACACATCATCCTTAACCGACCCTCCACATGGACAAAGCCCCGTACGTTGGATGATACTACCTCCGGTTCTAAATATAGGACAAAGTTTGTAGTGCAAATTGCACTATAAATTTTGTCCTATATTTAGGACCGGAGGGAGTATGAAGGTAAAACTCTAGAATTCAAACCGTTCTAATAGTATTTATTTTAAAATTAGTTTCATTTCAGGCTTTTAGCCATCATTAATTTTTCAATTTTATATTTTGGTATTTTATTTGGTTTAAGGTGCAAATTTATCCTGAAAGTTTTTGTTGAGGAGTAATATTACCCCAAAAGTTTTTTTAGGTTTAATATTGCCCTAAAAGTATTAAAATTGAGCAATATTTCCCATTTCTGTTAAAAAATTAATGGTCAATGTTAGTATTTTAACATAATAGGGCAACATTACTATATTTTGAAACTTTTGAAGTGACATTAAACCTGAAAAAACTTTTAGGATAATATTGCTCTTCAGCAAAAACTTCTAGGGAAGATTTGCACTTTAACCCTTTTTATTTTATTTTTTGTTGAAGAAATTAATGTTAGGTACGTTCGTTCATCAAATATTCATGTTTGTGTTCACAGAGATGGAGAAGACAAATGAAAATAAGGATGAGTGGAAAACTCTGCAAAAGCATGCGATGCATAAAAATATGAACTTGAAGAAGAATATATAACAGGTCTTATTTGTAGTGCTTGAACAGCAGCCGCACTATTTTTCTTTCACGTGATTTTAATATAACACATCCAAAAATAGTTTTGGCAGCCGCACTATTTTTCTAGAACCTCATCTCTCTCTGTCTAATTAAATGGGCAAACACTAGTAGCTTCATATATATTACAAATTTATGGCCTCATACTTTTACTTTTAGGGAACTTTCATACTACCAGAGTACAAGATCTTTGGCTAGAAGTTCATCTACATACACTACTGTCTTGTCTTCTTCCCTATTTACCATATAAGCCTTTTCTAAGAAAATAAATTACTATTGATTAGGAAATTAAATATACTACTATAATCTTTCTCGATCACGCAACAAATTCTGTTTGCACAGATGTCGTTATTTTCGGTAATAATATTTAAATCCTTTTATAAAGAAGTATTAACACTTTAATTCCTTAAAATTAGACGCATGACCCAACCCTTTTAAGATAGACAATTTTAAATATTTTAGCGGATGATATGTCCAGTAAATTTCGCACACATATATGTGTGTGTAGATATTATTTATCAGTCCGTTGAATCTGAGAAAGATAAGGATAATTTAGATGTTGACTGAGAGATTACAATATCTCAGTTTTTCCACTCACTCGGCCGATTGTCTTTAATTATTGATGCATTGTATATATACTTATTTCTATATATTAAGGGTTCATGCGACCAAGTTTTGTTCCTATCATGCCCATTACCTCGGAACTTTGTACATCAATTATTTTTGTTTTTTTTTTGCCATGAATTATTTTTTTAAATACTTAAAGTTTCTGCTGACATTCTTTATCATCTACTGCTACTACTATAAAATACCACTTGAAATAACGTTGTTATTTTTGTACTATTGGCGTATTCTTCCTTAATGAAAATAAAACACAACAACATTTATAATAGTCAAATTTATCAAAATCAAAACTAACCTAACTATCAATTTGAAAATTTGATTGCTGACCTTTCCCCCGTGAAAACTGACGTTATTAGTGAAGACGTGTGCTTTAATTTCGTCCCCACAATGACTGAATAAATTAAGATTAAGGCGTGTGCTTCATTCACGTCTAGTCGCCTTCGTATTTCTTCCCTGAACTAGTTCTAAGTTCTAACAAATTTCTCTACCATATATTTATAGAGGAACAAGATTTTAATTGGCATCAAGATATAGTGCGTGTTTGGAATAGCTTATTTTTGGGCAATAAGTGCTTATAATTCGTGATTCACGGTATACGAGGTAAGTATGTGAGAGGAGTTTTTTCTCGGCTTGCGTAATAAGGGCTTATTTCCTGTACAAAAAGCTCAGCCAAACATGCACATAATTGAAAATGATGATGGTTGCGTGTCTTAGTAGCCAAGTGGTCCCTACGAAAGAACGAGACTGATTCATGTTTTATATATTACCTGTACTTTAATATATGATCCATTTTAACGAAGAAATTAAATTATAAATTGAAGTAGATTTTATATTAAGGATGGAGTAATATTTAATTTCATTTAACTATAGCATTGTGTAGTGGTGGGCTACCATACGTTGCACACTAATTATATATGGTTTAGTTGAGATAAAGCGTCATGCATGTTTGTTAAAGGTATGTGATCATCATAATTTAACAAATAATAAAATATGGTTTAAATTTAAAAAAAAACTAGGATTTTCCAGTCCCGGTTGCTGGGACCGAGATGCAAAAAATCGAGACCGGGAACTGGGATTAGGGGATCTTGGTCTCATCCCAAGCTTTGAACACCCCTAGCTACAATCATTCGACTAATAATCAACAAATCATTCCTACATGTATATTTCCACTACGTATACAGACTTTTGTGATAAAATCTATTATCTATTACAAAAAGGATTAATTTTGATAAATTTTACTTTTCCTTTCAAGTTTAAGTAGCAAATCCATCTCAGAAGTATAGGCCCAAGAGCAATGTTGCCCGGGAAGTTTTTCTCGTCTCAATGTCACCCTGATAGTATTAAAACGTAGCAATGTTACCCATACTGTTAACAAGGTTAATTTTGACCTTTTGTTGATTGAATGACTGGTTTTTCCTGAGGGGACTATAATATTAAGCCACGCCATCACCATCAAATCCACATCGCTGACTTAAGAATTGGAGAAAAAACTGTCTTTACTGGCCAAAAAAAATGTCTTGTTGAATATTAAATCCAGGCATCCCGAATCAACACATTGAAGTGCCAGAAATTCCCCTAAACCATTGTGAATATGTTTTCTTTCTCCTTTTTGTATAGTGATTGATTCCAACCTTCTATTGCTTATGGAAAGATTATTTGCCTCTCCAATTTTCCCTTAAATTTCGGCAGGTCATGTCCAGAAAACACAAAGTTGTTCATGTCCGAAATTATTGAAAGACTATAAAGTAAGGAAATCTTCATCGTTCATGTCCAGAAAACACAAAGTCCTCTCTTGCATGGCGAAGTATTATTCATTATGCTTTTGGTGCTTACGTTTCCTTCCCTTTCACAGGTAAATAGCTTGTGTTGCTCATGTTTTATGTTGTCATTCATTCTTTTCCTCCCCTCTCTGTATCTTCATCACTCTTTGCATCCGCCTTTTTCACTTCCCTAAACTTACCATATCAAGTTTTGAATTCACATATACAACCCCAATTTTGAATTAAACATGTTCATCCTTTTTTATCTTCATCTGATCTTGCTTCCATTGATTTTAAATTGGGGCTCATAATAAATTGGTTTCTCTTCTTGAAGCTTGTTTTGATTTTCTTGGCCTTTATTGTTGGGGGGACTTTCGAAGCATTCTTCTTGACATGGGTTCCATAAGAGGGATCAAGAAGAGGAAGAAGCCGATGAAAGAAGCCTAAAGATGAAATCTTGAACAGCAATGGAAGATACAATAAGGAACTCAATCTGACCTCCTTTCCATTCATTTCCACTACATCTTTATTGAGAGGACGAGAGAAGGAAGGAGGGTTTCATTGGGAGGTTTGATTTCATCCATTTTTGTTGGATCTTCAATGGCATAAAGAGGGAGGAGGGAGGAGGGTTTCAATGTTTCATTGATGAAATCCAAAGAGGGCCGATTTCGTTCATTGTCATCAAATCTTTGTCAAGGTCTACAGGAGAATCGTCGCAATGAGCAAATGTACGACATGGCTAGTGGTGGGGTTGTTGGTGATGACGCACTGAGTGGCTAAGAGGAAAAATTTTCTGGGTGAAGACGATGAACGCGAAGAGCAAGGGAGAAAGGAGAGGGAGGAAATAAGGGTCTAGAAGATGATGATGTGGACAAGAGGTGGAGAGGGTAGAAGAAGTAGGTGGCAATTTGAGTGCCATGTGAGAGTGTCACATGTCTTTTTAACTGTGAAAATTAACGGTGTTAACGAGGAGGACAACATTGCTATGTTTTAACACTTCCAGGGCGACATTGAGATGAGAAAAACTTTCAGGGGCAACATTACTCCTGGGCCCATACTTTTGAGGCGGATTTGCTACTTATATTAACCTTCTTATTTCATATCTAATGAAATTAAATTGTTTGAATTATAAAGATACATAGTGAGTGTGATGATAGGTCTGATAAGTAGCCTTTAAACTGTTTTTTTTAATGAAGAAGACAAGTATTAACTCTCAGAATGTTTCAAAATGACATTACATCTGTAAAGCACAGAAATAACAAGAAATCGATAAATCTTAGCCTAGGTTAGATAACGTTTGATCCAAACAAAAAGCTGGAGAGGCATGTAATATCCTTAGCTCATTATTCAATCCTTGTGCCATTTTAGCCAAAATATCAGCACATTGAAGTGCTTCCCTGTGAGAATGATAATTTCAATATACCAATTTGACAGGATTAGACCTCTAATCTCAGAAATCTCTTGGGCAAGTGGATGATAATGCCCTTGACCAGATAATAGCAATCTAATTGCTTCCGCAAATTCTAAATATAGTTTAACTCTCTTGAAACCTTGATTCATACATGTTATAAGGCCGGTCTTAATGGCTTGAAGTTCCACACCCATGGTAGAGGAGAAACCAATCCTCTGTTGGAAAGCCATAAGCTACTCACCTGAAGAATCTCGAGCTATGCCTCCATATGTCGCATGTTTATGGATATTTCTAAAGCCATCCACATCCATACGAATGTAGTTCAGTAACGGGGCCACCCATCTAGTGTCTGCTATGTGGGGAACTGAGAAGATCTGATGTTTAAACCTTCCTTCTTCCACTCCTTCCATCAAATGATGAATGCATCTGTGAGCAATTCTTCTAGCTGGGTTCTGTGTGCCTTTGAAAGTTCTCTGACACCTGTTCTTCCAAATAAGCCAGCAAGCCGAGGCAACTGTACTTAGCCAAGGCCAATTAGACAATCTTCTCATTCCTAGTTTGTGCTTCGTGTTCCACTTGATCTATTCTTGCAAATTACCACTAAAGAAAGTACTAGCATATAAAGGGTCAATTAAATGAAGCCATACATTTGAAGCTGCCTCATAATCTCACAAAGTGGGTAGTATTGTTTCCTCACTTAGACACTCAAAGGGGTACTCACAATTTTTGATAAATCCTTTCTTCGCTCTAAGTGAGTTATTAGGTACTTGGAAAGCTTGCCACATGAAGAATTTAGCCCGTTCAGGAATAGGCCAATGCTAAAGTTGTTGCCAAATAGGCTCAGCCGGAGACTCGCTAATGTTCGCTAACATATTATCGGCAGACTTGACACTGAAATTCCCATCTGAAGAAGGTCACCACTAGAACAAGTCAAATCCTTGTTGAGTTTGGGGACGGACTATCCTAATCATGGCTATAACTCATGCTGGTAGAAAATCTCTCAATTTATCCAGGTCCTACTCACCATTTGGCATCACAAACTGCTCCACATTCGCCTCATGGTTGATCCTCTCATAATTCTTATCTATATAGTGTATTAACGGTTTATCAAGCGGAGACCATAGCTCCCACCATGCATTGGTATTTTCGCCACTTCTCAGTTAACTAGCCAGCCCTTTTCGAAATGCATCCCATACCTTCAAGATCGCACTCCATACTGCTGGTTGCTTTTTCTTCTTTGACACTTTGGGGATTTTACTGAACCCATAGCCATATTTACTCTGTAGACATTTGACCTACAAAGCATCAAGTCGAGTTAAAATGCCCCAACACAATGTCATAATGAAGGCTTTATTTTGAAGTATTAAATCCTTAACTCCCAATCCTCCATTCTTCTTATCTCCCTTAATCTTATCCCACAAAATAAGATGCATTTTTTTTTCTGTTGAGAAACTTGGCTCCACAGGAAATCCTGGCATATCTTTTCTACTTCCTGGAGAACACCATTCGGAATCAGAAGTGATTGCATCTGATAGTAGGGTAATATAGACAAAACTAATCTGATAAGCACTAATTTACCTGCCATACTGAGATACCCATTTTTCCACCCCCAAGCTTCTTTCCCACTTTTGATATTAAAGGGGAAAAAGTCAATTTAACGGCTCTTTTGTGAAGGAGAGGTACCCCAAGATATTTACCCAGGTCCGAAGTAATGCCAATGCCCAACACTTGACTAAATTCTAGAGATATATTTATGTGAACATTACTTGATATGAACATTTTGGATTTGGGAAGACTCACCTTGTGTCCTGACACACGACAAAATAATGTCATAATATCTCTGATTCTTTCTATTTGGGTCTTGGAAGCTTCACTAAACAAGATGAGGTCATCCGTGAAGAACATATGAGACAACTGTTCGCCGTTTAGCTTCCGCAAGCGCACGGGTCGCAGGTAATAATTTAGTGAGTAAACGAGTGTCGATCCACAAGGACTATGACGAAAGTGAGTTAATTATTGTAACTATGTTCTTAACTAGGTTGAATGAAATCATTTGAAATTGAATTAAGGAATTTTGCTGAAAACAATAAGGTAAAGCAAAGATGATTGTAAAATTGATTCTACTTCAAGGTTTAAAGGCTTAGGATTACTTCTTCCTCATTGTATTTCATGAAACTATGCGATTGATTCACTTATGCTAGTTGTGTAAGTCCATATGCTAGTTAAAGATTCTAAGATCATCAATCAAGGTCTCTTAAGTCAAAATTGATTTTTAATGTTCATTAACAATATTCAATCTCTTGTCTATCATTAATGAAAATCATCTTTCCCCAAAGCAATTCTTCATTAGACTATGCTAGGTTGTTAGATATATCTCTATTCTAATAACAAACCATCCATTTAATCCATAAATTTCAAGTCTAACATGATTTTTCTCAAGTTCTACAACCAAAATAGCTCTCTCAAGCATCATTCAATTGAACTAAACTAATCATGTGGTAATCAAGCACAAGATAGTAATTAAGCATAGAGAAAAATCAACATATATTCCCAACAACTAGCAAAAGCAAGAAAATATAGTAGTTTTAATCTATAAAATGAGTAGAAGTAATCCTAATTGAGAGTTTTAGCTACTCATAATCAATACGAATCAAAAACTAAACTCAAAAGTTATATCCATATCAGCAAATGGGAAGAAAAGAGGAGAAAAACCAGAAAAAGAGGAGAAAATTTTGAATTTCTCCAAGAATCTTTTCCAAGAAACACCAAATTCCTCCTAAGAGCTCTCCAAGAAGTCTCCTTGTGATTCTTGAGCTCTTCCTTGTGCAGAATGTATGAATTTCGGCGCCCCTATTAGGTTAAAAACACACATGAAGCTACACTTTTTCAAAACGCACAGTTGTAGAATCGCAACTTTGCTTTCGCTTCGTTATAGCGAAACCACAGCAAACGCGGTCAGAAGGACCCATTTTTTATATGTTTTCGCTTTCACTTTGTTGTGACATAGCAAAAGCGAACGCAGTCAGAAGGGCCTATTTTTGAGGTGATTTCGCCTTTGCATTGCTGTGGCAAAGCAAAAGCAACTGGGAGCACCTTCAAGCTACTTCTTTGATCTTCCTTTTTGGCTTTTGTTCTTCTTTTCTCCACCTTTAAGGATCCATGTAAGCTTCCACTTCTTATCATCATCCTCTTACAAAGAGAAGGATTTTTATGAGCTTTCCAATTTTCTTCAATTTAATCTAAGACTCTATACATTTAGCTCAAAATTTGCACTTTTCAAAGTATTTTCATTACATCACATTTTCCTTTATATGTATAAAGTTTAGGCACAATTTTAGTTTAAAACCACAAATATATAAGAAACAACAACCCAGGCCCAGTAGTAGACATTTTCAATGGTTTCCATCTACTAGCCTCCACCTCCCTGTTTATCAGTTGGCCTAGTCTTTCCATTCAGAGGACAAATAACTACGGGCTTAATGGATATCCTTGACTAATCCCTCTTGATGGTGAAAATTCCTCAGATAGCATACCATTCCAATACACTTTCATTGTAGTTGAAGAGACACATTTCATTATTAAGTCTACAAACTGGTCAGTAAGTCCCAAATTGTGAAGATTAAATCTAATAAACTCCCAATCCAGTCTATTATATGCCTTCTCCATATCCACTTTGATGGCTACATAGCCTTTCTTCCCTTTCTTTTCTCTCATAGTGTGAATTGCTTCTTGTGCAAGAATTATATTGTCAAACCTTTCCCGATCGCTAATAAAACTGCACTGAATCGGGGGTACTAAATAATCCATAACATTTTTTAATCGATTGGTCAAGAGTTAAATGAGGATTTTAAAGCACACATTACACAAAGATATCAGTTTGAAGTCCTTCATAGTTGTAGGCATACCCACTTTTGGGATCAGAATAATGTGAGTTTGATTCATATCCCTTATACTGTTCGGGTCTCTGAAAGCACTACAAATAAGGTCACACACTTTGTCTCCAACCACCCCCATTGAGATTGGAAGAAATGGGGATTTAATCCATCAGGGCCAAGCGCTTTGAAAGCTCCAATTTTGAACGCAACATTTTTATCTCCACCGATAATAGATCGTTCTGTAATTCTAGCAACTGAGCTTCACTAAGGGTGGGAAAGTTAGTTGGCCAGGCACGTGCATAAAGAGGAATATCATCCCTTGAGTACAAAGACTTAAAGTACTCGAGAGCCATTCTCTTAAGAGCCTCCTGGTCAGACACCCAATTACCTTAATCATCTTGCAGTGCATCAATCCTGTTTTTCTTCCTCTTTATCACCATGGCAGCATGAAAGAACTTTGTATTTTTATCATCGAATTGAATCCACTTGCTCGGGGATTTCTGGTACTACAATAGTTCTTCTTGGTTTACTACCTTAACATATTCTTGCCACAATTTCTTTTGTAATTTCACTAAACCTGTATGGGGATTCACAGTCATTGTTTTATCAATCCCTCCAAGTCTTTTTATGATTTCTCTTTTCTTTCTTGGCAAGTTACCGACTACTAAAGAATTCCATCGTACCGCGTCCTCCTGAATTTAACACAGCCCTCAGCCCAAGATTTGCCGATCCAAGATGATTTAACCATATGAGAGAATCCTTCCTCTAGGCACCACCCTGCTTGGTACTTGAACTGACCTTAACCTGGATGACTCCTTCTATCTGAAACAGCTGAGACAACTATTAGCCGATGATCAGATTTATATTTCAAGTGGTGAAAGACTTTGAATGACTGGTGAGTTAATTCCCAAGCTACATGTCCAAAGATACCCAATCAATTCTCTCTTTCACGTCTTTCTTTCCCCACGTGAACTTGTCACCTACAAGCGAAATTTCTTCCAAATTGCGCTCATTCACATAATCCCGGAACTGCAAGAGCAAAGCACTATTGACCGACGCTCCACCCTATTTATCTGAGTGTTGTAAATATGTATTAAGGTCACCTAAAACAAGCCTGGGATCCTAAATTTGGACTGATAAATAGCGAAGTATATCCCATAGTCCCCTTCTCTTAGCAGTAGGGGTGTTCAAATCCCGGGACGGGACCGGGAATACCCATTCCCGGTTCCCGTCCCGGGATTTCCCGGGATTGGGATCTCATTCCCAGTCCCGGGAAATTCTCGGGACAACCGGGACCGGGAATTCCCGGTCTTAATAATATAATTATATTAGTTAAATTTTTTTATAATCTAGTGCTTAAAGTAATTATTTAACACCTAATAAGGTCATAAAAATCACATAAATTGAGTTAGAATTAAAAAATAACATATTATTATCACATTCATCATTTTTGTTATTATCTTTATACATTATATAGTTAGGATTTGTATCACGATATATACAATTTAACTCTAACTAAATATGTGATATACATTTTATCAAATGATAACTTAATTTATGGGGTAAAAAATACAAAAATAAAATAATAACCTATTTTTTAAGGAAAAAAGAAAAAAAAACCGAGACCGGGAATTCCCGGGATCACAAGGTGTGATCCCGGTCCCGGTCCCAGGTTTTCCCGGTCCTGGTCCCGGCCGGGACGGGAAATCCCCGGGATAAAATATCCGGGACCGGGCCGGGACAACCGGGACCGGGATACTTTGAACACCTCTACTTAGCAGCACGGGGGTCTCCATAAACAAGAGTGATCAACACTGACTCATTAGATATCTTATTAATCAGACAACAATGAAGGACCTGGGTGTCAAAAAATAAATATTCTACATGTACTTCATTCTCATTCCACAACAACCATAATCCCTCAACAAACCCAATAGCCTCAACTTTGATCCAATTATTAAACCCAAAACGCCTAACAACACTATCAGCTCTCGCTACGCTTATACGAGTTTCCAACAGTCCCAGGACATTAATGACTCGCTATGCTTACCAGGGAGGAAGGAAGTCTGGAGGTATGTCTTGCGGCTGTGATCTGAGAGTGAAAGAAGAAACTCCATTCCTGCGGCTATCACTCTGTTCTATATATCCCTCCAGCTTCTGTTCTGAATCAGACCTAATGACCCATTGCAAAACGCTGTGTTGAACTCGTGGACCAAATTGGAATTTCTCAAATTCGTGGGACCAATATGGCATTTTTTAAATTCAAGTCCCACACTGCCATTTTTAGTTTTAATCACATTTTCCAAGTTCCTACAAGTAAAAATAATTTACCCAACACCAAATCTTCTCAAAAATAAATGATTAAGAGTAATTACAAATTTTTTGACAATTTTACCATTTTTAATCCTAATTTAATATATTTACTCTTAATCTCAATTAAGCACAAATAAAGTATTTTAAGCTAAATTATTATGACAAAATCCCCAAATAAAATATAAAAATATATAATAAAATTAGGGATTTGTCAATTCCCCTACACTTAAACTTTTGCACTCCTGAGCAAAGCATTAATCAATTCAAAACTAAACACAAATGAAAACTTCAAATGTTCAAGATTAGAGTCAATAAATTAATCAATAATCACTAATCAAGCTAACATAAGTCATAGCATGAGGTAATTCAAATGGACTAGATTAATGCACAATTAATTAAAAAAATGTGTACAAGAGAACACTCAAGGATTTAAGTGTTTAACTCCTCTCACAAGTATATGAAATTTCTCTCAATACCACCTAGACTAGGTCCTACCATATGCTTGCAGAAATTCTACATTCTCCACTATTATGCAGCACATAAATTCATGAATCAAGGGGAATTTTAAAAGGGTTGTAATGATGCAAATGGTCTCATAGAAAGGATAATGAAACAACAAGTACTATGCATCCACTAACATGTACTATGACATCTTCTTCTTCTTTTTAACTTTAGGCTCAAATAACAACATCTCCTTGCCAATCAAAACAAATGCCTTATTTTTTATTTCTTCTTTTCTATTTTTCTACTTTTTCTTTCTTCCTTTCTTTCTTCTTTTTTTTTTCTTTTTCTTCTAGTTCTTTTTTTTTAATGCATGTAAATGGCATTTCTTCATACCAACAATATTAATGACAATTCAATGACCTTTGGATGCCAATCTAATGCAAATAGGATGCATACATAGTGCTTGTGAATAAATAATGGATTTTGGAATGTGAAGGGCTCAAAGGGGGTTAACAATGGATTTGTGTATAGGGTTTGTGTTTGGGATAAATGGTGATGAAATGAATGCCCCTATCATATTTATTAATCTAAATGTAAATGTGATTTTGAAAAAGAATTTAAACAAGTTCTAGAGGTACACTAGAATAGGTGGCAAACACACATTAATGTATGAAAATTAGGCTCAAAATCCCTCCAACAAAGGTTTTCTTCTCAAATGCACATTCACAAGGATTAATTGAACATTAGCCTAATCAAAATGTATTAACTCGACTAATCGTAATGCTAACTCTAAGCAATAATCAATCAATTCATTAAAAATCAACCAAGAGCACAAGCAATTCTCATAAGTATTTAGACAAATTTCCAAATCAAGGAGTGAGAAAAAATTTAAGAATGTGGTTTGGATCAAGACCTTTCTAATTTTTTTTTTTTTGAAAATGACACATTTTTGCAATTAAGCACAATGAAGCACACAAGACTCAAATCCTAATCCCTCCCCCACACATAAATCTTGCATTGTCCTCAATGCAAAACCTAAGAGCAAAGGAATGACAAGAGCTCAAAGCTTAGGGGGTGAATAACAAAAGAATTCTACCTTTTACTACTAGATTATGTCTCTCCCCCACACATATCCTCTTCACATAACAATTAAGCTCAAAGAATCATAAAAATCAGGAAGAAAACAAGTGAGGAAAGAGACAATCTTTGTTAGAATCTTTTAAGACGCTTGAAAGAGAAGTTCTCATCCAATATGAGAAACATGATGGTCTTTATAGTGCATACTTCTCTTTGCTTGATTTTCTTAGGTGGTGGCGGTTAAGAAACAATCGAAAGAGGTCTGAGAATGTAGGATGGAGGTTGGTACCGCAAAGAACCCTTCTAAGTGTATGCTTGCAAAAAAGATAAGCCAAAAGCAGTACCGAATCCAAAGATATAAACATGGACAGACTTAGAGTATTGTGCACACATATTAAAAATAAAACTCTCCAAGTAGGAATCACACCCAAGAAAATTAATTTGGTTCCCTTCAGTAGAAACCAAACTAGTAGTCACAATTTCAAAATTCTTTTGAGCTTGCAATGAGGAAAATACAGAATCCAATTTATTGTTGGAGTGCATTACATCACTTTTGCAATCACAAGAGTTGGGAGGTAAAAGAGTGGAAGAAGAAAGAAAATTGATCAAGCTATCACCACCTAAAAATTCAAAACAAGTATTTTCATTTTCGATGTCAGGTGGCAAATCGCAAGAAAGAATTAAATGGAAAAATTCATTTTTATTTACAAATTTATCATTCAAAACCATTGAATCTTTCCTTACTGAACTATCTAAATTATACAATTCAAAGGGATCCAAAGGTGCACAATTTTCAAGGCTTGTAGCAAGTGTCGTATGCACTTTGATGTTATCAATTGAAGTAGATGAAGAATCAATGTCATGTGAAGAAGAAAGTCAATTATCAATTTCCAAACAATTAACACATGTCATTTCCCTTTCTCATGAACAAACAAAAGAAGAGTCTAAAGAAAAGGGAAAAATGAATTCTTCATCAAGTTCAATAGCATCATAAAATTGCAAATCATGCTTATCAATACTTGAAAGAGAGGAAGAACCATATAAGCAAGCATCACTCAGACAATCATTTAAACTATCATCAGGTTCACACTTCACCACAGTATGAGCATCCAACCATAATTCATCATTTTCCATAATGTCATGCTTAATATGTTCAGCACTTTTAGAACTAGGGAAAAGAACATGTTCATCACACATAGAAGCATTGACAATGCAAGCAATATCATCAACTACACAACTACTATTAGAAATATCATAGTGAGCATTTTCAACAACAAGCATATGAGGGGGTTTGACCATAATTTCTTCATCCACCTCATCATCATTCACAACATCAAGAATAGTGGTAAGAAGAGGGTTAACCTCTTCAAGAAGAGAAGGAATAGTACCATTGTTTGGAAGTGGTTCCTCTAGTAGTTGAAAATGCACTTGCTTTGTCCTGACATCGTTTGTGGGAGTAGGCACTGGAGGTATGAAATCTTCCACTTCTGAAGTGGTATTTGACTCTTGAGTTTGGACTCCTTGTGCTTCTTCTTGTAGGTCATGGGGCCAAGGGGTTCCATCTTTACCTCTTGTCTTTACCCATAGCATATGAGCATCGTATGCCTTGAAAAACTCATCAATGTCTTCTAATTGCTCTTCTATCTCCCTAGAGCTTCCAATTGTGCCTTGATGCAAGAGTAACTGAAGGTATGGCTCTTGAAGTTCTTTACACTTCCTTTTCAATGCACTTGTTAGGGAATCCATGTGTTGGGATGAGAAGAGGACATCCAATCCATTAGGTTGAGGGGTAGAAGATTGTAGTGGAGGTTCATAGAATGATAGAGAAGGTGGTTCATAGGGAGTTCTACATTGGATGGAAGTAGGGGAAATGGGGAAATGTGAAATGGATATGATGGTTCTTGATAGAGTGGAGTGGGTGATTCTTGATAAAATGAGTAGGGTGAAGAAGTACGGTTGAAGTAGGTTTGAGGTGGTTGAAAGGTGGGTTCATGGTCAAAATAGGAGGGTTGTGGACAAGATGATTCCAAATGTGGATAGAGATATTGAGGACATTGAGATTCAGAGGCTCCTCTTTGTTTTATGTCTGCATGGAGGGAATCCAATTCATATTGAAGCAAATCAAGCTTTTGAGGATATGTAAGATTAGAAAGTGATTCATGTCTCCAAGTGCCATAAGATTCATCCACGAATTAAGAGCTTGAGGTTCTTTCATTCCTTAAACAAGAATGCATAGGAGGATTAGTGTAAACCTGAAACTTATGATCCTTATTAAACCAAGACATTCAAATTGCAATCAATTAAATCCTAATGAATCCTAAGTCCTAAAAATGCAAATGCAAAAATAAAAGAAAATCAAGATATTTGTTGGTATTTTTTTCAAAATTTTCTATGGAAAGATGCAATATGCTATGAAAAACATGCAAAACTACCTAAACTAACTAAAATGCAACCTAAAGGCTCAAGGTACCAATCAATTAAAGATTGACACTTAGCTACTAGAGAACCAATTACTTGGCTCCCCGGCAACGGCCCCACTTGAAGGAATAGGCTTGTCGGCTTTGTGCCATGATAACCTTCTTCACAATTAAACCAAGAATTGCAATATAGGGTACAATCCCGGATCGTCTCTCAAAGAGCCTTTTATTAATTACCTAGGAACTAAGTGCAATGATTGACATGAAATGATTAAAAATGGAAAAAATGGAGAAATGGTTTGATCTTTTATCTATAAAAAAACTACTTTTATAATTAAGAATTAAATTGTTCTAAACTAATTCTTTTTGGGATTTTTCTTGAAAATATGAAATGGAATAACAATGGATTTAATGAAACGAAAGAAAACAATGGAATAAGCAATCCCTAATAGCAACGGCGCAAGCAATCCTCACTTCAAATGTTTATGGGAGAATTAATCATGCTAGTTCCAAAATAACTCTAAGGGTCACCCCTTAGACTAGGCATAATTTAGATTGATTAACAACAAGCCACCTTACATATTAATCTCTCTAAATTAGGTTGATTAAGCACTCTAGCAATTAAATGAACTTAAAAATCATATTTAGCTTTTAATCCAATAATCGAGCCACCTCGCATTACCACTTAATTTTCTCATTAATCTTAATTTAACAATGGCTACCCATATGAAAAATCAAGATTAATGACGTTGAAGTCCAATGTTAAATATAATTGATAAGTTCATATTTAATTAACCAATGCAAACGCAAGACACTATTGATTCATTAACCAAGTCACCTTGAAATTAGCATAAAATGTTCACAATATTATCAATTCAATGACTAACTAATACAAAGAAATGATAATTAAACTAATTAACCACAATGTCAAGTGTCTAACAAAGGTTCAAACCACAACAAATCTCCAAATACATTAAAATAAATCAATTCAACATTATAAAATCCATCCTAAGATCTAAGAATCACAAAGATAATGTAGAAATAGAGAATTGAAATAGCAAAAACTCCCCTGTTAAAGCTTCAAGATCATGCCATAGCCATTTGCTACAAGAGATTATGAAATCAGCCACTGCCAACCATCATAACAGCTACACCACACACTTCCAAGATTCCAGACATATAGAACACCAATTTAAATCACCGATTAATAGTGAAATATGTTGGTGTTAAATATGAATCAAGAGACACAGAAACCAAGAGACAGAGAAGCCACGGGTCTGGAAACAAATAAGATTGTGAGAAGCCAAGGCTCGCTGGAAGTGATAAACGATGGAGGAGATGAGCCGACGGTGAAGAAGATGGATGGAGGTGGAGGACGATGAATGGCTTGCGGCAACTCCTTCCCAAATCCTCCCTCCCAGCTCTCTGTTTCGTCCCGTTTGTCTTTGGCCTGTGGTGGTTGAAGTGGAGCTGGGGCTGATGGCGGTGGAGTGAAGGTTGAAGGAAGGTGAATGGTGGTTGATGGTGGTGGACTTCCCGTTGCCTCTCCTTATGCTCCCTCCAGCTTCTCGCCTCAACTCGCAGCTCTGCTCCCCGTCTCCAACTCTCTCGCGCCTCTGTTCTACGGCTATACGTGGGTGACAATAGAGGAGGGTCGTCGGCGATGATGAAGGTGAGGAGATCGCCGGCGACCAAGGAGGAAGGAAGTCTGGAGGTGTGTCTTGCGGCTGTGATCTGAGAGTGAAAGAAGAAGCTCCACTCCTGCATCTATCACTCTGTTCTATATATCCCTCCAGCTTCTGTTCTGAATCAGACCTAATGACCCGCTGCAAAACGCTGTGTTGAACTCGTGGACTAAATTGGAATTTCTCAAATTCGTGCGACCAATCCGGCATTTTTTAAATTCAAGTCCCAGACTGCCATTTTTAGTTTTAATCCTATTTTCTAAGTTCCTACAAGTAAAAATAATTTACCCAACATCAAATCTTCTCAAAAATAAATGATTAAGAGTGATTATAAATTTTTATGATAATTTTACTATTTTTAATCCTAATTTAATATATTTACTCTTAATCTCAATTAAATAAAAATAAAATATTTTAAGTTAAATTATTATGACAAAACCCCTAAATAAAATATAAAAATATATAATAAAATTAAGGATTAGTCAACACCCCAATTTTCCTTGTTCGTGAACTTAACTACATAGTAGTTATTTGGCAAATCTATCAATTCAAATTCATTAACCTATCACACACGACAGAGTAAATCTTTCAGCCTGTAAAAATTGAATCTAGCACCCAGCGCTGTAATTATTAAAGCATTGTTCCAGGGTTCACAACTTTCATTGGATTCTTTATCAGTCATTGGTACCATAGGATACACATCCATGAGTTTCCTAATTTCTTCTGAAGGCTCTGGTACACTCCAAGTTTGTTCGAGCAAGTCAAAATCTAGCGGGTCATCCTCCATACTTGAAGAACCATAAGCTATACCATTAAACTCATACGACTTATAGCCCAATAATGATTCGTTGTATGAAACCTGTCTTGGAATATCATTCTTATCCATGACTTCCCATTGGTTTCTATCACCTTCCCCATCTTTCGCCAGGTCTTCGGCATCCACCATAAGGTCAAACATGATGGCATCCTCCTTAACTTCTTTCTTCGATTTCTTAGTTACAGTAGCTAGGATGAGTTCCTCCGGTGGCCTGTCCGGCGGCACCTTACGGAAGTTAGCATCTTCTATGTCGCACCAACTTGTGCGCGATTTCCAAGAGAGAGAGAAACTCACTGCTTCTCCCCGCCTTTTTAAACTATTTTAAAATCTTATCCTCTATGTGTGTGTGTAAGGGCCATAGTTTTAATTTTCGGACCAAATTGATTGATTGATTGATACATGACATACATTAAAAAAAATAATATAATTTCTCAAAATCTTTTCTAGGTAGAAAAATATCACTCTTTAATACATGACATACATAAATAAGGCAGCATAGTACGTACACACCCGCTTACAAGCACAATACTATGGAAATATTTTCTTCTTCTTCATCTTCTCTCCCAAAACACATTGTGATCATAACTTAGATTGAACTAACAAAATCATCCCGTGATTCCACACCACCACCCATAATTAATTCGGATGATGATGAAGCTCCATTAACACGATTACATTGTGTTCGAATTTCGCCTTGGGAGCCAGTGAGAGGGCTGATATTGCCCATCTTGATCATGGAAGCAGCAAAGGCTTCAAAGAAAGCAGTCTGGTTGGTGCTGAAATTGTTGACAATGGCGATGGTATCAGCAGTAGAAGTAGAAAACAAGACCTGGTCACTGTTAAGGAGGCCATTATTTTGCTGGAGGTTGGAGTAGTACTTATTGTCAAAGGTATCAGGTGTGGTCAGGTCCAGATTTGTGAGATTAGTGTTTGTCCCTACTCCGCTCTGTGGACATAACTGTCTCAATGTCGCCAAGTAGGTTGTGTTGAGGTTTGGGTCTGGGTTGCCAGTGTTATTAAAATTGTACAGTCTGTTATCAAAGAGCCTGCACTGAGCTCTTCCAAATGTGTGAGCTCCTGAAAACACACACACACACACGAGATCTCACGATGAGAAACAATATTTGAATCTAATTCATCTTTTCAGAGAGATTAAGGAAGCTAAATAAATTACTTTAAAATATTTATATTTATCATTTTTATACCAAATTAATTTGTCTACCTCATAAACTAATAATATACAATATAAGCTTTGATTAAATTATTTATTTAGTTTTTTTAATCTCTTCAAAAAAAAATTAACTGGGTTTTGTATTAAAAATTGGAGGTAGTATATTATATATATATAGAGAGAGAGAGAGAGAGAGGCAATTAATGAAGTGATGATAGTATAGTTTACCAGAGAGGGCAACAAGATCAGTTGTGTTAAGGCCTTGAAAAGTGAAGTTTTGCTTGAGTTGAGTAAGGGTGAAGAAGGGTGAAGGAAGGTTAGAAGTAGCGAGGCTTAGATTTGCTGTGAGGCTATCCCTTCTTCCCAACTGAACTGTCCATCCTTGCCCACTTGCCTGTTCAAAGTTGCCTTCTAATTAGTCTTACATATATTCACTAATATAAAATCCTTAACATAATATCTACTTAAATTAGTTATTAAAGAAATTAGATAATTAGTTATTATTTGTTAAAAAATGCGTATTGGTTTCCCTAAAATTTCTTCTTAAATCATTTGTATTAAATCTACCTCATTATGCAAACTCCCTCCTTATTAGCATGTGCAACCAATAGAGATATTTAAAGAAAAAATGATGAAAATGGTGGATAAAGTGAACTAAGATCTTATATATATTTAGAACCAAATCAAACCCTTCAATTAGCTCTTATATTTGGGATCGAATGTAGTATCTTTATAAAATATTTCTTCTGGCCTGAATGAAATAACTAGTTGAGGGGTTTGCTTTGATTAATTGATCATAAATGTAAAACTTTATTTCATTTTATTTTTCAAATTGGTAATTTTTTCCTAATCTCTTCCTCTTGACTGCACACATATATTTAAAAAAATTATAAGGGAGTAGTGTTCATTACAAATAATTTTTAAAAAAAAGTACTTTAGATAAACCAACATCATTTTTTTTAAATAAATGACTAAGATAATTAATTGTCCTAATCTTATAATTAAATTGAAGAATATGTATATATACCAGGACAACAGAAACTTGAGCGGCAATGGCAAGAATGTCAGCGCAAGATACAGTGTTAGGGCAAGAAGACTCGAGGGCAGATTTGATGTTATTGACAACATCCAATCCTCTGATTGAGTTATTATTGGCAGGAGCTGATTGTTCGCTTACAATGGTGGCACTATTGTTGAGCAGAAGTGAAGCATCACATCCCTGTCAGATCATCATAAACAATTTAGTGTCTGTTTGGATTAACGGTAGAGAATGAGCTTTTTTTTCTAGATGGGCTTTTGGAAAAATAAGATAGAAAAAAGTTAGATTGTAGATGTGATTTGTGTTTGAATTAGCGGTAGCGGCTTTTTTTTTCTAACCTTAAGCCTATTTGGATTAGTATTTGAAAAACCTACTTAGATAAAAATGAATGAAAAGGGCATAAATCTTATTGAATACTACACACACACATATATATATATATATATTATTTATATATATTATGATAAGAATGAAATATGGTTGAAAATTGAAGTGAGGAATCCTGATCTGGATAAATACAGTCGATATTTCTGGATAAATACAGTCGATATTCATTGATATTTAATTTGAGTTACTAAAATTATTTTATCGTAATTCAAATTTACAGTGTAATTACTTGTGCAAGGAGAATTTAACCAAAATATAATTAATAAGTTTTAGAGAAAAATGGAGATAAGGAGAAATGAATATATGTATGTAAGTAAATCTGTCACATAAAAAAAATTAACTAATTAAGTATTATGAAGTTAATTTAAATTCTTTAGAGATCAAGATATAGAATTCTAAAAACAATAATATTGTTATAAGATAAAAAAAAAGACGCAGATATCATTCGAAATGAAAGGGGAAAAAAAGTCATCAAGTAGCATATTGCATAAAGGTCGGTGAGACCCACGTCAATTTAATATCTGTTTGGATTAATGGTGAAGAAGGAGTTTTTTTTTGTAGATGGGCTTTTGGAAAAGTTATATAGAAAAAAAGGAGCTTTGTAGATATGATTTGTGTTTGTAGATGTGATTTGTGTTTGGATTGGCGGTGTCAAAAGTGACTTTTTTTTTCATAAAAGTTGAGAGAAGTAACTTGGATGAGCTTCTCATAAAAGCTCAATTTGTTTCATAAGCCCAGCTATCCCAAAAGCTTTCCCAAACATATCAAATGAGCTTTTGGAGCTTTTAACCCCTAGATGGGCTTTTTTTAAACCCTAACGGGTTCCCAAACAGACCCTTATTGCTCAATGGCCACACATAGCAGAAGCTGTTTCCTCAGTCATGGAAAGCAACTCGGATGAGCTTCTGTCATATGCTCCTTCTTTTGCATAAGCGCAGTTATGAAAATGCACACCCAAACAGACCTAAACATCTCAACTGGGCTTCTAACAAGCAGATGAGTGTTTTTCCTCCTCCAACGTGTTCCCAAACAGACCCTTAATTTCCTTATCACCATCTAAAATTACTCTCTTTTTTTTATTTTTTTATAAATAACTTTTACCTTTAGTGCAAAATAAACTGACAGCTAAAATGTATTAAAAAAGTCATATTTTTTAAAAATATGTCCCTACTTATGAAAAGAGTATAGGAGAGAGAATGAGTATAAAATATGTAATAAATAAGTGAATGAAAGAAAATTAATGGTGAGTGGGGGATAATTAATATAAATATATATAGTTAATAGGGATAGAAAAAAAAATCGTTTAAATTTTGAAACATAAGAAAAAATTTATTTATAAAAAATATTAATTTTAAAAATAAAAAAAATTATTTATAAAAGAGACCAACTTTAAAAATAATTATTTATAAAAAAGATAGTCGGTGAGCGGAGTATCTCTCAAGTCTCGGCCTCTCCAACATATATATTAGAAAAGCAAGCTCTCATTACTTTACGTTACCTAGCTGTCGTCTCTCCCTTTAACTTTATTGATTCCATACTCTATTGTCTATAAATTGAAGCCTTAACCACAGTTATGACTTATGGGTAAGATTGATTGATTAAATTCACTTTTAAGCAAAATATTCATTCATCCAATCAAAACAATTATATCCTTGTTTAACTTAGAATCACGTGATTTGGATTCACATTATTCAGAATTATTAAATATTTTTTCAAAAACAAAGAGGCAAAGTCCAACTTCTTGGCTGGCCAACTTCTTCCGCACGCCGATATCACTCTCCCTTTTCCCAAAAGGTCCAAACTTCAAGGGTAAGAATGTTTCCAGTACAGTTAAAATTAATGATATTGTGTGTTTCCCCACAGGTAAAAGTTAATTTCCGTTCTAAATTTTCCCAGAATCAAGAGTTTCATAGCTGGTAAAAAAGAGAGTTTCGTAGATATATCAACTTAATATAGTAAGAAAACTATATATAATCTTCATTAAATATTTACTACTGATTTAAATTTCACTCATGTTATAATAATCTAATCAAGCTAGAAGGTATTTATATATGTAGATGGCAAAAAAACAAAAACAAAAACAAAACAAAAGTGTGTGTGTATACGTACGTGTGTCTTAAATGTGTTTGTCGGAATGCTAGCTTTATAAAAGCAAATATAACCACTCCCACAAAATATATAAAATTAAAAACTACAAGAATGTGCCATGCGAGTGATTGTTATTGAGTATATTTTATAAATTGTACCCCTCATCCTCTTTTTACAAGAGTGTTATAAGAATTGTGTCAACATTTAATAAATCTTTTTTATTTGCTTTCCTCATTAATAATATATATTATATTAATTAAATAATTGATGATACTTATATTTTTTTCCCTTACCCCTTTGAAAATAAGAGCATATATGGAAAAAAATTATTTCAAAATATACTTATTACTACATTCTACCCTAAATATAAGATATAGTTAAATTTTTTGAAAAATTTAAGGAAGCTAATTAAATTACTTCAGAGTATTTATATTTATCATTTTTTCTTCAAACTAATTCGTGTGACTTATAAACTAGTATATAACTCATAGATTCCTTAATCTCTCTAAAAAAAGTTAACTATTTCTTATATTAAAGACTGGAGGAAGTATTTTTAATTAATTTTGATCACTTTTTTAAACTGTATGATTCTATTATCATGCTCTTATAAATAGGACTAGATGGAGTATATAATAAGTCAGCTAAGACACATGGATCAAAACTAGCTAATGATGTATATCAATTGGAAAAACTTGAAAGTTAGCTTCCATGTGATGAAAAGACTGATATTTTTAGTAATCAATTATTACCGTTTAACGGCTTATAATTATAAGATGTAGCTTAACAACGATATTGATGTTAGTTTTTACTAATTCTAGTGTATTTGTGTGGGGCTTTAATTTGTTTGTTTCTATCCTCTCCACCTCCCAACTCCTCCCCAGAATTATAAGATCGCGTTCATATGGAGGGTCTTTGGTTTAATTAAAAAGAAAAAAAAAACTCTTTTTTGCTTTATGAGATAAAATATTTTATATAATCCTTTCATACAGCACAAAATCACTTAAAAAAAATAAAATGTTGGGTTAAGCAAAATAAGTGCCTACTTAGATTAACGATTAAAACTGTTTTTCTAACATATATGAGGTAAGTACATTAGAATAGTTTTATTCCGTCTTGTTTGAATGGGTTTTTTAAATGCTAACTTAAGCGGCACTAAGAGGGTGTGCACGATTAATTTATAAATTCCCATAAAATATAGGCCTATTTTGTTGTAAAAAAAAGACATACCGGAGAGAGCTGAGCACGCATCTCCCACTCTCACCTCAAAATCAAGAATTTCATTCACTAAATAGTATAGAAAACTCTCAAGCCAATCCACTATTAAATTAACGAAAAGTCAGAAATTATGCGAAATCACAGAGTATAAGCCAGAAACTTGAAAGTGAGATGTGCGATAAGGAGTGATATGAAACATACTTGAACAAAGCAATCATGGAAGTGAAGCCTGATGAGGCTGGCTCCGATACGAGGATCGGTTTGAAAAGCACTCTGGATAACCGAAGATACGATGGCGGTGACGTTAGGGCATGTTTGGTTGTAGAATGTTGGACTCAGCTGTGCATTAGACACAGATATTGTTCCCAGAACCACAAATATGGCACCCCAAACAGCTCCCATCCTCACACCCGCTAAACCCATTCCTTCTCTTCTTTCTCTCTACTGTGTCTGAAATATCCTAAGACTCTGGTTTCTGATTGTTGTTGGTGTTCTTTATTTATAGACAGTGCCAAATAATGGTGAATAATAAGAAATTAAGTTATTCACATTTAATTTGCTGTGAGTAAATGTACGTAAAAGGAAAAAAAATCAATATAAATGAAAGCTGAGAACGAATCAGCATGTGGTCGTAAAGGAAAAGCCTTGTTTTGGGGCAAATGGTAAAAAGAAAAGTCGGATAGAAATAGTTGATGATAGAGACAATGAGAGTTTAGAATTCTCAGTGGATGCACGTGACTTTTTCCAAAGGGGTGTTGAAAAATAATATTGACATAGAAGTCTTGGATTTAAAGTAATGAGTGAGTGATGTGTAACTAATTCGACTTTAGTGTGGGGAGAGTAGGGTCACTAATCCTAAAAGAAGATTAAAGAATTAGAGCATATCGTTGCCATGTATTATTCTTTTTAGGTACGGGTATATATATTTGTATACGAACGTGTTCGATGGATAAATTAACTTAATAATTCACACCTCTATTTATATTCTTGATTTAGAATAATAATATCAAAATTGAAAGAGGAGGGGTAATTTTTTAGGGGGAAGAGTCAAATAGGGTGGGCTTTGCACTGTGGAGGGAGACATCAAATCAAATTTCGTGAAGGTGCGTGGCACCTTTCCGATGAGTAACACCAATAATTAACACGTACACTCATTCACCCCTCATCCTCATGGCCCCGCAATCGCAACCACTCACTTCTAATGGAAAAAAGTTACTTCATGGGTAATATTGTACCAAAATCACTTTATACTGATATTGTATGTTATTATAAAATAATTTAGAGTATTAGATGCAACATAAAATTAGTTTAAAATATTGAGTAGGTGTTGGATGCAATGTAACCCTAAAATATTTTTTTCCAACTTTATAATAGTATATAGAAACACTGCATTAGAGTTTAAATATTTTTCTAATAAATTGTAATAAAGATAATATTTGAAAAAAGAATGCATTAACAACCCACCAAAATGGTTTGTATTATGTGCTAAGTGTGTGTTTGGAATAGCGGTAGGAAAAATGACTTAATAGAAAAGTCAGTTTTTGTAATGTGATTTATGTTTGGATGAGCGATTGTGTAATGCCCCAAAATATGATTAAAGGCTAATAACTTCAAAAGTAAATTTAATTATTGATAAACAAACACTTTTGGAGAATGTGATTTGCATTGTGATCCGAATGCGTAATAATTAGTGCCTAAACCCTATATTTAAGTTCAATTGTGGATTAATATCTAAATTGAATTAAATTAAAGGGAGGGCGCATGATAAGGTGCAATGGAATGACAAAGTGTGTTTGGTGGTGATTCAGTAGGAATTCCCATAGTCAGGGGCGAAATGGGAAAAAGAAAAGTTACCGATCAATTAGTCAGCAACCGAAGAGGGAACTTATTAGTAACATAAAGATCAAGAAGTGTGACAATTGTCTAAGTGTTATAGAGGGAATTATCCCATGTTTGCTTGTGCATGGAAAGAGTTGAAGGAGGCTCAAGATCTTGACAGGTGTCAACACATGAGCCATGGGATCATGGTCAAAATGTCAACACTAATTCTCTTCCCTCTTCCCTCATTAATTTCGTCCAAAGAGGTGTGTGAGAGAATAAAAGCTGATCATCTTCACTCTCTCTCCCATTCTCCATTTTCGTTCTCAACCAAGCAATAAAGAGAAAAGAAAAGGTGACATTTTGGCTTGTTTAATGACCTCTTTGGCTCAAATCATCTTCTTTAATACTATTCATAGTGATGAAAGCTTCATCTCTATGGTTTTAAATTTTTGAAAGAAGGTGTTTGGGTGCTCGAAGAAATTTGGAAGTTGTGGAATCAAGGAATTGGCTTTGAAAAGAGGAAGAGGTAAGAAATTGTTATATTTTGACCTAAATATTGTGGTTATTGATTAAGTTTTGGAATTAGTGGATTTTGCCCTGATTTTCATGTGATTTTGAAATGAATGAATTGGATAGTGTAATGTGTGGAAAATGGTGTCATATTGTGTCTTAGTGTTATTGGGATTAGTTTGGAACCTTGAATGGAAAGGAATTTCAATGTGAGTTTTGTGTTGTGATATTGTGTGACATGTTGTGGTCATTAGGAAAACATATCAATGTGATGTGAATTAGGTTGATTTGGTGTTTCCAATGGATTCCTTGTGAAAATTTGTGTGGGAAGAGTGTTTGTTGTGAAATTGGAACTATTGGGAATAATTGTGCAAAACTTAGAATTCTGTCTATTGAAACTCTGTGCTTAGCAGTTTGTTTGTGTGGACGTTTTGAATGGGCAAATGGTGTCTAAAAATTCCGAAACTTTCTAGTCTTAAAGTTCAAGAGCCAAGTTTCAAAATGGACATATAATTCATGTCATTTCGATTTGTGAGCTGGGAGTTATGATTTTCAAAATTTTGGGACTAAAACTGTAATCTGTTTCAGAGCAGTGTTGGATTTTATGCAATTCTGTATTTTTTTTGTTTATGGACAATCTTGATTCATATTTTTCATATGTAGAGGACTTAAATATCTTTCAATAGACTTTGAGATCACCTCATTTCGATTTTTCTAAAATTAGTTATGATTTTTCAAAGTTTCCTTGGCTACAGCTAGAAGTTTTTTGCTGCAGCCCAAAACTTTCTGTGCAGTTTTTTGCCGCAGCCAGAAAATTTTGGCTGCAGCCAGAAAGTTTCTGTGCAGTTTTTGGCCGTAGCTAGAGTTTTCTTGGCTGCCGCCAACCTCTATTTTCAGCACTTTGTGATTTTGAAAAGTGGTTTCCAACCTAGTACTTCCCAATCCTTTTAGGCTTTCGTTGAGCTTATTATAGCCACTTAAGGGACTCAAATGATAACCAACTTTAAGTGTTATAAAAGTGAGAATCTGGAATAGAGATTAATCCGTCATCCTTGATTTTGGTTGATAGGGTTCGATATTTGCCCTGTTCGCGAGCAACCTGTGCCAGAACACATCCAGAAAGAACAAGGTAGTGACTCCTTCTCTTATACTATATGTAATGCATTGTATGTTTGTAATGTCATTAAATTGTGTATGTTGCATGGAGTTGCATGACCATACCAATTGTCCTCTGGTAGCTAACAACAGTTCGGGTGATTGTAGTGTGCATGGCGGCGGTGAAAGAGGATGAGGGTGGGGTGGGGAAATAAATTTGTTGTGTAGATGAAAGCCGAAAGGCTATTTGTAAGCCGTGAGGTTATCTGAATTACAGCATGCGCATGTCAACGTGAGCCGTCGTAAGGAGGAACGCTGGTCATCTCTACCCCGGCCGTTGATATGCTGTTATAACTATGAATGCCGGGAAGACCATGCGCATATGTGACGACTTGTGTATGTTGTATTTGTGCTGTTGTGCTGCTTAATGATTTATTTGCATGGTATGTGATTATATGTGGTATGAGTGATTTGTTATTACTAGGATTCTCTTGAATCTCATTCTTTCCACTGACTAACCTTCAGACAGGGCAAGTTGCTTCAAGGAGAAGCAAACAACCAAGGGCGGCTAGGACTCCTTAGGGATGTTTAAATTTTGGTTGGGATTATTGCATATATTTGGGATGTAAATTTGGAATGATATTGTGTAATTCCCTGAATGGGAATTTGTAAACCCTTTAGTTAATATATGAAACCCGGGGTTTGCCGAGAGTTTTGTTGTATACTCTGATATGTATAAATGTGATTTTAATTGCGCAGAGTAATTATATTCGAATTGTGAGTATGAGACCTGGTTAAATGGATTTCAAAAGAAGTTTGTGAAAACCCTCTCGTGTAGATAGGATTGAAAATGAGTTTTTACCATCCGTTGGTCTCTAATTCATCCTAATTATGCATTCTCAAATCATAATTATGGATTGTAAGGCAGGGGGTTACAGATTGAATAAGTGATTTTCCATAAATTAAAACTTGTTTGGATTGACAATTGTATAAGTGCTTTTTTAAAAGTAAAAACTTGTTTGGATTGACGATTACATTAGTGATTTTGTGTTAATTATAACAAAACAAGATATTTAAAATTAAAAATTAGTGGAAAAATTGAAGTTAGAAAATGTGATGCCAAAATACATAATTTCACATAAAAATATTACAAAACTAATTAGATCACATGTCCCGTACAAGTTGATCTCTAATCATGTCACAAATGGGATTCATACAGGTTGGAAATGTCCCAGCATCGTTGGACGAGGAAGCCGTATCGTCTACAGTATTATTATCTTTATGAGCTACATTGGTAGTTTCTGCTACATCGAAATTAACATCACTTTAAGAATTTCTCCTAATAATGTTATGAAAGGCGATAGTTGCGCAAACTAAGCGGACATGCGTTTCGTAGCTGTATTTTTTCATTTTTTGCTATAATTCAAATATATTCTTCCACACTCTAAAAGTCCTTTCAATAGTTGACCTCAAACTGGAATGATAGTAATTGAAAGTCTCTTTAGCATTTGCCAAACCAAGTGATAATGCTCATATCTGTAGGGACCAAGATACTTAATTGGTGTAGGATAGCCAACGTCGACCAAATAATATTTTCCTAATAAATGCTCAAATCATTTTAAAGGTGTGAGATTAAGTAAAGTGTGCACTGAAAGTAATTCAATTGAATGAGACGAAAATATACCTGCAGGTGGATGAAGGAAATTCATAGCTGGATTTGAGATAGCAGCTTGAAACACACGAGCGTCATGTGCAGAACCTTCCCAACCCGACACACGAACGTAAAGCACATATCTCAATCACATACAGCCATTACATTCTGTGATGTATATCCGTTTCTCCCGATGTATTTTTCCCGATTGGGACTAGTGATCACATACTTGATGTGAGTTCCTTCTATTGCTCCAATGGCATCCTTAAACAAGGGATAATATCAAGGATTGTTGAGTATTTTTTGGGTAGCATCCATTGAATTTGGGATCAGAGGGTTTGATATTTTCTCACGCTAGGCTAATACAAGCTTGTAGTACTATGTGCAATAGCCAACTGACAGTTTCTCCTGAATGCTGAAACAGCTCTTGGACCACTCTATTGCCGACCCCGTGGCTAATTGTGAGCAAAAACATCGCAACCATTTTGTCGACTCCGACATTCTTAGAATTTCGTAACCCATGTTTGACTAATTTATTGCACAACCGGTAGAACACATGTCTTTCAACTCTAAACATGTCATGACAACGTGTTTCATGCTCTGCCAATATTTCTTAGACCCATAAATGACCAGTACGTTTACTTGTTTTATGAGGTTCTTTGCACATGAAAGGAACCCAATAGTAACACAGCAACACAGTTAATTGTTCATACTCTGTTAATTATTTATCTATAAGAGTTAACAGGTGTTTTTCAACTCTTCATGTCATGACAACGTTGCTAATGTAAAACATATATAACATAAAGGTAATTCAGTTAAAGTTGTAACATATGTCATAAAAGGAACTTCATAAAACATCCATAACATAAAGGTAATTCAGTCGAAGTTGCGTTGTTGATCTAGTAATAACATAAAAACCAGCATGCATACAATAGTACATAAACACTAAATTGATTTGCCATAAAGTTCAGATCAGGATGGTGTCGTCCACGAAAAACCATATGGATAGTGGCATAACCATAAACTGTAGTCACTCAATCAAGGGTTGTAACCATATAACGCAACCACGCAATCAAGGAATCCTTGTTCCGTTTAACAAGTAAGAAAACGTGTCTCGACTAGTCTTGTCCATAATCAGCCTGATACAGCAGACATGGAATTCCTCATTGTGTTGCACTTCTTCCAGATCAAGTAGGTCATTAATAGCAACATCAATACTCCTTGCTTGAATTTCACTGATGGTTGCATCTCTGTTCTTTGATGCTTCTACTATGACACTAACCGCATCCGCAATTTGGTTGGTCATTGGCATCTTCTACTTTTTTTTTGTGCTGACCGATCAACTCGTTTCCTCTTTCCCTGACTTCCAGAATTAGTTGGAACAGATGATGGGGTTGGATTAGAGGGTAGTGTTTAAGTTGATAACCCAATGCTCGCTAGCACATCTGTCGCTCCTGTGCTAACTGCTGGGTTAACTCCAAAAAGCTCATCTTCGTTGTCCCCTAAACCTTCCTCTTCATCCATAATAGGTCGGTAGACATCTTCACTACTAGAGAATTGAGATTTAACCACCCCCAAGGACGTCCCAAATTGAAAATTGGGTGGTTAAAAAGGGAGGCGGTGGCATTTTCGTAATTATATACATGCAGGGGAACCTTTAGGCGTCCCAAATTTGAATTTGGGACGTCTAAAGTGCTTATGGGCGCGAATTATAAATTTAGTAAATTTTTTTTGGCGCCTGAAGATGGGATTAGGCGTCCCAAATGGCATTTGGGACGCCTAAAGTCCCAACTTTAGGCATCCCAAATGGATTTGGGACGCCTAAAGTCTGGGTTTAGGCGTCCCAAATGGCATTTGGGACGCCTAAAGTCCCAACTTTAGGCGTCCCAAATGGCATTTGGGACGCCTAAAGTCCCAACTTTAGGCGTCCCAAATGGCATTTGGGACACCTAAAGTCACCTTTAGGCGTCCCAAATGCCATTTGGGACGCCTAAAGGTGGCGTCCCTGCATGTCAGACAATTGTCTGACATGCGTCTTCTCATCCTCTCCTCACATGTCTTCTCATTTTTACTTTACTCTTCTTCAACCTCACCCACCGTCGGCTCACTCTCTCTTTGTTTTCTTCTTCACTTCAACTCCTCCCTCCTCCCTTCTTCAACCTCCCCCACCCACCGTCGGCACTTGCTCTCTTTGTTTATTCACCTCAACTTCTCCCTCCTCCCTTCTTCAACCTCCCCCACCCACCGTCGGCACTAATTGCTCTCTTTGTTTCTTCACTGCAACTCCTCCCTCCTCCTCCCTCCTCCGTCCTCCTCCGTCCAATGGGAAGATCTCCAAAGCATGAAAGGTCACTTGAAGACAAGAGTTGATGCAGTTGAGAACACAGAAGGGATGCAAACATTCAAAAGGTATTGTGCATCTAAGCTATTCTTTCTTTAAATTTTCGTATTAGTTAAATTTTGAAGTGTTTTTTACATGAATTTAATTTGATATGGTAATAGGTTATTAACTCACTGCAATGCAATAATGCTCTTTTACGATTGTAGATTGACTATCATTTTACTTCTTTAATGAAAATTGTTACTTATCAATAAAAATAAAAGAAAAACTAACTTTTGGTTGGATAGATGAAAATTGAACATCAAATATATGAGGAAGGTTTGCTTAACATATATATTTTAATTTCAATTAAGATTTATATAGTGCATTTTTAAAATAGAGGGAAGGTTATTATAATTTATGTAAAACGGAAGGTGGTAATTAACGTATTTTATTCAATTTTTTAATTTTTAAACTCATATACAAAGAAACTAATGAGTTAGGAATTTAATAAAAAAAGGGATAAATTGAACAATATAATGTGTTAATTTTTATTCTATATTTTTATTTTGTTTTAAAGTTAAGGTGTACGTAATTTTAGCAAGAAAGTTTTCACTATGACATCTGATATAACTAAGTTTTGAATGGTGTAAAAGTAAAAACAATCTTTTAAAAATAAAGAAATTTTAGCAATTCCATTAAAATGATTCAAACATCCGTTATAAAGTTTAAGGGAGAACAAGTGGGTCCCACATAAAAAAAGAGACATAATTGCTAAAATTGCTCCTTTTTTAAAATATTGTATCTACTTTCACACCTTCAAAACTTAATTGTACCATAAGCTCATAGCAAAAAACTTTATTACTAAAATTGCACCTTAACCCTATATTTTTAATATGATACTTGTAAACATATTTTTTAAGTATTTTTATATCTATTTTTAAACAGTGTGTAGATTTTTTCTCTCCTCCACCTCCTTCCTTCCATTGTCGTGCACACCACCGTGGTTGATTGCTTTCTCCACCTCCCCACAGTGTATACACCTCTGATCTCCAACGTCTTCTGTACCTCTCCAACATACTAGTGGGCGCCCCCTGATAAGGTTAGTTTATTTTCTTCTTATATATTGCTTATATTGAGATGGTTGAGATTATAGCCTGGTGTGTTTGGTGTGTTTATATTGCTTAAATTGCATGTATTCGGGAACTCCAGTGCAATGGTCTATTTTCTTGTTTAAATATAAATTTACTTGTGTATATTACCATTAATTAGTATATATAATAAAATAAAATATGATTTGTTTAAAGTAAAGAAATTCTTGTATTCCAAACGAATTATGAATGTTATTGGGTTGATAACTTAATTAGGCAATCCCATCATATGTCGTTGACAATTGTACTAAATGTGTGAATGTTATTGGGAATGCCTTAGGTGGTAACAAAATGGATCATAGTTGGATGAATACTTTGAGAACTAGTGAAGAATATGAGAAAGGGGTGGAAGAATTTATTGAATTCGCTAAAAAGAATGCTCCCGCAAAAAATGGGAAGTATTTTTGTCCTTGTGTCAATTGTTTGAATGAGAGTCGACGGGATGTTAATGTCATAAAGGATCACCTACTTTGTGATGGAATAAATCTGCGATACAGAAGGTAGATATGGCATGGTGAGGAAGTAACGGATTGTCCGTCGCACAAGAAGGAAGATGTGGATATCGTAGGTGAAGATAGAATGGAGAAAATGATTAACGATGTTGAGGCAGAATCCTTTGTGCAGTCACAGGAGTATGACAGCCTGCGGAGTGATGCGGAGACACCATTGTACAGTGGGAGTAAGTACACGCGGCTGACGGGAACATTACATTTGGTTAACTTAAAGGCAACTTGTGGGTGGACCGATAGTAGTTTCACATTGCTGCTTGAACTATTGTGTGATATGTTTCCAGAGGATAATGTACTTCCAAATCGTATGTATGAGGCCAAGAAAATCCTGTCTACGATGGGTATGGAGTATAAAAAGATACATGCTTGCCCTAATGACTGCGTTCTGTACAGAAATGAGTACGGAGGTCTTAGTGAGTGTCCTAAGTGTAAAACTGCACGATACAAAGTGAAAAAGGATTGTGGTTGTGGTGATGTGACAAGTAAAAGGCAACCTTTAAAGGTTATGTGGTATCTTCCAATAATACCACGTTTTAAACGTTTGTTTGCGAGTGCAACAAAAGCGAAGAAGTTGAGATGGCACTCTGATGAGAGAATATCTGATGGGCAATATCTTCGGCACCCAGCTGACTCTCCACAATGGCAAAAAATAGATGAAATGTTCCCTCAATTTGGCAGCGAGCCGAGAAACCTACGGCTTGGGCTTTGTACAGACGACATCAATCCGTATAGAACTCTTACTAGCACACATAGTGCGTGGCCGGTTCTCCTTGTAATATACAACTTGTCTCCCTGGCTATGTATGAAACGTAAGTATATGATGCTATCTATGATGATTTCTGGACCAAAACAGCCGGGGAAAGCAGGGAGGATTAAGGCTGGGAAGTACATAAATCCGACTGTTGCTGAGGTTGCTGCGAGGATTGTAAGTAGTTATACCATAAGTATCTAATTTTTTACATGTCGCGAGTGGTTTCGATACATTTACGATAAACTGCATGCTACAAGATGACCTGGACGAGCAGAGTAGCCAAGGTTCATTCAATCCAAGTAGATGGATGGACATCTTGTCAACGGCTATTGGGAAGGCAGATGACCTTGGTCGTGTTCGAGGAGAGACACGGGGAGTTAGTGCCGCGAGGTATTTTGGACGACAGCCACGTTATTCGTCACAAGCTGGACGTAGTAAGGACGTTGTGGCCAAGATTCGAGAGGAGCTCGAACGAGAGATCGAGGCCAACCTTCGTGACAAGCTCCGACAAGAGCTGTTGCCAGAGCTTCAACTTGAAATGGCAAAGATGTTTGAAGCACAAAGGGCAAGGGACGAGGCTCGAACTCAGGAATCCCCGGCCTTCAATAGCACCAGAGGAAGTTACAACCCTCTGGAGCAACCACTTGGCCACCCTTCTCCCACTCCAGTGTCAGGACCACTTGGCGACCCTTCTCCCAATCCAGTGTCGGGAGACCCTTGCACCCTCTATTTGGATGATCCACTGTTGCGTGTTGTTGCTGATGCTCTCGTTCACACATGTGCTACCACCCACCATAATCAGCAAATTCTGGAGGATTATCGTAGGGTGAATGTGACGAGTGTTAGAAAGGGGGAAGAAGGTACAGCCATCCCTGTTCCCGATCCAGAGGTTGGCACGTTAGGTCAAGCGATAGGATCTTTCATCCTTTGGCCTCGCAATCTTATTGGTTCAGACGCAACACCTCCAATGGTAGGAATTACCTCACTGTTACTGAAAATCTGTTGGTATCCTAATAACAATTTGTTTTTTGATGTTCTAAAAGGATGACGAAGCTGCGAGCAAATGGCCCTTCTTAGCACGGCTGCAACAGATCTACAAGCACATTAAACAGATTGACTTGAAGATGCCTCCAGGGATTGTGGGCCAAGTGGAGTATCCCTACACGATTGACAATAAAGATCTCAAGCAGTTTGTCAGGTTGGAGGAGATAGATGCAGGCTAGGTCAAATTTGCAGTCCGGTAAGTTTTTTTTTCAATTTTCCCATAGAATTCATTTAGTGGTTTTTTGTTTTCATACATTCAAGAATTGATTCCTTATTTTAATTCTATTATAGCACCTTCCACGATCTCTGCACAAACATGGAAAGAAGTAATTGGTATGGATTCTTATGTCCTGCGAATACGACAGGGGATACTTGTACTGTGGCGCATAGGACTCACTATGTCGGCTACCAAATGGCACAAAACAAACTTCGTTGTTATCTAGCACCAATTGTCCAACGGTTCGTATTTACATTTTGTCAATTTCAGAAGTTTACTAAATAATTGTCTTCTCACTCATCTAACTTCATTTTAATGTGTACATGTTGTTAAAGAAACCACTGGACTTTGTGTGTTATATGTCCCCGCCGTAACATAGTCTATTGGTTTGATCCGTTGAGTAACAAGCCAGACAGAGAGACAAAATCCGTCTTCGACACGTAAGTTATCCTATTTGTATTTCATTGACAACAAAAATAAATGAATGGTTCTAATTTCTGTTCATTTTGCTTTTCATGATAGTGCTTGTCAAACATATAGAATCCTAGGTGGGTCACGCGAGGGTGCAGTTGTTAAAAAGCCAAAGTGGTTTTATCCCATAGTAAGTACATTTGATCCTGCATAATTGTTTCATTGACGGTCCTTTTAGACATACCTTTATTGATTTTAACAACTAATTGCATCCCTTTGATTAAAAGTGCCCTCGGCAACCTGGCAACACTGAATGCGGATATTATGTTATACTTTATATGTATAACATAATTCAAAGTGGAATTACTAGCGACTTTGAAAAGGTAATCGCTTCTTCATTCTCAAATGATAATATTTTTGGTGTTCTAATCGAAATGCTAATTAATTCATTTGCTTGAGATTCATTTCATCAAAGCTTATTACTTTCTAATTTTCAGATTTTTGATAATGACGATGCCTACCTGCGTGAAGACCTTGATTTGATCAGAGATCTTTTGGCTGGACATCTTCTTCAACATATAGAGCAGTAAACTTGTTATTTTATATCAGTTTGTACTTGTGTGATGACAGCGTTTTGACACTTTCTGGTTGTTTTTTGTTGATATATATAGTAGTAGGTTGCATGAAAGGTTATTGTATGTATATATAGTAAAGATTGTAGTGCTGGATGTCCTTACTAGTTTGTAACGGACAGTGTGGTTTATGAATCCATCTTTTATTCTGTTTCTGCAGTTTCAATTCGTTGGGTAATACAGAATGTAAATTATGGTATAAAAAAAAACCTAACTTTTAGACGTCCCAAATTAAGAATTGGGAGGCCTAAAGTCCCCCAGGTGGGACTTTTGGCCTCCCAAATTAATTTGGGAGGCCAAAAGTCCCCCTGGTGGGACTTTAGGCGTCCCAAATTAAAATTTGGGAGGCCTAAAGTCCCCCAGGATGGGACTTTAGGCGTCCCAAATTGTAATTTGGGACGCCTAAAGTCCCACCCTGTGGGGACTTTAGGCCTCCCAAATTTTAATTTGGGACGTCTAAAGTCCCATCCTGGGGGGACTTTAGACCTCCCAAATTTTAATTTGGGACGCCTAAAGTCTGACTTTAGACGTCCCTATCATTTGGGACGTCTTTTGTCTCAACTTACTACGCCCCCAGCATATACGTCTCCCCGTTTTGGGACGTTAAAAGTGCCAAATTTGGGAGGTTAAAGCCCCTTTTTGTAGTAGTGCTTCTTGCTCTGCATCCTTTATTTGTTTCTCAATGAAAGATGGTGCAAAAAAATTCTCGCTTGTTGCCACGACATCCTTGAATATAAGCCTCAATTCTCTTCATTCTTAAGGCTTGAACGGCGAAACTTTCTATACGCTGAATTCTCTTGCATACAAACAAGTAACCAAATCATTAGCTATATTACAAAAGAAGATGATTGAGGCAACTGAATTATTATTAAGCAACGTTATAAGTAATTGTAGGCATTACTAACCTGACATTTCCGCCGCCGCCACTTGGGCGAAGGAACGACATTTTCGGTTACAAGGGCTCAGCCAACACTAGTCTCTTTTGTTAACGCATCCCAAGTCCTTAAATCCTTTCGTAACATATCAAACTTATTCTTCAATTGTTTCTTTTCGTACGATTTCCTTGTCTTCTCATTGAACGTAGAGACAATACTGTCCCATCCATCCTTCAAAAAAGACAACCCTCGACGTTCTTTTTTTAAAAATTTGCTCAACCATTGAGTGGATACATATTTCAGTTGCCTCGTCATCCCATAATGCTTTGTCATTCATCTTTCTATGGAAAAGTTTGACATAGCATTTATCAACGAATTCCCCAAATTAACAACACAACCTCTAATATGATTGCTACAGAATAGTAGGTGCCTCATTTGTTAATAATAAACAAAATCAGTGAGGCTATCAATGAGACTGTCATTGAAAGTAGTAAAAAAAAAAAGAATTGAAGTCCAAATGGACCAAAGCATACACTTATAATTGTAGGAGGCAGTCATCAAACAATATACATATATGTTACAAAAAAAATAAACTAACTTTGTTGCCTATCATCCTCAAGTGGACATCGTACCCTATTTATAAACCCTCTTTTGGCTATATATATAGCACTATCCTTTTGTAATCAAATTTTAATTATAACTTCTTACTAGCCATTTGGATACAAAACAATATTTGTTCACTAACATATCTACTATTATTTGGCTATTATTTTCTTAAAAAGCAGATTGGCAGAGGAACCACAATAGCAAAGCAACAATAATAGCAGAGTAACCAAAAAATTTAGGGGATTAATCAAAACTTGCATCGTGCTATAGCCGTGAAGCCAACCAATAGACAGAAGGAAAAACACAGCAAAAACAATAGACAGAGAGCGAAAATCTTGTCCATTAGCAAAAGAACCATAATAGCAAACCAATGACAACCATACCAACTAGCGAAGATGACTACGTAAAGCAGGGCAATGACATAATGCAAGAACACACCTTCAACTCATACCAACCACAATAGCAGGCACCCAAAAATCATGAAGCAGAGCAATGACACGCACCAATAGAGACACTAGCAGAGATAGTATTAAATTCTACTAATCCGGCAACACTAGCAACGACACCTATCAACAGAGACACTAGCAGAGACAGTATTCAATTCCACTAATCCAGCTACACTAGCAAAGACACACGCCAACAGAGACACTAGCAGAGACAGTATTAAATTCGAAACTCCAGCCAAAAATGAATGTCGAGCCAAACCTAAGATGCACTAACAGAGGCAGGAGATCAGAGTATATGAAGAAAAGATGCTTAACAAACCTTACCACGCCCAAGAACACTCCACCGGAGCTCACACGCACCAACAGAGACAGGAGATCAGAGTGTCCATGCACAAGGTTGAGCCAACGAGAAGTGATAGTAGATCTACAACCTTCAGATCGAGAAGAGATAACTCACCAAACTGCTTCCCACGCACAGATCGGCTAGATGCAGACCGAGAACCTTCCCGCAGGCCTTCACAACACTCGTCAGAGTCGAAGATGAGGACCAACGGCTACACAACCTTCCTACCAATCACCAAAAACCGCCGAGCACAACGCACAACAAGACTAACCAAACACAAGCAGAGCAACGATTTAGCTTCCACGACTTTAGCTGGCCGCCGAGGGAGGGAAGATCTAGGACGAGAGTGGAGCTCCTCAACTCAAAATCAAGAGCAGCCTTTCAAACAAAGAGAGAAGAAAAGAAGGAGAACAGTGAATCAGCGATGAGTTTTGGGGAAGAGAGAAGAGAAGAAAGAGAAGGAAATAATAAATAATCAGGTGGGACAGCATTTAATTCTCTAACGGTAATAAAACGCCTTAATTATAAGCTGCATCTGCCCGCTTTTCAACAAGTCACTTATTTCATTCAAGATACAATTTGAAAAATCTCACCCAAACATCAAAAATAAAATCACATTTTTATTCAGGCTTTTATCCTATGAAAATGGGCTTATAAATCTCAAAACGTTATACCAAACACTCACTAAGAGTTTCTCATACAAAGGGTTTAACATGTAGGTCAGAGGGAGTATAATAAATAATTATTTTTAACTAACTTTATTAATAAATAATCCACAATTCAAAGGCATACAATAGGAATGGAGACTTGAGCAACAAGATTAGAGAGAAACAGTGGCAGGATTGGACAAGCATTTTTCAATTGCTGTTTTAATTTGATGTTGTTCGATCCCCACGTCTAAACCCCGTCCTTGTTCACTCACTATTCTATCACTGTTGATTCAACACGAACAAGACTTGTTTGGGTTAACTTATTTTAAGTAATTTTGTGTGGTAGAGTACAAAATAAACTTATGAGAAAAATTTTATCATGACAAACATTAAAATACTTTGTTTATTAAAATAAAAGTAAACTAAACCAAACACCACGTATATAGTTGAACAAAAACAATGGTGGAACTGTAGCCCATTGAGGCTAAGCTAGCGTCAATCGGATCCCATTGACTCATCTTACGATGTCGGTGATGTTTGGACTCAGCAGAGCAACCGTCCACGTCTTCACCGGCGATAATCCTAGAGGCATCGCCACCACTCACCATAGTGATCCCATCTCTCTCTCTCTCTCTCTCATCACACACACAAATTTAATTTGCAGATCTCTAATGGCTTCTGCTTCGATCTTTCATTTTTATAGAGATGATCGATCGGAAGCAAGAGTAGTACTCAGTAGAAACGTGCCCTGTACCAAAAATTTAATTGTGACCTGGTTTTTCTTAATTAAATGCATTGTACTCATTAACTACTTAATTATATCTCACCGACTCAGCTAGTTTTGTCTCAGTACTTTAATTGATCTATTTAATCATTTCTACATAATACCACTGTTTTTCTTCTTCCAGCTTTGAATTTGAGAGTGGCTTCACATTATTGTCAAAGATACATAGTGAGTGTGATGATAGGTCTGATATCTACAGAGTCGAATTTAAATTGTTTTAAAACCTTATCCTCTGTGTGTTTGTAAGGAGCCATAGTTTTAATTTTCGGACCAGATCGATTGATTGATACATAACATTCATTAAAAATTATAATATAGTTTCTCAAAGTGTTTTCAAGGTAGAAAAATATCACTCGTTAATGCATGACATACATAAATAAAGCAGCATACTACGTACACACCCACTTACAAGCACAATACACTTGTTAATTTATTTATGGAAATACTTTCTTCTTCTTCATCTTCTCTCCCAAAACACATTGTGATCATAACTTAGATTGAACTAACCAAATCTTCCTGTGATTCGACAGGACCACCCATAATTAGTCCAGATGATGAAGAAGCTCCATTAACAAGATTACACTGCGTACGAATTTCGCCTTGAGAGCCAGTGAGAGGGCTGATATTACCCATCTTGATCATGGAAGCAGCAAAAGCTTCAAAGAAAGCAGTCTGGTTGGCGCTGAAATTGTTGACAATGGCGATGGTATCGGCATCAGAAGTCGAAAACAAGACCTGGTCACTCTTAAGGAGGCCATTCTTCTGCTGAAGGTTGGAGTAGTACTTATTGTCAAAGGTATCAGGTGTGGTCAGGTCCAGATTTGTGAGATTAGTGTTCGTCCCCACTTCGCTCTGTGGACATAACTGTCTCAATGTCGCCAAGTAGGTTGTGTTGAGGTTTGGGTCTGGGTTGCCAGTGTTGTTAAAATTGTACAGTCTGTTATCAAAGAATCTGCACTGAGATCTTCCAAATGTGTGAGCTCCTGAAAATGCGCGCACACACACATGAGATCTCGAGAAATAATATCCGATCTTTAATATAAGATCCAGTTGATCTTTTTAGAAAGATTAAGGAAGCTAAATAAATTATTTTAAAGTATTTATATTTATCATTTTTATACCAAACTAATTTGCCTACCTTATAAACTAATAATATACAACATACGTTATGATTAAATTACTTATTTAGTTTCCATAATCTCTCCTAAAAAAGTCGACCGGAGCTTATGTTAATAATTGGAGGCAGTATATATATATTGAGAGAGAGAGAGAGAGATGAGCAATTAATGAAGTGATAATAGTATAGTATACCAGAGAGGGCAACAAGATCAGTAGTGTCAAGGCCTTGAGAATTGAAGTTTTGCTCGAGTTGAGTGAGGTTGAAGAAGGGTGAAGGAAGGTTAGAAGTAGCAAGGCTTAGATTTGCTGTGAGGCTATCCCTTCTTCCCAACTGAACTGTCCATCCCTGCCCAGTTGCCTGTTCAAAGTTACCTTCTAATTAGTCTTACATATCTTCAGTAATATAAAATCCTTAACATAATATCTCCTTAAATTAGTTATTAAATAAATTAGTTAATTAGTTAATTGTTAAAAAATATGTATTGGTTTCCCTAAAATTTCTTCTTAAATCATTTGTATTGAAACTACCCCTTGATGCAAACTCCCTCCTTATTAGCATGTGCAACCAATAGAGATATTTAACAGAAAAATGGTAAACATGGTGGACAAAATGAACTAAGATCTTATATGTTTTTAGAATCAAATCAAGCCCCTCAGTTAGCTCTTATATTTCTTCTGGCCCTAAATGAAAAACCTAGTAGCTAGAGGGGTTTGCTTTGATTTGATCATAAATGTAAGAATTTATTTCATTTTATTTTTTAAATTTGTATTTTTTTTACTAAACGCATCCTCTTGATTGCACATATATATTTACAAAATTTATAAGGGAGTAGTGTTCATTACAAATAATTTAAAAAAAAGGTACGTTAGATAAACCATCATTGTGTTTTCAAAAATATAACTAACTAAATTAATTTTCTTAATCTCATAATTGGGTTGAAGAATATGTATAATATACCAGGACAACAGAAACTTGAGCAGCAATGGCAAGAATATCAGCGCAAGAAACAGTGTTAGGGCAAGAAGACTCGAGGGCAGATTTGATGTTATTGACAACATCCAATCCTCTGATTGAGTTATTATTGCCAGGAGCTGTTTGTTCGCTTACAATGGTGGCACTATTGTTGAGCAAAAGTGAAGCATCACATCCCTGTCAGATGATCATAAACAAATTAATTTCCTCATCACCAACACTAAAATTACTTGCTCCGTTCGATTTTATAAATAATTTTTATTTTTATTACTTAAAAATATTATCAATTAAGATTAGTTAAAAATAATAAATATATAAAAAATATCATGTTTTTTTCAAATATAACCTTATTTATTAAAAAAACATAAGAAAGAATGAGTAACAAATATCAGAGGATATAAGTATAAAATATGAGAGAGAATGTGTAATATATGAGTGAATGAAATAGAACTCATAGTGAATATGAGATAATTAATATAAAGATGTATAGTTAATAAGGATAAAAAAGAAAAATATATTTTAAATTTTAAAACACAAAGAAAAATATTTATAAAAAACAACAACCTAGGAAAAAAAATTACAAATAAAAAAGATAGGCCCAGTATGTCTCAAGTCTCCGTCTCTCCAATGTATATATTAGAAAAGCAAGCTTTCATTACGATACCTTACCTAGCTGTCGTCGCTCCCTTTAACTTTATTGATTCCGTACTCTATTGGCTATAAAGTGCAGCCTCAACCATAGTTATGACCTATGGGTAACATTGATTGGTCAAATTCTCTTTTAAGTAAAATATTCATTCATCCAATCAAAAACAATTATATCCTTGTTTAACTTTTTCTTGATACAAATATCCTTGTTCAACTTGCAATCACGTGATTTGGATTCACATTATTCAAAATTATTAAAAAATCTTTCCAAAAAAGAGAGGCAAAGTCCAACTTCTTCCCCACGCCAATGTCACTTTCCCTTTTCCCGAAAGGTCCAAACTCCAAGGGTACGAATGTTTCCAGTACAATTAAAATTCATGGTTAGGAGGGAATTTTGTCGTGTGATGGACAGTTTTATTTTAAAAGCTTTTTAATGAATAATTTAACTCTGAAAGTATAAAAAAGAAATAATTTTGTTCTTACCATTATCATAATAAATTTAAACGTTAGTTGATAAAATATATTTAGCTGACAGTCTATATGTTGTCCATATCATTTTTATTAATATGTAAATTTGTAATAGAAGTCCATGTGTTATTTATTTTATTTTTTTTTAAAGTTAAATCTAAAATTTCCATGACGAATTTGCACCTTAAAAAAACGATGTGAATGATATATAAACTACCAGCTCAACATATTTGATCAACTAACGGTCAAGTGAATGGCAGGAGCAAAATTGTGCCCAAAAAACTTCTGAGATAAAATTGTCTTAAATGAAAACTTTCAGGAAAGGGCAAAATGCCCCTTAACCCTAAAATTAATTATATTGTGTGTTTTCCCACAGGTAAAAGTTAATTTCTGTTCTAAAATTTCCGAAGACCATGAGTTTCATTGATATATCAACTTAATATAATAAAAAAAACTATATATAATCTTCATTAAATATTTACTACTCATCTAAATTTCACTAATGTTATAATAATCTAATAAAGCTAGAAGGTATATATATATATAGATGGCAAAAAAAAAAAAAAGTGTGTGCGTATAACGTACGTGTGTCTTAAATGTGTTTGTCCGAATGTGAGTTTTTCTAAAGCAAATATGACCACTCCACTCCAAATATATAAGATTAAAAAGGACAAGTATGTGCCACGTGTGTTCTTGTTATTGGCTATAGTTTATAAATAGTACTCCCTCCTCACTTTTTATAAGAGTTTGAAAGAGTTGTCTAAACATTTAATGAATCTTTTTCATTTGTGACCCTCATTAATAATACTATTATATTAGTTAAAGGTTGGTGATTTACTCTTTTTTTTTTCTCTTCCTTGCCCCTTTGAAAGGAAGACATACATGAAAAAAAAGTTTATTCCAATAAATACCTATTACTATCTTTGATCTTAAATATAAGGCATAATTGATATTTTTAAAAAGATTAAGGAAGTTAAATAAATTACTTTAGAGTAATTATATTTATCATTTTTACTTCAAACTAATTATTGTGACTTATAAACTAATATATAATTCAATGTTACACAACATATATTATGATTAAATCATTTATTTGGCTTCCTTAATCTCTCCAAAAAAAATTCAACTACATCTTATATTAAGGATTGAAGGGAGCATTTTTAATTAATTTTAATCACTTTCTTAAACTACATAATTTAGTTATTAGACTCTTATAAATAAGATCGAAGGGAGTATATAATAAGTCAGCTAAGATACACATATCAAAACTAGCTAATTGACGTATATCAAATGGAGAAACTTAAAAGTTAGCTTCCATGTGAAAAGATTGATATTTCTAGTAATCAATTATTAGCGTTTAACAGCTTATAATTATAAGATGTAGCTTAACAACGATGCTGATGTTAGTTTTTACTAATTCTAGTGTATTTGTGTGGGGCTTTAATTTGTCTGTTCCTATCCTCTTCACCTCCCAACTCCTCCTCAGAATTATAAGATCTCGTTCATATGGAGGGTGTTTGGTGTCATTAAAAGGGGGGAAAAAAGCTCTTTTATGTTTCATTTCATACCGCACAAAATCACTTAAAAAATAATGAGCCAGGTTAAACAAAATAAGTGATTGCTTGGATTAGCAGTATATTTAAGCTGTTTTTTCAATATAATTTATGATATATGAGGTAGGTATGTAAGAGAAATTTTATCTCGACCTTCGTGAACATATTTTGTTGAACGTTAACTTATTTAAGCATGCACTAAGAGGGTATGTACGATTAATTTATAAATTCCCATAAAATATAGGCCTATTTTGTTCTTAAAAAAGACATACCGGAGAGAGCTGAGCAAGCATCTCCCACCCCCACTTCAAAATCAAGAATTTCATTCACTAAATAGTATAGAAAACTCTCAAGCAAATACACTTTTAAATTAACGAAAAGCCAGGAATTATGCGAAATCACAGAGTATAAGCCAGAGACTTGAAAGTGAGATGGGATATAAGGAGTGATATGAAACATACTTGAACAAAGCAATCATGGAAGTGAAGCCTGATGAGGCTGGCTCCGATACGAGGATCGGTTTGAAAAGCACTCTGGATAACCGAACATACGATGGCGGTGACGTTAGGGCATGTTTGGTTGTAGAATGTTGGACTCAGCTGTGCACGAGACACAGATATTGTTCCCAGAACCACAAATATGGCAACCCAAACAGCTCCCATCCTCACACCCACAAAACCCATTCCTTCTCTTCTTTCTCTCTACTGTGTCTGAAATATCCTAAGACTGTGGTTTCTGATTGTTGTTGGTGTTCTTTATTTATCAAGGAACGAAAAACCGGACCGGTCAATGAACCGGTCGTGGTACAGGTTCAAGGGTTAATGGGTCAACCGGGGTCAGACCGGTGGTCGAACCGGTAGTCAAACCGGCCATATTAAAATATTATAATTTAATTGACAATAAAACATTACATTAATTATTTAAACTTCATCGGTACTAAAAACATTAAAACAGAAGACTAAGAACAGAACCACAACAACATAACATACGCCCTGCTGTTTTCAACCCAGAAATCACTGATCGACCAGAGTAAATTCGAAGAAGAAGAAAGTGTTTTCAATGCTTGCCTGCTGTCGACGCTGTGGAGGTGAAGAAGACGAGCAACCGAGTCACGTTTCCGGCGATCAATCACGGAGAGGAGCAAGAACAAAGGAGAGTTTCAGATCATCGCGAACGCCAAAACCAGAAGCAAAAAAAATTTAGGTCCCTCGCCGCTCAATAGTTTCCGTTTTCGAATGCCTCGTCGTCGTCGCTCCCTCGCTCGCACTCGACAGTCGATGCTGCTGCGGCCTGCAGAAGTACGGATCATCGATTTGATTTGGGGATATTTTGCTGGTCGGGTCAGGTTGGGTTAAAAGATCCGCTCCAATGGCCCAAAACGACGTCGTTTTGGGCCTTTAAAAAATAAAAAAAATTAACCGCCCAACCCGCCGGTTTTACCGGGTTTAGGTGGTTTTAACCGGTTCGACCCGGTTTTGACCGGGTCGCTCCTTCCCCCCTCACAAACGTTCGACCGGACCGGACTGAGGACCGGTCGGCCGGTTTTCCGGTCCGACCGGCCGGTCCGGTCCGGTTTTTTTTTCCTTGTTATTTATAGACGGACAAGAACAGTGCCAAATAATGGTGAATAATAAGAAATTAAGTTATTCACATTTAATTTGCTGTGAGTAAATGTACGTAAAAGGAAAAAAAATCAATATAAATGAAAAATGAGAACGAATTAGCATGTGGTCGTAAATGAAAGGTCTTGTTTTGGGGCAAATGGTAAAAAGAAAAGTCGAATAGAAATAGTTGATGATGGAGACAATGAGAGTTTAGAATTCTCAGTGGATGCACGTGACTTTTTCCAAAGGGGTGTTGAATTATAGGGTGTGTTTGGAACAGTGATTGTGAATTGGGCTTGTTTCAATTGGGCTTGTTGTGATATTACTTTTGATAAAAGCTAAATTATGTAATGTGATTTATGTTTGGATTGACGATTGTCAATTGGGCTTTTGCAAAAATAAAAAATTTGGGTGTGTTTGGAACAGCGATTGCCAATTGAGCTTTTGTAAAAATAAAACTTGTTTGGATTGACTTAAGCATAAGGGCTTTTGTGATAATGGTAAGAGAGAGTGGTGGAAAAATATTTAAAAAATCAAGTAAATATTTAAAAATTACTTTAAAATATTAGGTGCTACTGGAAAAATATTTTAGAGTGGATGGAAATCAATAAATCAATATTATAAGTTTTGGATGCTCTTTACTACTAAAAAAAATACATTAAAGGTAAAATTGTAATCAATCTCCTAAGACTGGGTACAACTGAAAAATTATTTTAAAGAGTTAAAAGCACAAAAAAATATTTTAAAGTAATTTTTGGAGCTAAACAAGTACATTAAAGATAAAATTACAATTATTCTGATAACACACTGGATACCGCTGAAAAAATATTTTACGGGGTTAAAAACACCAAAAAAATATTTAAGGGGTTAAAAACACTCAAAAAATATTTTTTGAGTGGGTACAACTAGAAAGTGGATAAAATTGCAATCAGTCTGATAGCACAATAGGTAGTAGGTACAACTAGAAAAATATTTTAAGGGGTTAAAAACACTCAAAAAATATTTTTTGATACTACATACTATTTAAAAAATATTTAATGGGAAAAACCAATATCATATAACTAATTTCCAGATAACCTAATCTAGCATAAAATGCCATTAACTTTTAACAAAAGCTCCATTTTCCAGCTTCTCCCAATTGAGCTTTTATCAATTGAGTTTTGGCAAAAGCTCAATTGTCTGCAACCCTTCCCAAACACTCAAAAAAAAAAATTGTGATTGGCAATTGAGCTTATGGCTATCAATTGAGCTTATGGATGCTCACCAAACACCCACATAATGTGCGTGTTTATTTGGGCGTTTCGAAGGTAGATTGAACTTAAACAGTATTTAAATTGACTTAAACAGTATTTTGATAAAAATTGGGTGTTTGTTTCAGCGATTGGATTTAAGGTGAAATAAGTCATAAGTTGGAAAAAGTCATAAGTTTCAAAATGAAGCTTATTGGAGCTTTTGTGCCTGTATGTGTATAAAAAAATATTGATAGGAGTATTTTCATATTTTTGGGGATCAATGAGGTACTCAAAATCACTTCTAATCACAAAACTTCTTTTATGAAAAATGTTCTAAATAATTTTCTCTTTCTTTAGATAGTAATCTTCTTCTAATTAGAGAATACTTTGGGATAAGAGTTTAAACAAATTTTAAGTTTTGTTAATATATGACTGTAGAAATGTAGAGAATAATTAATAATTAATTTTAATCAGTTTAGATTTATTTTTTAGTTGTTTTATAATTTTATAATCAATTTTTTTATAAACATGTCATAAATTAGTTTCTATATAGTGTTTTTACCCATTAAATTTAGTTTAAATAATTTATTTGGATTATTGGAGATATTATTAAAATTTTAATCAGTTTATTTTGTTAGATTTTGAGCTATGTGAAAATATAAGTTATGATTTAATATTTAAATTAGAGTTTGATATAAATTATAATATTTAAACTTGAGATGCACAGTAGAAAAAACTTTTGGAGTGTATCAATTTAAATTAGATTTTGATATAATTTTATTAAAATTGTACCATTACCAAATTTTCAAAGTTAATTTTTGAGAAAATTGTGAAGAAATCCCTCCGTATGTAGATATCTTCCCAAGCCCCATTGGCAATTAAGTTGCTAATGATGAATTTTTTCACAATTATCTCTTCATTTTTAAATTTTTCATGATTTTTTCAATTTTTTTCTCTTAATTAATATAAAAGTTACTTATGCAAAAGTCAAACCAAACATCCTAACTTTTACATAAGTTACTTTAAGTTACTTATCCAATCGCTAATCCAAACACTCATAATTTTACCCAATCTAACTTTTTTCCAATCTTAAGATTCCATAAATTTAAGTAAAAATAAATTACTTATCCAATCGTCAAAACAAACACACCCAATATTGACATAGAAGTCTTGGATTTAAAGTAATGAGTGAGTGGTGTGTAACTAATTCGACTTTAGTGTGGTGAGAGTAGGGTCACTTTTTTTTTGGCCAAGGGTGAGAGTAGGGTCACTAATCCTAAAGGAAGATTAAAGAATTAGAGCCTATCGTTGCCATGCATTATTCCTTTTAGGTACAGGTATATATGTTTTTACGAACGTGTTCGATGGATAAATTAACTTAAAAATTCACACCTCCATTTATATTCTTGATTTGGAATAATAATATTAAGACTAATATATCATTTAGTCCTTTATATTTACTCAAATATTTAATTTCATCCCCTAAGCTTAGAAAGTGTATTTTTAGTCCCATAATGATGCACTCCGCAAGTATACAGGTTGTGCCAAGTAATAAAGTGATAAGTAAAGTATTGTCCCTCGAGGAATCAATCAATTAATTTTTATGTATTAAAATCTCAATTTCTTTTAAGTTAAACGAATCTATTTATGAGTAAATTCAAAGGAAATTAATTAAAGAAAACTATCAATATCAAACACAACCTAGAGTCACTAATCCCTCACTAGCTCTCCAAATCTCAAATCCATTTACTTAGTTAATCTCAAATGTTAATTTTGTTAATCTCGAGTATAAATAGTTATAAGTGCCTGTCGGTTCACTCACAACCCTCTCCTAAATATAATTGTTATATCTAACCAAATTACTCAAAAGGCAAGATAATTCAAACACACTCTTAAACAATTATATGGGGCTATCAGGTATATGTCTATCATAATCGCAAATTAAATCGTAATCTAATATCATATTACTTAATCTCAGAGCCTAGTTAAAATCCCCTTCATCAAGGTAAATTCTAATACTCAAATTCACATTTAATGGTGGCCAATCATCAAACGGACATAATAAAGTAAGATTAAGTAACCAAAATTAACATAAGTCATAACTAAATAATCATAGAAATAAAATTTAGTTCACTAGTGAGTTCATAGTTTCCCTAGAGTTCACTAGTGAGTTTATAGTTTCCTTAGGTTTAAAAAGAAAATTAGTCACACATGGTTAGAATAAAATCCATAATAAAACAAAGAAATTCAGATTCAAAGAATAAAGAGAAAGAAGAAAAGAGAACAAATCTGTCAAACACTCCCTCTATTTTTCGTTCGATTTCCGCTGTTCTGTGTTTCTTATTCTGCTCTGATGTGTCTGTTCGTTGCCCTCTGGCCCCTTTTATTGATCTCCCTCTTGCATTTGCCCTGGGTGATTATATCCAAATCTTATCCCTTTTATTATATATATATTTAGATTAATAGATATATACCATCCCTTTGCCACATTCTGTGCGAATCTTGATCAATAATTGCTGCTATCTTTTTTCCCTTCGTGGACCCCACGTCATTATTCATTCACCATAATATTAGATCATGTTCAACGTTTTTTCCCCCTTCAATTGCTATGGGCCTCTCATTTGATGCAATCTTGATATCTTCGTCCTTGGTATGTATAATATCTTTCTATTTAGATATAATATAATTACTTGAGCTCGCATATTTACAATTTTTGATATTTTCTTATCTCTTTTGTTATTTAATATCTCCTGCACAATAAAATAAGATATGAGTAGATTTTATATCAAAATTTCTTTTTATCCTAAACTTAATTAAAAGATAAAAAATATATAAAAGATAATTAAATAGGTATAAAATATTAATAAATTTAATCAATTATATCCTAAAATCTATCCTATTTAATTATAAAATATATATTTATCACATAACCCTAACACCGTTGGTCTCGGAATATACTGATTGTGTATTTAAATAAAATATTCTTAAATTTTAAAAATATAAAAATAAATTCTTATATATTAATTAAAATAATAATAATTGAATATCAACCATGGCCCCACCATCTTCTTCCTACAATACACAATCCACACTCTCTTCTATTAATGGCTTTTCCACTCCAATATTCCTTCCATTTTCTTATTGCTTTATATTTTCTTTTAAATTTTAATAAACCCCAAGACATCAACGTAACGTTAAACATTGGATTGACATGACCAGGACTGGAGCAAAAAGAAGTTACAGGAAATAGCCGAATTGCATTTTCACACATAGAGATGTATATATATGAAGATATTCAGCCACAAAATCACATAACCACGTTTTGAAGACGTATAGCATATGAACAAAAGGGAAGAGAAAGAGCTGAGTAAAGCAATTTGAATAGCAAATTCACTTTCCTCTTTTACTCTGTTCACAGTTTCAAGAGGTTAGAAGAAAACACAATGGGATAGTACGGATGAAATTGGATTAATGAGTGGCAGAGAGAATGATAAAGAAGAATGACATGAAATAGCAACGGCGTATGATTCAAATATTTCCAGAAAATTATAAAAGGAAAATAGAAGGGGGGGATTAACCGATTAAGGACGGAATGAGTGTCGAGAAAAAAGGATTAGAGTCGAAAGGAGTGCTGAGTGTAAAGAAAAGAGTAAGAAAATTGAAGAAATATTGGAGTGGAGAAATCATTAATGATATGGAGGAAAGTGAAGATTGTGAATATCATGGGAAGGAGATGGTGGGGTCATAGTTATTATTCAATTATTACTTTTTTAATTAATATAAAAGAATTTCTTTGTATATCTTTAAAATTTAAGAATATTTTATATAAATATACAGCTAACATTTTTTGTTAGATGAGACTAACACTGTTAGAATTATGAGACTAAAAAATAAGAGACTAAATTAAATCTTAAAATAAATATAAATAATTAAATGTATACTTTAATCTAATATTAAAAGTGAAAGAGGAGGGGTAATTAGTGGGGAAGAGTCAAACAGGGTGGGGCCTTGCACTGTGGAGGGAGACATCAAATCAAATTTCGTGAAAGTGTGTGGCACCTTCCCATGAGTAAGTGGTGCACGGTGGTGCGTGCTTGGTGTCCCCTTGTGCGTGGGTGCCCTCAAGGCCCACATCGGATGGGTGTGTCAGTGTGTGTTTGGGGAGATCAATAAGTCCAATTAGAAGAGGTAAAACTTCAATTGACAGCAAGTATTTTTTTTTTTAGTGTTTGAAGAGGCCTATTCGCAATTAAATTTTTGCCATGGCTTAATTGATGAAAGCTCAATTGGGAGAAGCTAGAGAATGGAGCTTTTGTTAAAAACTAATGATATTTTATGTTAGATTAGGTTGTCTGAAAATTAGTTATATAATATTGGTTTTTCCCATAAAATGTTTTTTAAATAGTATGTAGTATCAAAAAATATTTTTTTGAGTGTTTTTAACCTCTTAAAATATTTTTCTAGTTGTACCCACTCTCTAGTGTGCTATCAGACTGATTGCAATTTTACCCACTTTCTAGTTGTACCCACTCAAAAAATATTTTTTGAGTGTTTTTAACCCCTTAAAATATTTTTTTGGACTTTAAAATATTTTTTCAGTTGTATCCAGTATGTTATCAGACTGCTTACAATTTTACCTTTAATGTACTTTTTCAACTCCAAAAATTACTTTAAAATAGTTTTTTTGTGCTTTTAACTCTTTAAAATAAATTTTCAGTTGTATCCAGTCTTAAGAGATTGATTACAATTTTACCTTTAATGTATTTTTTTTAGTAGTAAATAGCATCCAAAACTTATCATACTGATTTATTGATTTCTACCAACTCTAAAATATTTTTCCAGTAGCACCTAATATTTTAAAGTAATTTTTAAATATTTTTCCACCCACTCTCTATTACCTTTGTCATAAAAGCCCTTATGCTTAAATTAATTCAAACAAGTTTTATTTTTGTAAAAGCTCAATTAACAATCGTCGATCCAAACATAAATCACATTATACAATTTGATTTTTATCAAAAATAATATTACAACAAACTTAATTAAAACAAATTCAATTATGTACCGTTATTCCAAACACACAATCAATATATATAAGTAGGACATTCGGGCTGTTAGGTGCCACCCGCGTTAGGTGGTTTTCCCTTTAGCCTTGGGTCCTAAAAAAAACACGGACATTCACTCACCCCTCATCCTCATGGCCACGCAATCACAACCACTCACACTTCTAATGGAATAAAGTTACTTTAAGGGTAATATTATACCAAAATTACTTTATAATATTGGGTGTTTTACAAGATACTTTGGAGAATTAATTTAGAATATTGAATGTTATTGGGGAAATAATCTTTAAGTTGCTGGATGCATTTTAATCTTAAAATATTTTTTCAATTTTAAAAGAGTATATAGAAACATTGCATTAGAATTTAAACATTTTTTTAATAAATTATAATAAGGATAATATTTGAAAAAAAGAATGCATCAACAACCCACCAAAATGACTTATATTACGTATTTATAATTCGTTTGGGATAACTTATTTTTGGATAATAAGTATTTATAATTCGTGATTCACGGTATACGAGATAAGTATGTGAGAGGAGTTTTTTCTCAATTTATGTAATAAGTGTTTATTTCCCAGAACTAAACTATTCCAAATACTTACTTTCAATTGAACGGAGGACTTGAGTTTTCTCATACAAAGGGTTTAACATGTAGGACCAAAGGAAGTATAATAAATAATTATTTTTAGCTAACTTTCTTAATAAATATGAACGGAGACTTGAGCAGCAAGATTAGTGAGAAACAGTGGCAGGATTGGACAAGCATTTTTCAATTGCTGTTTTAATTTGATGTTGTTCGATCACCACGTCTAAACCCCGTCCTTGTTTTTTTTTTTGGTCGAAAAAACCCCGTCCTTGTTCACTCACTATCATATCACTGTTGATTTAACACGTATAAGATTTGTCTAGATTAGCTTATTTTAAATAATTTTGTACAGTACAGTACAAAATAAACTTTCCAGAGAAATTTTGTCTTGCAAAACATGAAAATACTTTGTTAAAAAAAAAAACTAAACCAAACACCACGTATATAGTTGAACAAAAACATTAGTGGAACTGTAGCCTGATGAGGCAAGCGTCAATCGGATCCGAACGACTCATCGTACGATGTCGGTAACGATTGGAATCAGCTGAGCAACCGTCCACGTCTTCACCGGCGATAATCCTACAGGCATCCCCACCACTCACGACAGCGATCTCATCTCTCTCTCTCTCTCTCTCTCATCACACTCACAAATTTAATTTGCCGATCTCTAATGGCTTCTGCTTCGAGCCTTCATTTTATAAAGATGGTCGATCGGAAGCAGGTAGTCAGTAGAAACGTGCCCTGTACAAAATATTTAATTATGACCTGGTCTTTGTTAATTAAATGCATCGTACTCATTAACTAATTAATTATATCTCACCGACTCAGCTAGTGGTGTCTCAGTGCTTTAATTGATCTATTTAATTATTTCTACCAAATACCACTGTTTTTCTTGTTCCACCTTTGAATTTGATTGTGGCTTCACATTATGTTGTTTTAGTCATCCATCTCATGATTCTCATCTTTAAGGACAAAGACTTTGATAACTTAATGTCGCACTGCCCTGGCTCAATATGACGTCGAAATTAATAAATTACTCTCTCATTATTTAGCCTGAATAGTTTAACGAATTGTGTTAAACCAGTCCTTAAAGAATGATCTCTCTCTCTCTCTCTCACACACACACACAGAGTCTATTTCTCAAACTCTATATCAAACACATTATTGACTGACAAACACATTATTTCTCAAACATGCATGGATTTGATAAAAGTTGCAGGATTGATATTCAAATTAAAATTAGCGCATTCATTTTTCTGCCGAAATTTAACGGAGTTAAATACTTGAGGCTTTGAATGAAAGATTTAATAAGGACAGGTTGAGGTGCCCACTATAAAGTGGAATATAATGAAAAAGCAAGTTATAAGAAGGGTACTAAAATAAAGTATGATCAGAGTCCAGAGAGAATTATTGACTGACAAATTTTTCATCGTTTATCCAATAAGATTATAATTATCTCCATGCGATTTTGATTATGAAAATAAAGGATTGGAAAATGGATTTGATTAAGAGGGAGATAAGGGGAGAGGGGAGTTAACCCATTTTAATTAAATCACCAATAATTGGGATTGTTGGGAAAGTCTGAAAAAATAATATAGGATGTAAAAGAGGGCGCTGGGAAGAGTTGCAACATTAATCCCTATACTACTCTATATCTTATGGTTCTCTATTATATATGCAACTTTCAAACAAATTCAAGAATAACCATTAATTCATAAATTGATAAAATTTTCTAACTTTACTCTTACTAATAAGATTTTGAAGAAGATGAAAAAAAATATATGAAAAACTGCATTTAAGTAGAATGTTAATTATTGAGAAAAAAATTGACAAATACTCATCTAGCCCTATTTGCAATTCATTTCCAGTATGTTTTACAATGATTAAGAAAAACTTTAAACTTTATTTAAATAACTCTATCTTAAAATTCAATAACTTTCTAACTTTACCCCTATTTAACATGCATTATATACCTATAAGAACAAAATCAATACAATAATAAATGAAGTGTAAAATTGTATATTTGTATTAAAAGTTTCTATCTCTATCTTATGAATATGACCAAAATATTTCCTGTCTCCCTATTTTATAAATAATACAGAAGAATCAGTATTAATGACTGTCCAAGTGACTTACATTATGAACCAAATTATCCTTATAGAAGGCGCCCTGTGATAGGGGATCCAAGGGAGTATGATACTTAACCTAATTATCTTTAATTAAAATGTCTCAAAGTTGTATTAAAAAAAAATCTCAAAGTACGTTGTTAATACAAGCAATCATTGTACCCCATGTCACCTACTCTCAACATCATATCCTTAACTGACCTTAAAATAGGATATGATGAATGAGAAATTAACGTTAGGTAAATTCAGCAAATATCCATATTAGCGTTTACAAAGAGGGAGAAGACAAATGAAATAAGGATGCATGAATGAGTTGAAAGTTGCCGCTGTCGGTGCTGGACGTGCCAGCGGGACAAATGGAAAACACTGCAAAAGCACAATGCATACAAAGAACATGACGAATATATAACAAGTCTTGTTTAAAGTGCTTGAACATGAACAGAAGCCGCCCTATTTTTCTTTCACGTCATTTCAATATAACACATCCAAAAATAGTTTAGGTTTAGCAGCCGCACCATTTTTCTAGAACCTCATCTCTTTCTATCTCTCTTTAATTAAATTGGCAAACACTAGCAGCTTGATGCTGCATCTTATATTTAATACTACGTCCGGTTTTAAATATAGAACATAGTTTGGGCTCCTGTTAAATTAGGGCTTAGCAGTCTACTTATTTTAGGCTTATACTCTAATCTCAAATCTCAAAATTCGGGGTATTACACTTACCCTTTCAATAAAAAGGGTGTTTTTGAAAAATAAGTTGTATTTTTTTAATATTTATTTTTGTTTTTAACCAATTTTAATCAACTTTTTCGCGTCACATAATTTAATTAATTATTTGAAAACTGGTAGTATTTGATTCAGCTTTAAGCCTTTAAGGGCATTCACTATTCAGGATATTACTTTACTCTTTCACACGCACACGTGATAAACAACATAATTAGTACAACAGAAAGCAACATTGAACATGTCTTTCTGCATGTGAAACGAAGGATGTACCTGAGCATTAGAAACTGATATCATCATCATCATCATCATCATTATTCCTAATACTTTTTTTTTATCGGCATTATTATTCCTAATACTTAGAGAGACAAACAAGATAACTCTTTTTTCCCAGTGGGTCGTGAAGTTCTAGTGTGTTCTGATACTCTTTATGAGCATTTATTTATAGAGCAACAAAACTTTGGCATCAAGATAATGGTGGTCCCTGCGAAAAGAGCGAGACTGATCCATGTTTTATATACTACTATTATTTTATTTAATTTAATTATATCATCGTAGTTTGCAGCCATATGTTGTACGGTAATTATATATTTCCTCTGGTCCTATTTATAAGCAACTTTTCCCTTGATTGCGTAAAACGAATTGATAGTTAAAAGTAATAAATGTATAAAAAATGTCATGTTTTTTTTCCATATACACTACAAAAAAAACGTGATTTAGTAGCGGTTAAAAATAGGTATTCGTAGCGGTTCTAACCGCTACAAAATAGGTTAGTAGCGGTTAGAAAAACCGCTACTAAATCGTACGTTGCAAGAGGTTTTGTAGCGGTTCTATAAAACCGCTACTCAATCAAAAATAACCGCTACAAACTTTGTAGCGGTTAATAGTAACCGCGACAAAATCAAGAAATCTTTGTAGCGGTTATATAACCGCTACAAATATAAAAAATTTTATTTACAGCTTTAAAAAGAATTTTTTTTTTTGTAGTGATTAAAAAACCGCTACAATTATATAAAAATGAAAATTTGTTAAAAATGACTTTTTTTATTTGTAGCGATTAAGAAACCGCTACCAAATTTGAATTTCATGAAATTAGTAGCGGTTCTTAAAACCGCTACTAATTTCATGAAATTCAAATTTGCCGCAAAAAAATTTAAATTTACCTTTAAAAAGAAGCGTTATTTAGTAGCGGTTTAATAACCGCTACAAATATTTAAAATTTTTTTTAAAAATATACGTTGATTTTTTTCTTTTTTTTCAATATTATATTAAATGTTTTAATTTGTTATTATTTTATCTATTTCAATTAGTTTATTATTTAATAGTTTAACTTATTAATAAATTAAAAAGAAAAAATGTAATTGAATATGATTAGTATAAAATTATATTAATAATATTATTAACGATAGTTAGGTAATAAGGAATTATTATGTTTTATAATATAATGTAATTGTATATGAAAAATAGATGAAAATGAGATAGAGTTAAGATATATCTAGAAAAAAAGATGTTTAGAATAAATTTTATAGAAAGGAAAGAAGTATTCTAAAAGAAATTGAAAATCTTGTTACCATATTTGATCGTATTATTCAGCTCCTCTACTCATACGAAAGAAGTTGTAAATGAGAGGAAATGAAATAAGGGTAAGGTGAAAAGAAATTGGGGAGTGTTTGAAATGAGTTGTGATAAGGGTATTTATAGGGATTGACGTATTATTTGTAGCGGTTAATGTAGCGGTTATTAATTAGTAGCGGTTATTTATATTTTTGTAGCGGTTTAATTATTTGTAGCGGTTATTATTTAGTAGCGGTTATTTATTTTTTTATAGCGGTTTAATAACCGCTACAAATATTATATTAATTTTTTTTTTAAAATTTTTTTTACATTTTATTTTAACACAAATTTTTTGCATTTTTTGTAAAGAAAAATTTTTTACACTTGAATTCTACAAATATTATTTTAATTTTTTTTACATTTTATTTTAACACAAATTTTTAGCATTTTTTTTAAAGACAAATGTTTTACAATTGAATTTGATCACTCATCGTCGCCATCCCTACAGAAATTTTGTAGAAAAATTTAATTGAAATGACGTGGACTTAAAAAAACTCACCGCAGTAGAGGTAAATTGTCATCGCCTTCAGGGAAGTAGTTTTCAAAATCAGCTGGCTGAAATGGCTCACTCTCGTAGGCGATGTTATCGCCTTCACCCATGTCGTAAAGGTCTCTTGGCTTTAAATGAACGACCATGTGCCAATCCCTATGCCGCTCGTCCTCGACATAATAAACCTGATGTGCCTCTGAAGCTAGAATATACGGCTCATCATCTTGAGAAATACCAGTATGAATCGGGCGTGAGAAATTGACTGATGTGATCCCTAGGTCGTCAGTTGTCAGTCCCCGAGAAGTCGTGGTATTTGCCCACAAACACTTGAACAGCGTCACGGTGAAACGGCCTTGATAATTAAGCTCGACCACATCAAGAAGCTTGCCATAGTAAGGGACGCCTCCGAACTGCATGTTGGCGTCACTGCTGCTCGCATAACTCCTTGTCCCAAATGTGCCATAAACACCCGAATTCTGTGTTTGCAATCCCTGATCCCGTGAAACGGTGCAAAACTTAAAACCATTGACATTGTATGCTGTAAACCGTTTTGCATGATCAAGAGGGCCGATTGCGAGAGCTCTGAAATCCGGTGAGTGTGGGTTGTGGTCATTTAGTATTTTGCGAGCAAACCAGCCCGGGAATTCTCTGTGGACCCTCCTATCAACTTCCGAGGATGTCTGTGTACGGATCCTGAGCTGACGCTTGACATGACTTCTGAATTCCCTGCAATTAATAATGGAAAGGCGTTAGTGAAATGAAAGTGAGAAATGTTACGAAAGATATAGATCGAATAACATACATGTGAGTGTACAATTCTTACCGTATGAAAGGCTCAACTTGAGTGCAATTAATCAAGACATGTCTATGTGCTTGGAACTTCTCAGTTGCCGTTAGTTTGAAGTTCTCAGTTGCTCCAACTGGTTTACCAACACGAGGGATAAATTCTCCTGATGTCGGCGCAGGTTCAGGACAATCGTCAACACGAGGCGGGCGGTTGAAAGCCGTCTCAAGATCATCAAAGTACCTTGAGCAAAAATATAGCACCTCATGCCCTATATAGCCTTCAGCTATAGAACCTTCTGGCCACGCCTTATTCCTCACGTAAGATTTTAATTTCCCAAGGAACCTACGAAGTACATAAGAGAAAATTGATATAAAATGATGAAAAGGACGACGAGCAAACATTAAATACGGACAATAAATGAAAGCACATATTTAAAATGAGTACCTCTCAATCGGATACATCCAACAATATTGTACTGGTCCAGCGAGCTTTGTTTCATGAACGAGGTGGACTGTGAGGTGAACCATCACAGTAAAAAAGGACGGAGGAAAGATCATCTCCAAGTGACAAAGCGTAAGAATGATTTTCGACTGCAGCTGATCGAGCTCCTCAACGATCAAAACCTTAGAACACAACTTCCGAAAGAAAGAACAAAGTTCCACCAAAACGATGGAAACATCGGGAGGAAGTGTATTCTTTATAGCCAGAGGGAGTAACTACTGCATAAGAACATGTGAGTCGTGACTCTTCAGGCCAGCAACCTTTCGAGCCTGCAAGTCGACACATCGAGAAATGTTGCTTGAATACCCATCAGGAACTTTTATTTTCTTCAACGTCGCGAGGAACACATCCTTGTTCGGTTTTGTGAGGGTAAACTTTGCCGGTGTAAATCTGTTATGCTCATCTGGCCAAGCGTCTTCACGAACTCCCATGTCGCGTAAATCTTTCCTGGCTTGAAGGTGATCTTTTGTCTTGCCGGGTTCGTTAAGCAGCGTATACAGCACATTATCGCAAACATTCTTTTCAATGTGTATTACATCAAGACTGTGGCGAAGTAAATTAGATCTCCAATACGGAAGCGTGAAGAAGATACTTATCTTCTTCCACTGCTGAGGCGCCGAAGTCCTGCGCGTTTTTTGGCGAGTTTGTGCTGAATCGTCGCTTTTTCCAAACTCGACGTCAACATGCTCAAGCTGCTGTAAGATATCTGTACTGGACAAAGTCTGAGGTGGTCCTCTTTTCTTTGGTTTCCCATTGAAGCGATTCCGTTGCAATATGAACTTATGCGTTCCATCGAGAAACCTCCGATGCCCCATAAAGCACCACTTTCGGCTGTGGGGAAGGCGCAGTGCGTCAGAGTCGAAATTGCAAGCCGGACACGCCGACCCAGTGTGCACATTCCAACCAGATAATGTGCCAAGGCCAGGAAAGTCACTGATCGTCCACATCAAGGCTGCACGCATGTTGAACAAAGTCTTGCTGTGAGTGTCGTACGTCTCCAAGCCGACATTCCACAGGTCAAGCAATTCCGCAATAAGCGGTTGGAGATACACATCGATGTCATTGCCCGGTGCCTTTTTGCCTGGAATGATTATAGACATAATGAAAGAGCTTTGTTTCATACACATCCAGGGGGTAAGTTGTAGGGAACTAAGACTACCGGCCAAATGCTGTAACTTGTACTAAGATTCCCGAAAGGATTGAAACCGTCGGTCGCCAACGCAAGCCGGACATTTCTGGGGTCAGTCGCAAAATCTGGAAATTCGTTGTCAAACGTTTTCTAAGCAGCTGCATCCCGCGGATGTCTTAATTTACCGTCTTCGTTTTTATCAACGGCATGCCACCTCATGTGCTCAGCAGTTTTAGACGACATAAATAATCTTTGCAGACGAGGTTTCAAAGGGAAATACCTGAGAATCTTTGCGGGTTTCTTCTTCTGCTTTTTCCCCTTCCGAATTGTCTTGTACCTCGATGTGTGACATCTCTTGCACGTCTCCCTGCTGGAATCGTCTCCCCAATATAGCATACAATCATTTGGGCACGCATCAATCTTTTGATAATTCAACCCCAACCTGTTGATGATCTTCTTGGCCTCGTAGAAGGTTGTGGGAATCTCGGCGTCGGGGAATGCATCTTATAATAAGTCGAGCAACATCGACATTCCCTTATCCGTGATCCCACACAAGCACTTGATATGATACAATTTGATCAAGAAAGATAATTTAGAATATTTGCGACAACCTTGATATAAAGGACGATCTGCCTCATCCATCAAGCTGAAAAAATCCCGAGCTGCTTCATTCCCCATAAAAGCCGGCTCAGAGCCGTGCACTTCTTCGTTGAAGTTGTCGCCTTGAAATCCAAACGCATCACGCACAGCATCATTCACAGGATCATCTTCATCTACTTGAACGCCTACTTGAGAACTTCGAGGAAGAGCCTCGTCATATCTAACGCTGGCCTTCTCACCATGTACTGCCTAGAACGTATAGTTCTCAGGGAAAGGCTTCACAAGCAAATGTCCCTTAACAACATTTCGTGGATGCCACTTCTTGAACTTGCATTTCCGACACGGACAGACGATCTTGCCGTTACAGTTGGCATGAGTGAATGCGAAATCTAAGAAACTGTTTAATCCGTACAAATATTCAGGAGAATTGCGCGGCAACCTTATCCATGATTTATCCATAGCTACAATTGAGAGAGAAGAAAGTATAGAGAAGAAGATGAGTGAGAAGATAATGACGAATGCCTAGAACCTTATATTCTGAAAATCCAACGTTTATAACTTTGTAGCGGTTATTAAACCGCTACACCAACCGTTACAGAAATTCCAACGTTTATAATTTTGTAGCGGTTACATATATAAAACCGCTACTAATATTCAAGCCGTTAATTGGTGGGAAATTTAAAATGTACTTGTTGAGTATTAGTAGCGGTTTTACATCTATAACCGCTACTAATGTTCAACGTATTAGTAGCGGTTACCTATAAAAAACCGCTACTAATATTAAAGCCGTTGCACATTAAATATAAAAATAATTTTCTAATTTGTAGCGGTTTTACATAAGATAACCGCTACAAATGTGCACAAAGGCGCCAAATTTCAAAATTCAAATGATTTGAGTGTTTGTAGCGGTTATTAGTGTGTAACCGCTACAAACATATATATTTGTAGCGGTTTCTGAAGGGAAACCGCTACAAATATATAAGTAAATTTGTAGCGGTTATGAGTTAAAAACCGCTACAAATATACATTTATAAATTATTTAGAAATGTATATATAATTTATTTTTTTTAAAATATATTTAAAAAAATAAATTATATATATATTTAATTTATAAAATTATTATATATTTGTAGCGGTTATGTACTAATAACCGCTACAAATCTATACATTTGTAGCGGTTTTATACTAAAACCGCTACAAATTTTTACATTTGTAGCGGTTTTAGGTTAAAACCGCTACAAATATATATATAATTTTTTTTTAAAATTTAGATTTAAATCATTTATAAATTATTTCAATGCGATATAATAATATAAATATAATTATATAAAACACAATAAGAAAATTCTGAAATAAAATCTCATAAATATTTACAAATGTTTAAAAGAAAAGAAAAAGTCCTAAACTAAGGAGCTGGGGGCTGATCCTCTGGTGCTCCCTCAGGTGGGGCTCCCTCAGATGCCGCTGGATCGGGCCGCTGCGCAGACTGAACCGCACCATCGTCATCAGCAGGAGGAGGAGCAGTAGGAGGAGGAGCAGTACTCGAGACGACGTAGTGAGGGACAGGGGGAACCGCTGGATGCTGCTCGTTCGGGAACAGGCGACTCCATACTCCCTCGAGCATGGTGTTCGCGATCTCACGCCACTGCGTCTGCTGAGCGTACATCGTATCTGCGTGCACCTGCAGCATCTGCTGCATCTGCTGCTGCTGCTGCGCCATCTGCTGCTGCGTCTGCTCCAAATCTGACCGCAGCTGGTCAATCGACTCGTCCCTCCGACGTCTGACCCCTCTAGAGCTGCCAGCCTCAGAGGCGGCGCTCCTGCCGTAGATCATGCTGGGTCTGGCGCCTATCCCCATCCCCCGCACTCGTCCGGGGTGCTCAGGCTGAGCCAAACCCGCCTTCAGAGGAGCCGTCGGGTCCACTGACCCCTGTGACTCCTCAGGCTGGGTCTGTCGCAGCTCAGCCTGCGACAGCTGCATCCGCTCCTGCCATTTTATGAAACAATTAATAATTACCATTTTTCATTATTAACTTGGTTTTATAAAAAATATAATAATAAAATAACTTACAATCGCCGCCTCTGCCTGCTGAGAGGTCGCAGTCCCGTCACGGTGTCTGTGTGTGATGGCGTACAGCTCCGCATAGTCCGTCTGACGGTTCTCCTGCTGTGCCCTCGTCTCCTGAAACAATTACAAAACAATTAGTATTATGAAATAATCAGCTAAAAGTAAGTGAAGCACTTGAAAAGTTACCAGCTCGCTGTAGGTCACAGCAAAGGTCTTCGATCCTGCTGTGTGGTGGATTGTCTACTGCGCCCGGATCGCGGCGTTCCTCTGAGAAAGCTCCTGGAAAAACAAATAATTAAATGTATTATAAAATTTGAAATTAAATACAAATTAAATTGAAATTATAATTTAATATTTAACAATTAGAAAATTATATATCAAAAATATAATAAATACATTACCTGCGCCTGAGGGCTCCTCCTGAACTGGACGAAACGCGCCCAGTCGTTCGGCGGCACGCCGTCCGGGACGCTCTCCTGCAGCTGCTCCAGAGGCATCGTCCCGTCCCCATCCACACTGTGGAAGAGACGGTTCCTCCTGTTCCTCCAGGCGTCGCCCATCTTCACGAGGGCGTACCTCTTCCGGTTGGCCCGGACGGCAAACCACAGCTGAAAAAAATACATTTAAATATCAATAATACTAAAAATCATAATTTAAAAAAAATAATTAAATAGAATTAATTACAAAAGATATTAATTAAATAGTTTTAATTACCTGAACCACCTCCTCCCAAGCCTGGTCCTTCGGCCCCCTCGGAACGTGCCTCCAGGTCGGGAAGTGAAGGGGGAACCGCATCCAATTCGATCCCAGGTCGCTCAGGAAGCGGTTGAGCAGGTGACCCCCATTGTGGATCGGCTGGTCAGTGCCCTCGTTCCACGGCACTACAACTCGCAGGGACCAGTCCATGCTGTTCAGACCGGCCACATCCAGCCTCCTCGTCGACACATTCCCCTGCTCATCTGTACAGTTGACCGCACGTTAGGTAAATTATAATTCAAAGTTAAAAAGTTAAAAAATTAAAAAATTAAATAATTTACCTTCGACCTGCACCTCAAACCCAGTGGACCGCGAAGACGACCCTCGTGGGTTGTTCTGCTCCCGAGCCTCTTCCTCATCGAGGAACTGCTCCATCTCCCTGAACCCACTAATCGGGATCTCGAACTCCTCCTCGTTGAGGAAATCCTCAACGCTAATCTCTGGCACCTCCACCTCAGGCACCTCAGCTGCGGTCGTCGCCTGTGGGATCGTCTGCGGTTCCTGTGGAGGGATGGGTTGAGATGCCTCGGTAGCCCTGCCTGCGAGCTGCCCCCTCCCTCTGCCCCCTGCCCGGCTCCCGCCACCCCGTAAAGTCGATCTGGGGAGCATAGGGGCCTTCCCCTTATCCTGTCCTGAAGCCATATCAACTGTACAAATTTAAAAAAAAATTAGTCCATTATTATACAAAAAAAATAATAAAAATACAAATATAAATAAAAATACGTGTTATATACGTACCTCAAGTGTAAATACTGCGAAATACTGACCAAAAACTCCTATATACTCGTCTGAACGCTCAAATATCGAATAAACCACTCAGAGAAACCTCAGGAAACAAAATGAGCAAAATGAGAAATGGAGGAGGCGAGGGGTTTAAATAGGCCAGATATTAATAGCGGTTATTTAAAATAACCGCTACTCTAACCGCTACAAATAATTAAATTTGTAGCGGTTCTACAATAACCGCCACAAATCTTCACAACGTTTGAAATTCAGTAGCGGTTATTGCCCAAAACCGCTACAAATTTGGAGTCTCTTGAAATTCTGTAGCGGTTTTCAGTAAAAACCGCTACAAAATTTTGACCTTTGGTATTTTGTAGCGGTTTATGTGCATTAACCGCTACAAGTTTTGGCGGGAATTTCGCGCCAAATTTGTAGCGGTTTTTTGTAGGAAACCGCTACAAATATTCTTGCCGCTACAAATTTGTAGCGCTTTAGGTAAAAACCGCTACAAATACTATAATTTGTAGCGGTTTAATATAACCGCTACAAGTGCACCGCTACAAAATAGCTTTCTTTTTGTAGTGATATGTACCTATTTAGTATAAGAGATAATAGATAAAAAAAGTATAAGAGATAATGAGTATAAGATATAAAAAATAATGAGTATTTAATAAGGGTAAAATAGAAAAAAGATGCTTATATTTTCAGACAAAGAGTGAAAGTTGCTTAAAAAAAGGATCAACCCCATAAAAAAGAAAGTTGCTTATAAATAAAATTGGAAGGAGTGTATAAGGTTTAGTTGAGATAAAGCGTCATCCGCGCTTGCTAAAGGTGATCAATTCAACGAATAATATATGGTTTTTTTAATTAAATTAAGCTTTTGTATCAACTTGTAGTTACAACACTAAGTGTGTGTTTGGAAGAGCTTATATTTGAGAAATAAGTCCTTATTACGCAAGTCGAGATAAAATTCCTCTCACATACTTACCTCGTATACCGTGAATCACGAATTATAAGCACTTATTGCCTAAAAATAAGCTATTCCAAACGAGCAACTCTGCTTATACATCGCGTCTTTTTGGTCAATAGTCTATCAATATTATAATATAAAGTGTACCTTACCTCATAATATAATGGGTTCTGTTATTTCTTACATTACAGGTTTCCCTATGAAAAATTCACCCGTTGTGAGTGATATAGATTAAAACAGATATTTTACCTAAATTTGAAACTATGATATATAGTTTAAAGTTTACCCTGCTGGAGTAAACCCATATAGAGTTTTATATATATATATATATATATATTAAATAAAAATTCTCAAACCCTCAAGCACTGCATGTTTTTTACCTAGGTTCATTTTGATATATTTAGGAATAACTTTTCAACCTTTATCGTAAAAATCGACAAATCATCCCTACATATATATTTCCACTGCTACAGACTTGTGTTAAAATCTATTATTAAAAAAAAGAGAAATGCTGAGAAATTTTTCTTTGCATTACATATATCTAACGAAATTAAATTGCTTGAATTATAGGGATCCATAGTGAGTGTGATCATAGGGCTGATATCAATATAGCCTTTTGTAACCTTATCTTCTGTTGCGTATGTGCGTGTAAAGGGGCAATAGTTTTAATGCTCAGGCCAACTTGTTGACAACTGTCTTGCATTTCTGAATATATCATGCGATTTGATCTTTTATTGATTAAATTATTCAAACCATCCTTAAATTAATTATTACTCCATTAGTACTTAATATAAGGTATATTTTTCTAATTTAATTAAATTATGAAGTTGGTTAAGTTAGTTAATATAATATGTACTCCCTCCGGTCCTATTTATAAACAAATTTCCTCTTGATTGCGCAAAATGAACTGGTAGTTAAAAACAATAAGTGTGTCAAAAATGCTATGTTTTTTCCATATATGCCCCTATTATGAAAAGAGTATAGGAGAGAGAAGAAATAAAAAGTATGAAAGATAATGAATATAAAATATAAGAGAGAATAAGTATTTAATAAGGGTAAAATAAGAAAAAGAAGCTTACATTTGCAGACAAAAAGTGAAAGTTTCTTATAAAAGGAATCAGCCCTATGAGAGATAAAGTTGCTTATAAATAGGACCAGAGGGAGTATTTTGTAAAACACCTTAGTCATCTTCTTTAATTCCTCTATTCCATTTTCTACTTAATTATGATTGAGAAAGCATTAATAGGAGTAAATTAGGAAAACATTGACAAATAAAAAAATTATATCTTATATTTAAAATCAAGATCAGCTCTATAAATATGTCTTATATTAAAAAATATTAAGTCATAGTATTTCGTATCCACGGTTTAAGCCACTAGTTTAGAAGCTAAAAGAAGTCCTCAGTTTGAGTTTAAATTACGAAATCCTTCTCTTCAACCCTTTCAAACTCTTTTACATGTACTGTGTGTTGTTTAAAACACCCAATTTCGCCGATAGAAGTTACTTCAGAGCAAAAGCATAAGGTTGTGAGTTAACATCGTTGGTTATGCGATCTGTAAATATCTTTTATCAGCTCTTTTTTAGCTCAATCAGAGGTAGTCCTATGGTGAGTCAGGGACCCAACTCAATCAGAGCTCTTTTTAAGGTGCACATCTACCCATAATTATTTTTGTCAAAATTGCACATGATACCATAAAATTTGCCACAGTATAAAAATATACATTAATTTTTTAAAATGGATCGAAAATGATAAAAGTGTTAATTTGGGCAAAAGGCATGTGACCTTATGTCTGTAAAAGTAAAAGTAAGATTCCTTGTCAACCATACAAGAAAATAAAGGAAAACACAGAAATAAGAAACACAAACGTCATTATTATTATTACCAGTGGCATAACACAAAAGTTATTATGACCGCCAAACACAGTACACACAGGTACATAGCAGGCACACTCCTACACAGACAATTAAACCCATCCATGGATCAACTTATTTAGATTGAACTGACAAGAACATTACGACCAGATTCTTTGGTGGAAGCGACAGCCTTCAAGCGAGATGAATCAGAGTTAACAAAGTTACATTGAGACCTTATTTCACCTTGAGTTCCAGTCAAGGGGCTAATATTACCCATCTTGATCATGGAAGCAGCAAACTGTTTGAAGAAAATGGCTTGGTCGGCGGCGAAGCTATTGACGATGGCGATGGTGTCTGCACCGGAAGTGGAGAACAAAACCTGGTCACTGTTAAGGAGGCCACTTTGAAGTTGAAGGTTGTTGTAATAGTTCTTGTCGAACGTGTCAGGAGTGGTCGGATCAAAGTTGGCCAAGTTGGATCCGTCACCACTTTGAGGGCAGATTCCTATTAGGGTTTGAAGATATGTTGTGTTGAGGTTAGGATCTGGTTGGCCTGTGCCATTGAAATCGTATAACCTGTCCTGAAAATTTCTGCAGTGTGATCTTCCAAACGTGTGAGCACCTGAAGAAGTAAAGCCAAATATATATTGCATATATATAAAATAAAACAGAACAAGAAAACTAAACACAGAAACAAAGTGAGCGCGTGCACACGCGTGTGTGTGGGGCGGTAGAGTTCAATTTTGGCCCTGAAATTTTTGCATAGGAGCTAAGCGCATTCAGAAGTTTTTGTTGACTAATTTCGCTTTGGAAGTATTGATATTGATTATTAAAAAATTAATATTGATTATTAAAAAATTGACGTTGATAATTAATTTTTTTTACAATTAAAGTTGACATTATTCCTTTTTAATATTTTTAGGGCAAAATTGATCCAGCAAAAACTTCTGAATACATACCCATAATTCCTATTTGGAAACTTTTGGGACAAAATTCAACTTTAAAGTCCCCCATGGGCTGCATACTCTCTCCAATATTTAATATAAGACTCAATTGATTTTTTCGAAGAATTTAAGGAAATCAAATAAATTATTTTAAAGTATTTATATTTATAATTTTTCTCCAAACTAATTTTATTCACTCATAAACTGATATATATAATCTAGTAATACAAAACATATGTTATGAATAAGTAATAATGTATTTAGCTTCCTTATAAATCTCTCCAAAAAAATCAATTATGTCTTATATTAAAGATCAGAGATAGTGTGTGTGTGTGTGTATATGTAATATACCAGAGAGGGCAACGAGATCAGTAGTGTTGAGGCCCTGAACAAGGAAGGCAGCTTTGAGCTCGGTCAAGTTGTCGGAAGGAGGAGGAAGGTTTAAATTTGCCAAGGTTCGATTGGCTGTGGTGCTGTCCCTTCGTCCCAGTGGAACTTTCCACCCGTTTCCTTCAGTCTGCATTATTATTCAATAACATGTTTCTCAATCATGTTCCCGGCCGACAACTTCCACTTTTAATTTTCCCCACAACCAATTTATGCGTAATATGTGTACTATATATATACATCCAGTTTCCTTTTTTAAAGAAAAGTAAAGTGCATGCACCACTACTCCATAACATATATATGTGTGTGTGTGTGGGCGAGCGCGCGCGCGCGAAAATAATTGACACATCCATTGCTCTATTAACCAACCACCTAGCAAATTAAATTGACTACATCATATCAATGTGGTGGAGCCAGCATTTAAGAATGAGGGACAGAGATTAAAAGAGACATATATGATCGATAAAATGTTCACAAAAATTCTGAGACAAGCATGGTCGGTTATGGCTTCTGCCACTTCCCGTCTCTCTATCACTGAACTGTACTCCTCTGGTATTATTTATAAGGCAGAGAGGAAGATTTTTTAATCCTATTCATAAGACACACCATTAAATTTTTCACATATATGGACAATTTTAGCATTCATTACTTATTGTATAGACTTTATATATACTCATGGGTTACAATAATGTATATCATTAAATCCTACCACTCTGGTCCTATTTATAAATTCTTTTTGAAAAAAAAAAATTTGGTTCTATTTATAGGTCTAGTTTTAGGGTAGTAAATGCATTTTGTATTTTTTTTTATCACTATTAATTACAATAAACAAAAGAAATTTATTCATGTTGATTTTTGTAATCAATTATAAATAAGGGCGAAATTGAAAATTTAGCCCCATAATTAATGAGTTAACCAACTTTCCTTGATATGTAAAAATTAGTTAAAAATAACTTATAAATAGGATTAGAGTGGTATGTTTGAGAGAAAATTAGAGGAGAAAGAATACTAGAAGGGAAAACTCCCAAAAATAATAAATTTCTTTATCATTTTGGGAAATTTTCAAATATAGTATTCTCCCCCTTACTTTCCCTCCCCTTTTCTCTCCATCCAAACATAAGGTTAAGATTTTTCTTAGTTTTGGGTAAAACATGTTGGTAGTGACTTATACAAAGAATCAAAGGAGTACATGATATATACTCCTCTGATCCTATTTATAAAACTTATAAAATGTTTTCAACATATTTTTCACAGACAAAAAAACTTCAATTTTATTCATTAACTCTTTCATAAAATTTAACAACTTCTCAACTTCACCTATATTTAATATGTATTAAATATAGGTGAAGGATAAAATTGTAGGATAATAAATGAAGGATAAAATTGTACATTCTTATAAAAAAATTTCTCTTTCTATCCTATAAATAGGACTAAAGGAGTATAGTGCAAAGTTGGCTCTCAGCATTTTTTCATAAGAAGAGTGTGGTTGAATTGTGTGTGTGTATGGGTGAGAGGAATTAAGACGGATATATAGAAGAAGCATATATATAATACCAAAATGACGGAGACTTCAGCAGCAAGGGCGAGAATATCGGCACAAGAGACGGTGGCCGGGCAGGCTGCTTCCACCGCCGATTTGATGTTGTTGACGACGTCAAGCCCTCTGATAGAGTCAACATTTGGAAAAGCATCTTGCTCGCTGTCTATTGTGTCCGTCTTGTTCAACAATATTGATGCATCACAACCCTGCATTATGCCCCACCACACCCGCATGTTCCGTTACATTTAATTCAAAACAAGTTGAAACTTATTATCAAGCTTTCCAAGTACATAAGCCACCCACTTTAATTTCGTTGAAATTTCCACTGAGCGTACAGGGAGAGACATTAAGGGAGTGTTTGGTATGACGGATTTAGAAGGGAAGAGAGGGGGGAATTTTTATAAGTTAGATTTAAGAAAATTGGAGAAGTGGAGTTACAAAATTTTAAAATAGAGAAGATGTAAGATAAATGAGTAATATGAAAAAAATAAAAGATAAATGAGTAATAAAAAATAACTTTAAAACTTTGAACTCCACTTTTCTCATTTGTTAATCCAAGTAGAAAATTTTTTCACTTCACCCACTTTCCCTCCCCTCATACCAAACAAACCCTAAAAGAAGACTTGTAACAAGAAACGAAAGAGCAGAGAAGTAAACTCGGACAGTATCCATCCAACTCTTAATTATTGTTCATCCTTTCCATTTTAATATTATTCTAAATTAAAGTTAGATCTACGCATTTCTCAGCTTTATTAAAGTATCATCTCGGCAATATCCAAGTTATTATGATCTTGGACAGTGTATATTTAATTCATATAAATGGTTCTTTTCATACAGATTAAGCTCAAAACAACAAATAAAAACTTTAACAGAATAGAAACAGTCATAATTAAGTCTACTACGACTTCTCTCACCAACGCCATCAAAATAATCACATAACAGAAAACTGGTTCATAAAACTCTATGAACATTACTCTCCAAATAAAGAGAAAAGTGAGGGGAAAATAGAGGGGAGGGGAGACTAGGAAGGAAAACTATAAAAAATGGTAAAAAATTTACTATTTTTTGGAGTTTTCCCTCTTAGTTTTTTTTTCTTTCCTAATTTTCTCTCCATCTAAATATAGGGTTTGATTTAACTTTAAAGTATCCGCTATCCACTACAAAACTTGTGGTTAACCTTAAAACATACTACATTAGAAGACCATTTAGAGAGAAAGTGAAGCAGATGAATGAAGAAGAAGAAGAAGAACGTACTTGGACAAAGCAATCATGGAAGTGAAGCCTGACGAGACTGGCACCGATACGAGGATCAGATTCTAAAGCATTATCAACAACCTTTCGTACTATGGCATGCACCTTAGGACATGATGTTTTGTAAAACGAAGGATCTAACTGGCCGTACGAAACTGATATTGTTCCTGCGAACACCACAAATGCACAGCATAGAGCTGCTAGAGAGACACGAAGAGAACTCATACTTACTAAGCTTCTTTTCTATCTGTGTTTGTGAAGTGTTCTTGTGTGTTCTGAGAGCTGTGAATGAGCGTTTATTTATAAAGGACAGATAATGGGTCGGTTTGGCACCAAGATCTTAATTAATATTCATGGCGATGGGTTAATTACTAAGGTAATATTGTGGTCCCCGGTCGAGCTAGGTCACAATGCTGTAGCATGTAATCTAATTTTAGTAGCAAGATATTTCTTTATTGAAAAATTTTCTTTCTAGAAATAATACTTCCAGTCCTTAATTAATACTTCATCCGGTTCTTAATATAAGACATATTTACTTAATTTGATTAGATTAAGAAAGTTGATTGTATTAGTTAATATGATATAAATTTTTTAAAATACCCTAATCATCTTCCCTAATTCCTTCCTTCCCTCTCCTACTTGATTATGGTTGAGACTTGAGAGGCTTCAATAGGAATATATTAGGAAAAGATTGATAAATATAAAAACTGTCTTATATTTAATACCAATATGAACTCCCAAATATATCTTGTATTAAAGATTAGAAGAGTATATAAGAATATTGTGGTCCCATCTATAGCCGGCGGTATATAGATAGTGCATATGCATGGTTTAGTTGAGAATAACGTGATGTTTATTAACGGTGAATAATTAAAAAAATGATTAGTTTTCATTCTTTTTTTATATAATTTCTATTTTTATTAGACTTGTGCTCTTTTTGTTATTTGATTAAAGATATAAAATCTTTTAAGGCTCAAAATGTAAAGGATTTCCGTCTTTTCTAATAAGCGCATTTTCTGTGATTCAAACCTGTGCTCTCTTTTTCTTATAAGGTGATAATGCTTATCACGTGTTGGAAAAAAAAAAAAAAAGATAATGCTTATTACTTCAACTAAGAGTTTATTAGTTAAGACTTATGCTCTTCGCCATCAGGTACACATGGTCCCCCGCATATGCCAATTTTGACCTGCAGCTTGCTTAATTAAGAGGCGTGCTCAACTTTTTTTCTAACTTTTGATATTGTATTTCTTTTTATAATAAGAGAGCTAATTTTGCGTTTTAAGAATTCTTCAATATAATTGGGTCGAATACAAATTTGTATCAAATAACAAATATAGTTTATAATTTTAATAACTTGCATTTGGTTTTTAATCAAACACTTAAATCATGTGGAGAAGCAACTTTTACAATAAAAGTATACGATTGCCACTATTAGAAGCTGTAAATATATTAATACAGATAGTATATTCTGAGAGAACGAAGAGACGAATCGGTATAATTTTACCTTAGTGTGGGGGGATTTGGCCAATTCCACGAAGGTCATGATTTTGAATAGGGATTAGGCTTTACTTTATTCCATCCCTTTGCATCAACTTGTGCATAAAAACATTGAACAATGTATGGAGGCGTCTTTTAAGGTCATTGTTGGCCGTTCATTTTCAGCCAATACTCTCTTTTGGTCAATAACTTATCAATATATGTTGTTTGTTGTGTACTATTGTTGCTTTCTTTACAGTTTTCACCTTAAAAAACTCACCTTAAAGGTTAAAGCGTGCCAGACTATTATGTGTTGTTATTTAATATTTAAAGCAAATCACAAGCATGGTTTTAAGAATCTTTTAATTTCTAGAGGGAAGAGCCGTAATTCCGTAAAACAACGTTTAATTTCTTCCCCCAGACAATTTTAAAAATAAATTGTACCGGAAATTTTGAAAAATATGAAGCGATCACCAAAATTTTAAAATAAGGATGATTTTGGAAATATTTTTTTATAAATAAAAACCAAATAGGGTTCGAGAGTCTATTGTTTGAGAAATGTGTTAGGCATCCTACAGTACCCGTTCATAAGAACGGTTACTCTAAGTCAATTATTTAGAAATAAATATGGCTTTTAATTTTATTAAAATTACCCAAAAAATAAATAAAAAATAAAATATTTACAAAAATAAGTCACATGAAAAATAAAGTAAAAAAATAATGTTTATTTACAAAAAAAAAAATGAATAAATATATTTATTTAAAAAGTTGGACTTGAGCTAGGAAGAGGACCTAGGGCCTACGTACTCTTTAGATGGATCAAAACTCACGTAATTCGGGTATAAATGTTTGTTACTTTGTTGGTAGCTTTTAGGAAAATTTTTATTTAATTTATCTGAGAGAAATATTTTTTGTTTGGTTTGTATCTTTTATTTTTAAAAATGATTTTTTTTATTCTCTTATTTGACTTTAATCCAATAACCTCACACGAAACCTCACACGAAAGAGTAATCATTTTTGTACTTAGAGGTTCCAAAAACCTCATATGACATAAAAATCTTTGAAAATCAGTTTTGTTTAATTTTTAGAAAAATAGAATTTTTATATTTTATATTTTTGAAAAAAAGAACCTTGTGTAACCCAATTAGTGTACATGTGATACACTCCAAAAATTGCACGACATTTAGCTCTAACAATAAAAAAAAAAAAGTATAAACAAAGCAGAATCAAAATCCATGTAAATGTTAGAATGATTAACATGCATATTCATAAAACAATTAATTAGTTGAGGAGACGGACATGAAACATCCTTCCATGTGTTTGGGCTTTTGCACAGCAACTAAAGTGATTTATCTCCCCTGTGATTCCATGTGTCTTTCACCTTGAATCTCCATCCATATTCGACTCAGACACAAAAGAAGAAGAAAAAGACGAGAGTAAAAGTGAAGCAACAACCAAGGACCAAAAAGAAGAATTTGTATAATTATCAATGTATGTAAAATCAGACCGGATCAGTCGGTTCAAATCAGAAACCGGTGAACTGGACGTGGGACTGGTCCGGGTGAAGGTCAGTGAACCGTACTGTAGCGAACCGGTTGACCCGATGCAACCCGGGGAACCCAATTGGTTACGGTTTGCTTCATTTTTTTCTTTACTTTTTTATACCCCAAACGACATCATTTTGGCTTTTTTAAAAATTATTTATTTGAAATTTTTTTATTTGCAAGGACTTTTAAAAGAATTGTGGAATACTTTTGCTGTTTTGCATTGATTAGAGAAAAATCCTTATATATTTAATGATACTTTTGTGGGTATTAGGTGTAAGAGGTTATATTGGAATACCAGTTGGAAAAAAAAAACTCTTGTGTAGTTTTTTGAATGGTATACATGAACATTTAAATTATATATATATATATATATATTTTTAAATGTTCATGTATATTGATCCTAGTCTAACCCTTTGGTTAACCTTGGTCTGAACCACTAACCTTTGACTCAATGCCTCAACCAGTTCAATATCCGGTCCGATTTTCGGTACCTTGATAATTATTGGAAACTCAAACCAACTATCCAACTCTTGCTCTTTAAAAGAATATTTAAAAAAAATAAGGTAATGCGTAACATATTTCACGTTTTTCGATCTTTTTTCTTTCAGCTCCTTTTCTCCCAAGAACTTCTTGTGTGTCTTGCTCTCTCTTATGCTTCCTTTTAAATAGGCATCGCCTAGGGTTTTGCTTCATTAATGCTTTTTTGTTTTAAAATGTTTTTTTATCTCATTCTTTTAATGATGATTGCCAATTTGAACTACAATCATCATCAATGAAATGATTGTTTTTATTTTCATTTTTTTTATTTTTTTATTTTCCTTTAATGATGATTATCAATTTGGACCCCAATCATTATTAATTAGAGGATTTTTTTAAATTTATATATTTTATATTTTACATTTCTTGATTTTCCTCTTCAATTAACGACGAGTGCCAATTTGAACCCCAATCATAATCAATGGAAGGATTTTCTTATTATTTTTTATATTTTATCTTCCTCTTTAATGAATGATGACTGCTAATGTGGACCACATTCATCATTAATGAGATTGTTTTCTTTTATTTTTATTTTTTTATTACTTTTTATTTTTGAGTTGTTCCCAGACAAAATACCATGTTCACATAAATCTTATTGTTTCATAGTATAATTTATTTTTGATTTTTTATATATTAATATTGATAATTGAGATATTGACTTTTAATAGATAAGTTTTCCTTACTTTTCTCAGTTATAAAAAATGCACTTAAAGATTCAAATTTTAAGAGATATGAAGAATTAAAGAAACATTTTTTAATTTGGAAAATATCAAGTGAATTATTTTAGTTAACTCATAATTATTAATTAATTAGGATTTAGAGTTCTTCGGGAGGGGGACTCTTGAAAAGATTTCAACAGTTGTCTATTGCCTAAACTAAACTTGTATGTGGGCAGATGTAAAAATTACATTTTAAAATAACTTGATACAACAATATTTCGTAGCATATACTCTATATGGCTTGATAACTGTGGTTAAATTTGGATTAAACAATAACATCAAATATCAAATAATTACATATTAAAATAAAATAAGAAAAAATTATGGATATCAATTCAAACCTTCATAATATATAAAAAATCAGATTAAACCACTTTTTTTTAATTGCCTTCTTAAATGAAGTAAAATATACTATATAGTGTTCTGGCCCAAAAAAATAAAAATAAAAATATATATATATATATATAATATTATATATGCTATATAGTGCTACTAATTGCAGTGTGTGCTGACGCTTTCGTGTTGTCACTATTTTGTCATAAGAGGGTTGTTGGGTTGATAAAGCTTGGAATATGGCAATCTTGAAAGGTGGGAAAGGGTAATTAATTTACGGTACTCCGTATAACTAACATGTGTCGGCAATAAACTAATAATCAGTTTTGAATTTGGGAAAATCCCATTTAAAATACTACTACCTCAAATCTTATTTATTAAATTTTTTTTTAATTAATTAAAATTAATTTATAATTAAAATTAATAAATATATCAAAAATATCATATTTTTTTATATATACCTTTATTTATAAAAATAATATAGGAGATAAAATAGATAAAAATTAAAAATTATTTATAAAAAAAATCAACCTTATAAAATAAATTATTTATAAATAAAATTAAGGGAGTATTATATAATATTCATTGCATCACATGAGGGGAGGTATAATTTGTCCCTTTTTAAATTAAAATAAAATTACATAAATACCCTCAATAAAATCTTCTTTTCCATCCGTCGACAAAATCTTTTCCTCCAACAGCGGCGGCGGCGGCGGCCTCCTCCAGCAACGGCGACGATTTGTAATGGCTAACTCTTTTCTTCTTCTTCTTCTTCTATGCACTCTCTCCTTGTCCTCTTCTCTCTCCCATGAAACCATCCTCGACGCGGCAGATTTTCTCACCGATTCAGGCTACACCTCCATGTCTCTCTCCTCGGTTTTCACTTCTCCCCTCTGCCGTTGCGGCCTCAAAGCCTCCGATTGCTCCCCCTGGCTCTGAGATCCTGACCATGCTGAATAACCACTCTCTCATTGTCACCGATTCACATTTCGATTTTGAGATTTCGCTTAACTAGGTCCAAACCATTGGGTCGTTGCGGATTTATGAGGTTGGGCGTTTCCTAATCTACGGAATAGACAGTTTCTTTTATTTCAATTTTCAGTATAATACTCCAGCATCTCAGGGGCCTAGCCCTAATCCATTGTGTGGGTTGAAGAGCCAGACTATGAGTTCCACCTATTGGTTCAGTCAGGCCATCGAAACAGTTAGATCTAGAGGGATTGTGTCACACTCTGTTTCTTGCGATTTATGTTGGGAAAGCTTGTACGAGTATCATTTTAATTTCTTGCGATTCGAAGAGAAAGTAAAGTGAGTATTATAAGAGGTGGTGATGGTGAAGTAAATTGACTCGTTCTTATTACAGTAAGTCTTGAATTGGTTTGCTTCTATAAGAGCCCCACCACCATCTTCCTCCTCTGTGCAAGACTCTGTTTGCATTTGATTCGCCATTTTCGCTTATGAACAATATCGATCTTCCTGTATACAGCGTCTTTAAGGCCTTCGTCATTTCTGGGTATGGCCTTCTATTCTCTTTCTTCCTATCCTGTTTGTTCCAATAAAGTTCATTTTCTTTCCTTGAGTAAACTGTGAGTGGATGCTGGTGTATTTGGTAAAAAAACAATTGCAGATACGAAAATCACCGTTGTACATCTAAAAATGATCATTTGTGAAAATAAGAAGGCTGATTTGATTGAAAATGGAAATGATAACTATTCATTTAAAAATAACCACTTAATGGATATGGTTTTATCAAGTTCAGATGTGGAAATAATAACTCTGGATATAGAAATAATAATTATCCATTAAAAAATGACTACTTATAAAAATAAAAATACATGTATGGATTAATTCCTATAATTAGAATGGATATGGATTTACTGATTTTGGATATAAAAAAAACAACTTTAAATATAAAAATTACAACTATCCATTTAAAAATGATCAATTATTTCCGTCGGAACTCCAACAAGTTAGGGGTTGCTTTTTAAGAAAAAAAAATTGTGTGAAGAGAATTTATATTATTTTTTTTAATTTCACAAAAGATAAATAGAGCTCTAGCACTAACATTAGCACTAACATGTTATTGTGTTTTTTAAATTGGAAGTATCTCTCTATTCTTTATTATTTGTAATGGTTGTTATGTGACTTTTTCTGTTTGAATTTTGTTTATAATTTCATGAATATATTATATTGTTGTTGGATACATGTGAAAATTTATTGAATTTGCAGCGATAAATAAATATGAATTAATTTTAAATATTTGGCTTCTATATAATTTTAACATGGTTAAGTTGTTTTGTTTGGAGGAATAGAGTGAAATTTTTTCCCCAAATTATAAAGAATAATTAAATAATTTATATAGATTAGTTTAACCTTTTAGGAAGTGTGGCCTCACGAGGAGGAGAATATCCACCGCCTCCGGCAATATCTTCTTGAAGTCTAATTTTAATTATGAATATGGATAGACATGTAGGGACCCATATGTTCATTGGGTTATTAATTATTAATTAATAATTACAAGAGGGAAAGACACTAAGATAAGACAAGAAAGATTGGGTGAAAAAAAAAAGACAGAAACAGGAGCAAATCTTATTACTATATAGTATATACTCCCTCCGGTCCTAATTATAAGATAAAGTTGATTTTTTTAGAGAAATTAAGGAAGCTAATAAATTACTTTAGAGTGTTTATATTTTTAGTTTTTTCTTCAAATTAATTAGTTTAACTAATAAACTAATATATAATCTAAAGATACATAACATATGATATGATTAAGTAATTTATTTAGCTTCCTTAATTTCTCCAAAAAAAGTCAACTTTATCTTATAATTAGAACCGAAGGTAGTAGTATATATTTACTCATTCACTGTGCTGTGTGTTTTTTTTTTTAATACACACTGTACTGTGTTGTTAACCTCACTCAATTTCAAAAGCATATTCGGAAGTTGTCAAATTTTAGGTTATCAAAATGAGGTGAAATAAGTAAATCCAAATTATTGAGACGAACCACCTAGTTGCTGACTTTTTGGGTCAACAAATGACTTATCTTACGGGCTTATCATACAAAAATTCTTGGGCAATGTTGTGAAGCTAAATCTTCTGGAAAGGCACCGAATCCTCGCTAACTTCCATCAATCAGATGAAGGGCTTATTATTATTAAAGTGCTCTAAATAATATAAGATGTATTCAAGACATTGTAACCCAATGACACTAAACATCTCTTTCAAAGCTTTTTTAAATGTGATGTTATGAGTTTGATCCTCTATATGGATGTATTAAGCATGTGAGTAGTATGACAAAAAATAATATAAAATATAAAGCAAATATAATGATCTTGTAACTCAACCGCATTAATAATCGAGCTGTTGTGGATTCAATATCATTTATAACATCAAGAAGTTCTGTTAGTGTTTGTCCTTTTAAATTAAACAAACATAAAACATCAACACAAGTTAGATAAATTAAACATATTCCCACTTTGTCCTGTATGAAGCTCTTTTATTTCACGTTTGGACTAGCATGTTTGAGTTTATACTTGAATATATATCATGTCTAAGTGATAAATAAGGTTGAGCTAAATTAATGTAGTTGGTATGAAAGATAATTGCGGATGCAAATCGGTTGTCTAGCTAGATGATAATTTATGGTATCAATGACATGATCGAGTTGGTTCGTTGTTCGAGTGATTTAATTTTATTGTCGGCAGTGGTTTAATTTATTCAATATAAAAATGTTTTTTTTCAAGTCAAAAAATACCACCTTTATTGAGACTTCAAATATTAGTAGATTGTGTAATAAGCTTGTTTGATTTTTCCACAAACAGCAAGTTGCTTTATTCTTTGGAAAATGACCATAAGGCCCAATAAAGAAATGAATGATATTAAAAAATCACAAACTTATGAAATGACTGAGACAGATCGAGGTTAAAAAAAGTACTCCCTCGGGTCCTAATTATAGGATAATATTTAGGAGTTGATCTTGATCCTAATTATATGACAAAGTTTTAATTTTTATCAATTTCTTCTCAAAATACCCCCATTGATACTTTCTCAATAATAAATTCATATTATATTGTCTATAGTCTATATATGCGGAACCCAGGCAACTTATTTGGCTGTGTTCCTTACACGTGTTTCTTGGAGCATGGACTTGTGCGGTGAATGATAGTGCACTAAACCTTACCGATTACTTATGTACAATTTTTCTAAATCACCCTTATTAAATAAGGGCATTTTGGGAAAATAAATAAGATTAACTAATTTAACTATAATTTTTAATTTCTCCAAAGTTAGGTAAATATGTCCTATAATTAGGACCGGAGGGAGTAGTAAACAGTGAGTGAACAATAATACTATTATTTGAAAGTCTGGTATTATAAATAAAGTGACATAGAATTAGTTGCGAATAAAATGTACATTATAAAAGCTTTATAAATCTCAAAAAATTAAAGTAATAAGTCGTAAAATTGTTTTTTCAACCATTTATAACTTATTTATAATTAATCTCACAACTTTGATAATTAAGGTTCAGCGATTGACAAAATTCTTACAATCTATGGTCCATTTGCAATTAATTATCCAATACTTACAACAAAGTTTTAGAGATTTCCATTTCCAACCAAGCTTTTGAGTAAATGCAATTAAAATTTGTTATAAACTAAACTATGTAAGAACATTTAATTTCTGTCTATTAATTTTAGTTTTTAACCACAATCCTTCTCATACATTTCACAAATGTATATAATACTTCAGTGTTTATATTTTTTTTTCGGTGATCCTTCTATATATCTCTCTTTCTTATTTCCACACGTTAACATCTTTTGTCAATGAGTTAACACATGTAAGTTAGTACTCCCTCCGGTCCTAATTATAAGACAAAGTTGACTTTTTTGGAGAAATTAAGGAAGCCAATTAAATCACTTTAGAGTATTTATATTTTTAGTATCTTTGGATTATATATTAGTTTATTAATCAAGTTACTTAGTTTGAAGAAAAAAATATAAATATAAATATTCTAAAGTGATTTAATTGGCTTCCTTAATTTCTCCAAAAAAGTCAAATTTGTCTTATAATTAGGACCGGAGGGAGTATTATGTTTTTATTTAGTCTGGGGGATGGCGTTGATTGTTCAATTGAATATAAACATAATACGGTGTTGTTAATTAGAGTAATGTTTACTAGTAAACCTACCAAGATTTTGTCTGTCAAGTTCTAAACTTTTAATTCAAAGTGTTGGACTTTTTTGTGTGTAAAGTGTAAACTTCGTCTTACTTTTTCAAAAAAGCATTGAGCTCCTTTCACACAAATACTTCCTCTTGTCATCATTATATGGCAAAGTTTTAAAACTACTCTACTTGATTCTAAATGTACGACAAAGATGTGCTAATTAAATTTTATTTCATCTTGCGCTTATTCCTTGATTACAATAAGTTGTTGGTGTGCTTGAATGACATTTTACTGTGATTATTAATTTTTATGAAGTAAAAAATTGAAAATCACATATTTTTTCAAATAAATTTTAGGATATCAAGTACCACTTCTTAATCAAAAGGCCTGATATATAACCTAATAATGGTATGAATGCTTTCTTACAAGTGAAAAGTCATGAAATGGATCCAGCTATCAGTTATTGCCCCTTAACTAATTCAAAGGAAAAAGAATAGGGAAAATTCTAGAAAAATACAATTAAAAATGAGAAGAGATAAATTGGTGCTGCGAATTTATCAAATTTCAAATCAAAATTGAAGTAAGAACTGGAATTTCCAATTCTAACCAAATGACCAAAATTTTTATTGGTACTCTCTCAACCATAATCAAGGAGGAGAGGGAATGAGGGAATTAAGAAAGATGATTAGGGTGTTTTAGAAAATACATGTCATATTAACTAACTTAACTAACTTCTTTAATTTAATTAAATTGGGTAATTATATTTTATATTAAGGATGGAAGCGAGTATTATTAAAGGGCTAGCTCCAAACAATGTAAAACGTATTATTGTAACCCAATGACACTAAACATTTTTTAAAGATTTTTTTTAAACATGATGATATGAATTTAATCCTCTGTATCGATATGTTAAGCATGTGAAGCATATGACAAAAAAAAAATGTAAAATGTGAAGCTAATATAATGATATTGTGACCTAATGGTATCAAGTTGTTTTTAAATAATTGAGCGGTTGCAGATTTAATCTCTGTTAGTGTTTGTCCCTTTACATTAAAAAAAAAACATAAAACTAGCAAGTTATTGATTGAGTTGGTACGTAAGTGGTCTCACTCTTATAAGGAGAACACAAGTTCAAATTTCGTGAAGCAAATTTGTTAGGAGAGGTAAAAACTCTTGACACTCCAAACTTCAAAAAGGAAAACCTTTAGTAAAATTTAAAAAAAAAACATAAAACATCAACACAAATCAGATAAATTAAACGTATTCCCACTTTGTGGTGTATGAAGCTCTTTGATTTCATTTTTGGACTAGCATATTTGTGTTTATACATACATGAATATCATGTCTGAATGGTATATAAGTTCGAGTTTAATTAATTAATGTATTTGTTATGAAAGCTAATTGCTGATGACAAATAATGATTTCTATGACATGCTCGAATTGGCGCATTGTCGGAGTGGCTTGATTTTACTGTCGGGAGTGGTTCAATTTATTCAATATAAAAATATGTTTTCTTTCAAGTCAAAAAAAGAAATATACCAACTTTTGAGACTTCAAATATTAGTAGATTTTGTAATAAGCTTGTTTCATTTTTCCACAAACAGCAAGCTGCTTTATTCTTTGGAAAATGGCACATAAGGCCCAATAAAGAAATGAATGATATTAAAAAATCACAAACTTATGAAATGACCGAGACAGACCAGATTTAAAAAATAGTAAAAATTAAATGAACAAAAAAACTATTATTTGAAAGACTAAGCAAGTTGTAAATAACGAAAAACTATATAGTTGCGAATCAAAAGTACACTATAAAAGTTTTATATATCTCAAAAATTAAAGTAAGTTGTAAATTTTTTTTACCATCTATAACTTATTTATAATGAATCCTACAACTTTGATAATTAAGCTTCCGCAATTGACTAAAGGTTTTTACAACCAATAGTCCATTTCCAATTAATTATCCCATATTTACAACAAAGATAGATTTGCAACCAGCCTTGTGAGTAATTGCAATTAATTAAACTTTATTATAAACTAAACTAACCATGTAAGAACATTTAATTTCTGTCTATTAATTTTAATTTTTAACCTTAATCCTTCTCACATACATTTCACAAATGTATAATACTTCAGTGTTTATATATTTTTTTGAAATCCCTCTGTATATCATTCTTTCTTACTTCCACATTAACATCTTTTAATTTGTCTATGAATTAACGCATATCCTCTTTTTTTGGCCAACGAATTAACACATATCCAGTAATATGCAATGAGACAAAGACCATTATTGCAGATATCGCTACATTTAACTAATTTGTTGCCCTGGTGCTCAAGACATTTAATAAGTTTACATAATATTAATTAATTTTCTTGAATTTTGAGTTATTATATGTTTTTTTTTCTGGTCTGGCTAGCTCTAGGGATGGTGTTGATTGTTCAGTTCAATAAAATATAATATGGTGTTGTTAATTAGAGTAATCTTTACTAGTATACCTACCAATATTTTGTCTCTCAACACGTTCTAACTTTTAATTCAAGTATTGGACTTTTTGTATGTAAAGTTTAAACTTCGTTTTACTTTTCTAAAAAAGCATTGAGCTCCTTTTACACAAATGCTACCTCTGGTCCTTATTATATTGTAAAGTTTTACAACTATTCTATTCTAAATATAGGATAAATATGTCGTGATTAAATGCTCATTCATCTTTCCCTTATTACTTTATTACAATAAGTTATTGGTGTGATTGGCCAAATAAAAAAAGTTGTTGGTGTGCTTTTTAATTCATGGATAGCACTTTATTGTGATTATTAATTTTTATGAAGGACAGAATTGAAAAATCACATTTTTTTAAAAAAAATAAATTTTAGGATATCAAGGACCACTTGTTAATCAAAAGGCCTCATCACATATAATAATAGCATGAATACTTTCTTACAAGTGAAAGGTCACGAAATGGATCCAACTGCGCTAGCTATTGCCCCTGAGCTAATTCAAATAAAGGAAAACTACCATTTCTCAATAACTAAGAAATTCTTTAGCTTAATTATTAACTTATAATTAAAATTTGGGGGGATTTACATAGGTAAATACTAGTTTGAATTGACTATTTTTAACTAATAAATATGAGGTGTATTAATTACTACAAATATTAATTTGGGGGGGTTTACATGGGGAATTCAAAGTTACTTTAACGTTTTTCTGTTTTTTAAAGGGAATTATATATCATTACTACAAATAATTGCAATCCACCCGATTAAACTTTGGCTTAAGAAAATTTTTTTGGAAGGAAATTAAGGGGCTGTTTGATTTTGTTTTTAAAAACAATAAAGCAATAAAATCTATTTAGTAAACTATTTTCAAAAAATTTTTTTTAAAATAAAACAAAAGGTTGTTTTTAAAAACTAAAAACAAAAACAATTTTTAGTTGTTTTCTTGTTTTTATTTTTCTATTTTTAATTTTTTGAGACCATTATTTATTATTGACTCTACACTACCTGTGACGACTACCGCCACATCACCACCGGCGACTACACCGCATTTTCACTTCAAAAACATATTTTTCAAAATAATTATCCAAACAGATTTTTTTTTCTTTGTTTTTAAAACTTATTTATAAAAACTATTTTATAAAATTATTTCTGAGAACAAAAAAACAGAGAATAGATCAAATAAGCCCCAAGTCCCTTCCTCCCCATATAAGGCCTTACGCTTTTTAGTTCCAACAATTGGCTTTTAGACTGTGTTTTCTTAATAACTTATGCTCTGTTCGTTACATATCAAATTTATGCTATGAACGAAATTTTATATTGAGCACCTAGTGTATGTCAATATAGCGAATAATGTCGGTGGATATTGACATTTGAAAAATAGGAAGCGATGATATATTATATTTGCCAATAAGGAAGCAATGATTTGATCAAAGCAGTTGTGTTTGTAGGCGTATTTAGGAACTAATATTGAGGCAAATGGCGTGTGTTCGTCACATACATGACATATATCTTACCCCACCAATTCCACTTTTTTTTTTTTGGATGGTTTATACAATATACCATTTTTGACCTTCGATACACCCACCTTCCAGGTATCTGGCGTTAACCTGAAAGCCAACGCCGGATTTACCGACATGGGCCCCCGACAACCGACTAGTCCTGATGCCTCCAATCTGATAGGCTCGACAGGAATTCACCTCTTTGAGGCGCCTCAGGGGAGAAAGCTCCCAATAAAAATTCTTTACACCTTCCGTTTCCTGGGAACCAATTCCACTTTCCCCTTCCACAAAAAACGCACAAAATCGTCTCTAGAACAATTTCATTTAATTTATTTATAATGACGACCATTCTAACATGATTAATAAATCGATACTGCTCTATGGTTTTAATTTTTGTTCCACATTTCATATTCTCGCGTGAGAGAGAGTGAGATTCGCTGATGCCGCTACAGGTTAAGAACGAGAGGCCATACAATCCAAATAAAATATGTAATTAGTACTCCTCCCAGTTATTAATATGAGATATATTTGATGAGTTAATAGTAGTCTTAAATGTAAGAAATATTTTTAATATATTTTAATCTTTTTCTAATTTACCTCTTTCAACAATAATCATGGAGAAGAGGAAATTGATGGATTAAAAAAGATAATTAGAATGTTTTAGAAAATATATGTCATATTAACTAATTTAATACGTGTATTTTTGAGAATATATTATTTAACAAGTTGTTGTATCCTATCCAAGGTTATTAAACCCAGATTAGTCATTGAATTGATCGGGTATTGGATCAAAGATTAGTGGGTCAAACTGGAATCAAACAAAAGCTAACCCAAGACCAAACATATGAGAAAGTGAAGATTTCAAGATTATTAATATAAAATTTGAAAGAAAATAAATATAAATATTTTTTTTTAAAAAAAAGTGAAGCTGATTGATACCTAAACCGAATCAGTTCGTCAGTTTTTGGGCTAAACCGACTTGTTGGATGTGGATTTAATAATCGGGGTCCTATCCAACGTACGTATGCAGCGCTACTCTGCCAGCACGGGGCCCACCGTTGTCTTATATTATCTGTAAACTAATAAAGCGAAAGCAAGTCGACATCTCAAGTCATTTCTTAATATTAATGAAGTTCATCAATCCAAATCCTTTATTATGACTGTAATATCTCAAAATATGATTAAAGATTAAATATATAAATAGATGGTGGGATTAATGACAGAAGTATTCTTGAAAAAAGATGATATAAAAGTTAAAGTAACCATGTGTTAAATTGGCAATTGAAATAATATCAATTAAGGAGGTGTAAGAGGATATTTTTGAGAGCTCATTATCCTCTTCCAAAAAGCTGTTTTGGTATATTATGAGGCAAGAAAGAAAAACAATTAGGTGATCAAGTGAAGATGAAGATTTGGTCAAAAATATCATGCTAAGTCTTTTATCACTCTTCTTCTTCTTCATTTTGGTTAAGGAAATGCTAGGACAGATAGAATAAGTATTTAATCAATATACTCCTTCGCCTTTTGCTCATGTGGTACGTTGGGACAAAGAAAAAAGGAAGTTGGTCAAAGACATATCAAAAGGAAGAAGAAAATATAAGTCAAATAAATCCCTCCCTCTTTGTTAATAATTACGGCTAAGAAGAAACAAGAAGAGTGAATGAATTGAAGCAATTAATTCTTCATCAAATATCTAAGGTAAAGTCGGTCAAGTGAGGAAGAGGTAGGAAAGAGAGGAAAAAAAACAAATCAAACATATTGGAAATTATCATTGGATTTCACCAAAAAAAGAATACATGTGGACCACATATTTCTCTCTTATTTTTGTCCAACTTTTCAGTCAGGTTTTTAAGTGATAAGGGAAGGGAAAAACTGGTTATTATTCACTCTCTCTCTCTCTCTCTCTCTCTCATTTTCTAAGTCGGCCAGTTGAAGCACAAACAGAACAAGTGAAGAAACAAGTTTAAGGTAAAGATTTCATCTTGGATTTTCACCTTCTTAACCTCATCTATGGCTCAAGTGTCCTCACAAACTTTGTTCCTCTTGATGAGAGCTTCATTTCTATGGTTTTAGAATTTCAATAGAAGGTGTTTTGAGCCATCATCCAAGAACAAAAGCTGAAAAACCAAAGAAAGGAGCTAAGGAGAAGCAAGAGGTGAGTATTAGCATCAATTTGAGCTATTGGTTGTATTAGTTGAATGAGTATTTTGGCATGTGTAAATCTGCCATGATTTTGGCCAAACAAGGGTTTGGGTAATTCATGATGTTTTGGTTGTATTATTGGTGGTTTATGATGATTGGAAACCATTTGACATAAGTTTAATACTGAAATTGGAAGTTGGTAATTGTTGGAATTTATTTTCAATTTTTTGTCAAAAAAGGACATGGAGAATGAGTGGGAATTTGTTTATTTTGATTCTTTCATTGTGTTCTACATGAAAAATTATATGGGAATAGCCATGGGTTGTGAATTTTGGGTCATTGAAACTCAATGTAAATCTGGATTTTCAACCTGAATAGAATTTCAGCGAGGTACTCTACTTGTGTGATATTTTTTGATAACCAAATGATCTCTAAAAATTATGAAACTTTTCAGTCTTAAAGTTCACATTCCAAGCTTCAAAATGGATTTATAATTTGTGTCATTTCGTTTTTTGAGCTGGGAGTTCTGGTTGCCCAAAGTTTGATGTCGAAACTGGACTTTATTCTGGAGCAGTGTGGGATTTTGTGTAATTCTGGAATTGTGTGGTGATTTCCGATAATGATTCATATTTTTCCTATGAAGAGGACTTCAATAGCTTTCCATAGGACTTGGGATCACCACATTTTGATTTTTTCAGAATTAGTTATAATTTTTCAAAGTCTGGAGAAAATTTTGGTATATTTGGTCCCTTATGCGACAATTGAAGATGTAATGGTATAATGTAGTATTGTTGAACTTTGAGGTTAGGAATTCGTCTTTCAGGTTAATTGACCACTTTAACTCCTTAGTTGATTTGATTAAATGTCCCTAATGATAACCAACTTGAGTGTTTGAATTAAGGAATTGGATCAAGTAATAATCTGTAGTTGAAATTCTAACTATAGGATTTGACATTTGTCCTGCACGTAATAAACCAGTACCAGTGTACGAGTAGAAAGAACAAGATAGTGACTCTTTCTCTTATTATGTGTATGATGCCTTGCATGTATGTCATTTCATTGAATATGCTGTGATGTAACATTGCTGTTGTGAAATGCCGTTGTTGTGTTATTGTGAAACATATTGTTGTGAAACATGCCGTTGTGAATGCAGTAAAAGCTGTCGCAAAAATGCCGTTGTGTTGTTGTTGTTGTGATTTGCTTACATGCTTTGTGATTGTACATGTTATAAGTGAATTGTTACTACTGGGATTCTTTTGAATCTTATTCTTTCTAATGACTAACCTACAGTAAGGGCAAGCGATTCAAAGAAAAAGCAAGTGACAAAGGGCAGTTAGAGCTCCTAGCTAGGAGTTTTAATTTTGGTAGTTGATTGTCATATTTTGTTGGGGATTAGTTGCACATGTTGTATATATTAAATAGTGTTGTGTAATCCCCTGTATAGGAAACTAAGCGTTGTAAACCCTTTATTAAGTAATAAAACTTGAGCGTTGTTGGGAATTTTTTGTTGCACTCTAATATATATGAATGAAATCGAATTAGACAAATCAATTATATTCAAGATGTGAACGTGAGACCGCACTAAATAAGTTTTGAAAAAGTTTAAAATTAATTGTTGGTATCTATTTTAACTTAATGACGCATTCTCAAACTATAAATTTGACTATTAAGACAAGGGGTTACAGGCAAAGTTGATGTCACGTCACTAACCACTAACTAAATTCATTTACTCCCGTTTTTTCCCCCACAAAAAGAGACCAATTTTATTTAATTTGTATCAAAAACGAAATGACAAATACCAAATCATCAGACCGTTTTTTTCAATTAGAGAAGCATATACTAATAAAATATGATTTTAAGCAGGATCGAACCCGACTTCTCATTTAGGGTGTGTTTTTATTAGCTTTTGGAGAATAAATTATGAGGAGAATAGATTATGGGAAAAAGTGATTTTGAGAAAATGAAAGTGTTTGGATGTTTTGATCAGAATAGCTTTTTTCATGGTCAAATTATTAAAAATGACATTAACTTTTATGATAATTACATATATAAAGAATAAGCTTATATTTTATGTATTATTTAAAGGTTAAGATTCAAATTTAACAGTCAAGTTTTTCCTGAGGGGCATCTGGTACAAATAAATTATAGAAAATGCAAAAATAACAATGAACAATTAAAAATAATGTAAATTTAACAAAACCGTTAAATTTAACCTAACAGGGTTAAATTATAAGAGAAGAAAACTCATAGCAGCATTAAAAAAGATGTATCTTAACCCATTATTTAACATTAAAGATCATAATTAATACAAAAAATGAAATAAATTTGTCTATATGTAATATTAATTAACTTAACTAATTTTTCTAATATAATCAAATTAGATAAATAAGTTTTATATTAAAGATAGGATGAAACATTAAAATGTTAAAATTCTAAAAAAAATAAATAAATAGATGCAGAGAAAACATCAAAATAATAAAAAAAAAGATTAGAGAGATAGTAGCATGGGGCCCACATAATGTAAAGGACCAATAAGAATCAAAGGGTGGGGCCCACATCTTCAAAAAACCTAAAAAAAAAAAAAAGCTTCTCCCCAAAATCATGGGATTGGACCAAAACCATGGTTTTGGTACAAAAAGGGATTATCCCTTTTTTTTTTTGAGTGTTCGGATGTATGGTTTTGCGCTAAAAGTGCTTTCTTATAAGATACCCGAATACGCTCTTATATTTTATAATGAAGTATTCATGTAACTAAAGCATAATGTGAATTACTCATTTGCTACATTATTGAAACACTTTTTATGCCCCTTACTTTTTATGAAATCTTATTTTTTTCCTTTCTTCTCAATTTATTTTTCTATTTTTTTCCCTACTTTTTTAAAATAAAAATGAATAAAGGGTAACTCCACCAACCCCATGATATGTGTACACATAAATGATTCAAAAGTCCAATTAAAACTTAACCCTGCATATTTATACAAACTACTCATATATACTACAAACACTACCGTGTATATCGACAGAACTGGTAATAATATTCAAGCAACAACAACTCCTTAAGCAGTTACAATATTACATCAACTTTGAATTAGTTGGTACAGAATCCTAAAAATCCAAAATTACAATTTAAATAGACTCTGCTTTTATTTAGCTAGCTTGAACAAGTTTTCCAATTTCTTTCAAGTGCACTCGAGGAATCAAAATTATAAGAAAACCAAAAGTACTAAAAACCACATAGTCCAATATTTCAATTTGAATTAACCCTCCTGCAATTGCTTCTGATTTGCCCATTGCTTCCTGTCAGAGGACTAATGTTGCCCATATTGATCATGGACTGAGCAAAGCAAGTGAAGAACGCGCTCTGACTAGCCGCAAACCTGTTGACGATGGCGACGGTGTTAGATCCGGTGGTGGAGAATAATTCTTGGTCAGATTGTAGAAGACCTCGTCCACTTTGAAGGTTGGTGAAGTAGTTGTTGTCAAAGGTATCAGGAGTTGTGGGATCTAGGTCGTTTAAGGTACCACCGTTTCCACCTTGAGGACATGCCTGACGAAGTGTTTGCAGATAATTTGAGTCTAGAGATGGATCTGAAGTGTTGCTATTCTGAAAGTTAAATAAGCGGTCACTGAACAACAAACACCTTGCCCTCCCAAACGTATGTGCACCTGACAAATATTACTCAACTCTTCAGATTAATTACTTGATGCATTATTTTCACTCCTAGCTAAAACACAAAAGTGGCTACAAGTTTAAAAAAAAAAAGTGTTTGTGTGTGTAGATTATGCAGTATGGAGTCATATGAAAATGGATAAAAGTTGAAGAGAACCCTCAATAAAATTATTAAGTGGGGAATCTTTATAAACAATTTATCCAAATATTTGATTATTAATAGATTACAACTGTCACATAATGAGATAAGGCTTGTTGTTGGTGTTGTTATATGTGTGTAAATTAATTACCTGATAGAGCAACAACGTCGGTGATATCGAGTCCCATAGCAGAAAACTTGGAAGTGATATTAGCGAGGCCATCTCTAGGGCCTGGCAGGAGCTCTGCTCCAGCTCGATTTGCTGTTGTACTGTCTCTTCTTCCCAATTCAACCCTCCAGTTTGGACCTCCACCCTATTATTAGATATTACAAAGCTTAAGTCATACACTTTAAGACATGCCATGTATCAAAGGTGTATATATACAGCCTTGAGCTGAGTTCTATCAAATCATTTTAAACTACTTCGATTGAAAGACAAATCTAATATATACCTAATTATATAAAATTTAATTACACCCTATATACTTAGTTATCGGACCCAAGTTCATTATATAATAGTTTCTCTTCCTATGTTTTTCCCTTCTTAATTACTTCCTCCCATTTTTTAATACAAGAGTTAATAATTAATTTATAAAATATTAAAAAAATTAGTTGAATTAGTTACTTATAACAAATTGAGGATGGTTTGATTAAAATAACCTCTTTAATTAATCATGACTCTTGAATGAAAGCCTCGTAATATGTTCAAAGATGGGAATACTTTTTGGAGGGAAATTCAAATTATAAATTGGGAGAGGCAAGATTGGATTGATGTATTATATTCGGAACTAAATCAAACTCGCAACTAGCTCTTTTGTTAGGGACTAGCTCCTTTGTTAGGGACCGCACGGTGTATTTAGTTCATAAAATATTTGAAAACTAAGTGAAATGCTTGAACATATACCAAGGAAACAGAAGCTTCAGCAGCAATGGCTAGTATGTCAGCACAAGAGACAACCCCGGGACAGACGTTCTCCAAAGCTGTTTTAATGTCATCCACCACCGGATATCCATCTGCTGAATTGTTGTTGGGACGTGCCTCCTTCTCTGATATGATTCCATTCCCATTGTCCAACAATATCGATCCATCACACCCCTTCCAAGTTCAAATCAAACACCCATTAATATTATCATATATTAACAAGCAACTCACGTAAATAAAACCAGGCAAGCAACATATGCATGTGTGTGTATAATGAAAACTAACATCAACAAAGCAATCATGGAAGTGGAGGCGGATGAGTTTGGCTCCGGTTCTGACGTCACTTCGAGCAGCCTGCTGTATGACGCCACGTACTATGGATGAAGCATTAGGGCAAGTGGTATCATAGAATGAGGAACTCAGCTGAGCATTTGAAGCTCTAAAAATGGTAGCAACCAAACAAAGGCTCAACACTAATGAAACCCAAAACGACGACATTTTTTCTTAAATCTTAATTTAAGAAAAAGCCTAAAGCTTGCTGCCAGAGAGGATAAGTTTGAGAGATAAAGATGAAGAAGCTTTGGTTTTATAGATGCATGGAACGACGTACGTACGTCCAAGATAGTGGCAGGCTGTGAGGTGGCCCACAACGGTGATCGCGGATCGAGTAAACGACAGGTCGGAGTAGAATCTTTCTTATTTTGTTTGGGGGGCTTGAACTTTCAAATAGCAAGTGTATGTGATTGAAATTTTCCACTTACGACAAAGTTTAAACGACACTAGTTTCAGAAGAAGAAAAATCAAAGCCTAATAATTGCACCACCATCTTTTTAAGGATCATTTGGAAGGGAAAAATTCACTTCATGCCTTTACATGGTCATAATTTAGTCGATGATGGGATGAATAATTAAAATTGAAAGCAACTACAGTCCCCAGCATCTTTACGGCTGAATAAATAATTTGTCAATCTCAAGGTTTAACTATTCTTAATTCTTTATGTAGTTATAGGATAATATACGTACTACTTCAAAGTTCAAACGAAGTGGAAAACCTATGGAGTATATATGGTATAATCAATGAACGGGGGAGAGGAAGAATTAATGTGGAAATATACCGACACAACAGACAAAATAGTGGTTCAAAAACATCCATTGATTTTTCTCCTGCAAAATGTAATTTATTTCAAACTCCGGACCACCTATGTGTTGGAGAATAGATATCTCATGTCTAAAAGTGACATATATGCATGGTAAATAATAAAAACTTATGAATATTTTAAGAAAATAAGTTAAAGCTATTTTGGTGATATGATGGAACAAGTTCATATACAAAACTAAACAAGAAAACCGCCTGTTGTTCCCACCTTATAACGAGTATTAGGATAACTCTATGATGTGTGGTTTTATCTCTCTCAAACATACCAACAGTTTTGAGTGGAGATAACTCTTCAATTCTAATTGTTAAAATCTTACTACAACTCTTGCAATATTTAAAAAAAGAAAAATTACAAAGTTTCCCTCACTTACAATTACTTAATTTGATTATACCCATGACAGTTGTGATATCCCACTACTATAAACAACCTCTCAATGGAATTAATTATGACAATGATTTGTGAACTCTTTTCTCTAATTTCTCGAACAGTTAATAGATGTTTGACCAAAAAAATATATAGTAGATGTTCAACAATTTATCTACAATTCAAGAGTTTGGGCTCCGTTTTATGTTTAATTCGTGCGTGTGGAGCCGAATTTTTCAGACTCTCAACGTTCAACAACATATATGTCCACGGAAAACTCCGCTATATAGGAAGAAAGATCCAATAAGCATTAAATGCTTTGTCTCCATTTCAAGGGTTGATGTTGTATAGGAAACGAGAAAAATAGGAAAGATAGGGGGAAAATATAACAAGTTGCTCATGATTTTGAAAATCAGTGTACGTAATATGTAAATGAACCCCACTTAATTAGTTATATATCTCAATCGAGGAAAGAAAAATATTATCATCTGTACTTGATATAGATCGGAAACCCAAGTTTGACAAGAACTAACAAGCATGTGAGTGCCCTATAATGTGTGCATATATACTTGTAAGATAGAAATATTATCTAAATATAATACCTAGTTGATTTTTTTATAGAGATTAAAAATGTTAAATAAGTTACTTAATCATATCATATGTTATGTATGATAAAATTATATATCAGTTTATAAGTCAGACAAACTAGTTTCAAAAAAAAACAATAAATATAAATAATTTAAAGTAATTTAATTAACTTCATTAATTTCCCAAAAAATTCAACTGGGTCTTATATTTAAGGCCGGGGGTAGTACTATATACACAATACTACTTATTTTTAATATAATATCTAGTTCATAGAATAATTTACACTACAAACAAAATTTTATATTTGTCGAAGGTTTTATACATAGGTGTGGGTTGAAGTTACCTTTTTATTATCAGAATGACTTAAATAAATTAATAAGGGGCATCTTATGCAGGCCCAGGTCCACAATATTCTTTTTTTCTTCCATTAATCGGATAACCCTTGTTGAGGTTTTTACATATATAAATATATATAGATTGAGGTTGCCTTACTCTCAAAATGACTTAAGTAATTCTTATAGTCAGGGCAATTTGTTTGTGGCTATAAGTAACTCGATGCAGCCTATGAATCTAATCTTTAATGATTCTGGTTGGAAAATTATATTACATATTGCTAAAAGTAGGTGTGTTACTCTATGTCATACTTGGATAAGCCTTCAAGATCAACCTCTGCAGCGCTTTCAATGGGTTTGAAGATAATTGAAGACAAATGGAGGAACATTTGTTTAATTATAAGTGTCTTCAATCTTATCTTTCCTGAATTATTAAATCTCTTTTATTCTCTCAAAGGACTTCATCATTACAGCTTTTGATTGGGCATCAATAAAGCAATTTGCTCAAATGGCTAGCCATATGCAAGGAAAAGGAAATATTGTCTTGGAGGATATTAACGAGGTAGTATATTAACGAGACTTCTCTTGATACATTCTAATAATATTAACGAGGTAGTATATTGAAAAATGGCTAGAAATTCGACTATGCATGCATATAGCGTCGTGTATATACCCTGTGTATATATATGGGCCGGCGATAACTATTCGGTTGCTAAAACATTTTGAAATAAACCCAAATTGAACTCCACCAAGTTAGGCTGGCATGCCTGGCTGCCCCATCTTGTACTACTATTGTGAGTCAAATTAAAACCAAATTCTTAAGGAACGTATTGGGTCAAAAATTCATTGGGGCAGGAAAGCAAGCCCATTAGGAAAGCTAAAATCAGCCCAATTAGAGTGAAGGGAAAAAATAAAGGAACGAAAACGAAGCAGCCGAAAACAAAATTAAAAAAAAGAAAATAAAAATGCACATTGGCCTATTCTATTCCCACCTTTTCAACTGTTCACTATTCATGCTTGGTCTCCTCGTCGATTCCTCGTCTTCTTCTTCCGCGTGCTCGGCGCGATGAGGAGTTCTCTCCGCTTCTACTCGAAGCTCCTCCGATATTCCTCTCAGAACCTTAACCCTCCATCTTTCTCCACTGATGGCGCTGTTCGTCTTTGTCTCCTCTCTCACTCTCTTCCTCTCCACTCGTCCTCCTCTCTTCCCGATTCCAATTCCTCCCTCGATTCCTTGAAACTGGGTCTTTCTAAATCCGATGGCGTTCCGGCTGTCTCTGCTTCCTCATCTTCCACTGGTGCAGTGGATCTCACATCTTTTGTCTCAGCTTCGGCGTCTAAAGCTAGGGAAATTGTGGACTTGACTCGCCACTATAGTCGATGCTATTGGGAGCTTTCTAAAGCTCGCCTCAGGTCAGATTTTCTAAAGTTTATCTTCTTATTGTTTTGACGGCCTTTCGTCCGATGCTTGACTATCAGGTTCTGTGGATTGATTGTAGTTCCATGTGTTCCATCTTGTATTACCCTTTGTGTTTGCCTATGTTTTACATTGTCTTTACCATCTTCATTTTCGGCTTTCTTGTACTTTTGAAACTTTGATTATGAATTGATATTAACTTGTTTGTTGATTTTGGTTTCTTGGAGAAACTTGTATTTAATTGAGTCACAATTTTTCTGCTTTGTTTTTTCTTATCTTCTTTTTAGAAGATCAATATGTCTCTTCTGCTTCAGACCCCTTTTGAATTTTCAAAAATTCCGCATTTTTGCATCTATGTATCCACTCAGTATCTATGTATGACAGCAGTTATGATGCCAAAATGAGTCAATGTTTTTGTAATTCAACTTATCACCTTCTAATTGGTTTCAGCATGCTTGTGGTTGCAACATCTGGGACTGGATTTGTCTTAGGCAGTAGCAATGCTGTTGATTTTCCTGCACTATGTTGGACTTGCATGGGTACAATGATGGTTGCTGCATCTGCTAACTCGTTGAATCAGGTTGGTTTGTTGCGGTAATTGTTTGTGTTTATATACCGCTTCTTTAGACTCTGGGCATGGTTTGCTTTCCATCAAGATTTGAGTATATGATAAAATACATAATCAGCATAGGATATGTAGACTTCAATAGGCGCTAGAATGCGGGAAAAGACCTACTCAAATTCGTCATAATATCGTAATAATATGTAAAATGGGGATGAGTGTAATCTGTTTTATCAATTGTCTCTTTATTGTTCATAAATGAAGCCAAGTTAGTTGGAGAAGAAACGAAGGCTTGTATAAGACATCAGGATTCAAATGAATTGCTTGCAGTGATAAAATGTTACCCTCTTGACATAGAAATGGTAACGAAGGGGATTGGTAGTGTGTGTGTGTGTATGAATGCAGAATATCTATAATAAACTAACCTTTGTTAGACTCTCTATCTTTCCATATTTGTGTTTATACATTCTGAATGGTATATAAGTTCGAGTTTAATTAATGTATTTGTTATGAAAGCTAATTGCTGATGACAAATAATGATTTCTATGACATGCTCGAATTGGCGCATTGTCGGAGTGGCTTGATTTTACTGTCGGGAGTGGTTCAATTTATTCAATATAAAAATATGTTTTCTTTCAAGTCAAAAAAAGAAATATACCAACTTTTGAGACTTCAAATATTAGTAGATTTTGTAATAAGCTTGTTTCATTTTTCCACAAACAGCAAGCTGCTTTATTCTTTGGAAAATGGCACATAAGGCCCAATAAAGAAATGAATGGTATTAAAAAATCACAAACTTATGAAATGACCGAGACAGACCAGATTTAAAAAATAGTAAAAATTAAATGAACAAAAAAACTATTATTTGAAAGACTAAGCAAGTTGTAAATAACGAAAAACTATATAGTTGCGAATCAAAAGTAGATTATAAAAGTTTTATATATCTCAAAAATTAAAGTAAGTTGTAAAATTTTTTTACCATCTATAACTTATTTATAATGAATCCTACAACTTTGATAATTAAGCTTCCGCAATTGACTAAAGGTTTTTCCAATCAATAGTCCATTTCCAATTAATTATCCCATATTTACAACAAATATAGATTTGCAACCAGCCTTGTGAGTAATTGCAATTAATTAAACTTTATTATAAACTAAACTAACCATGTATGAACATTTAATTTCTGTCTATTAATTTTAATTTTTAACCTTAATCCTTCTCACATACATTTCACAAATGTATAATACTTCAGTGTTTATATATTTTTTTGTGATCCCTCTGTATATCATTCTTTCTTACTTCCACATTAACATCTTTTAATTTGTCTATGAATTAACGCATATCCTCTATTTTTGGCCAACTAATTAACACATATCCAGTAATATGCAATGAGACAAAGACCATTATTGCAGATATCGCTACATTTAATTAATTTGTTGCCCTGGTGCTCAAGACATTTAATAAGTTTACATAATATTAATTAATTTTCTTGAATTGTAAGTTATTATATGTTTTTTTTTTCTGGTCTGGCTAGTTCTAGGGATGATGTTGATTGTTCAGTTCAATAAAATATAATATGGTGTTGTTAATTAGAGTAATCTTTACTAGTATACCTACCAAGATCTTGTCTCTCAACACGTTCTAACTCTTAATACTTTTTGTATGTAAAGTTTAAACTTCGTTTTACTTTTCCAAAAAAGCATTGAGCTCCTTTTACACAAATGCTACCTCTAGTCCCTATTATATTGCGAAGTTTTACAACTATTCTATTCTAAATATAGGACAAATATGTGGTAATTAAATGTTCATTCATCTTTCCCTTATTACTTTATTACAATAAGTTGTTGGTGTGATTGGCCAAAAAAAAAAGTTGTTGGTGTGCTTTTTAATTCATGGATAGCACTTTATTGTGATTATTAATTTTTATGAAGGAAAAAATTGAAAAATCACATTTTTTAAAATAAATAAATTTTAGGATATCAAGGACCACTTGTTAATCAAAGGCCTCATAACATATAATAATGGCATGAATACTTTCTTACAAGTGAAAGGTCACGAAATGGATCCAACTGCGCTAGCTATTGCCCCTGAACTAATTCAAATAAAGGAAAACTACCATTTCTCAATAACTAAGAAATTCTTTAGCTTAATTATTAACTTATAATTAAAATTTGGGGGAAGTTACATAGGTAAATACTAGTTTGAATTGACTATTTTTAACTAATAAATATGAGGTGTATTAATTACTACAAATATTAATTTGGGGGGGGTTTACATGGGGAATTCAAAGTCACTTTAACGTTTTTCTGTTTTTTAAAGGGAATTATATATCATTACTACAAATAATTACAATCCACCAGATTAAACTTTGGCTTAAGAAAATTTTTTGGAAGGGAATCAAGAGGCTGTTTGATTTTGTTTTTAAAAACAATAAAGTAATAAAATCTATTTAGTAAACTATTTTCAAAAAAATTGTTTTAAAATAAAAAAAAAGTTGTTTTTAAAAACTAAAAACAAAAAAAAATTTTAGTTGTTTTCTTGTTTTTGTTTTTCTATTTTTAATTTTTTGAGATAATCACTTATTCACTATTGACTCTACACTACTTGTGACGACTACCGCCACATCACCACTGGCGACTGCACCGCATTTTCACTTTAAAAACATATTTTTCAAAATAACTATCCAAATCTATTTATTTTTTGAAAAATATGTTTTTAAAGTGAAAACAGAGAACCACTAACGACTGCACCGCATTGTAACGAACGGGCATATTTTTTTATTTATAAAAACTGTTTTATAAAATTATTTCTGAGAACAAAAAACAGAGAATAGATCAAATAAGCCCTAAGTCCCTTCCTCCCCATATAAGGCCTTCCGCTTTTTAGTTCCAAAATTGGTTTTAGACTGTGTTTTCTTAATATCTTATGCTCCGTTCGTTACATATCAAATTTATGTTATAAACGAAATTTTATATTAAGCACCTAGTGTAAGTCAATATAGCGAATAATGACGGTGGATATTGAAATTTGAAAAATAGGAAGCGATGATATATTATATTTGCCAATAAGGAAGCAATGATATGATCAAAGCAGTTGTGTTTGTAGGCGTATTTAGGAACTAATATTGAGGCAAATGGCGTGTGTTCGTCACATATATGACATATATCTTACCCCACCAATTCCACTTTCCCCTTCCACAAAATACGCACAAAATCGTCTCTAGAACAATTTCATTTAATATATTTATAATGACGACCATTCTAACATGATTAATAAATCGATACTGCTCTATGGTTTTAATTTTTGTTCCACATTTCATATTCTCGGGTGAGAGAGAGTGAGATTCGCTGATGCCGCTACAGGTTAAGAACGAGAGGCCATACAATCCAAATAAAATATGTAATTAGTACTCCTCCCAGTTATTAATATGGGACATACACTATAAAAAAAATGTGATTTAGTAGCGGTTAAAAATGGGTATTAGTAGCGGTTTTAACCGCTACAAACAACATTAGTAGCGGTTAGGAAAACCGCTACTAAAACGTATGTTGCAAGCGGTTTTGTAGCGGTTATATAAAACCGCTACTCAAGGAACATAACCGCTACATCCTTTATAGCGGTTACAAAAAACCGCTACAATATCCCCATGAACAAAATTTATTTTCAAAGATATTTATAGCGGTTTCTTAACCGCTACAAATATAAAAAATTGAAATTTTGAAGGCGGAAAAAGAAAAATGACATTTTTTTAATTTTGTAGCGGTTAAGAAACCGCTACTAATTTTGAATTTTTATGAAATTTGTAGCGGTTATAAAACCGCTACTAATTTCATGAAATTCAAATTTAGCGCCAAAAAATTTAATTTGAGTTTAAAAAGGCGCGTTTGTTAGTAGCGGTTTAATAACTGCTACAAATATTTAAAATTGTTTTTCAAAATATACGATCATTTGTTTCTATTCTTTTAATATTAAATTAATTAGTTTCTTTTTTATTAGTTTATCTAATTTAATTAGCTTATTAATAAATTAAAAGGATAAATTTAATTTAATTGGATTAGTATAAAAATTATATTAATAATATTATTAAGGATATGTAGGTAATAAGAAATTATTATGTTGTCTAATATAATGTAATTGTGTATGAAAAATAGATAAAAATGAGATATAGCTCTAATATATTTGAAAAAAAAATGGTGAGAATAAATTTTATATAAAGGAAAGAAGTATTGTAAAAAAAATAAAAAAACTTTTTACCATATGTGATCGTATTATTCAGCTCCTCTACTCATACAAAAGAAGTTGTAAATGAGAGAAAATGAAAGAAAGGTAAGGTGAAAAGAAATTGGAGAGTGTTTGAAATGAGTTGTGGTAAGGGTATTTATAGGGATCCATGTACTATTTGTAGCGGTTAATGTGTTGATTTTGTAGCGGTTATTGTTACATTTGTAGCAGTTTAATAACCACTACAAATATTATTATTTTTTTTTTAAATTTTTTTTAAAGAGAAAAGCATAATTTGAATTTGATTACTCATTGTCGCCATCCCTACAGAAATTATGTAGAAAAATTATTGTTAGGGATGTTTTATTAAATTTAAAAAATTTAATTTAAATGACGTGGACTTAAAAAAACTCACTGCAGTAGAGGTAAATTGTCATCGCCTTCAGAGAAGTAGTTTTCAAAATCAGCTGGCTGAAATGGCTCACTCTCGTAGGCGATGTTATCGCCTTCACCCATGTCGTAAAGGTCTCGTGGCTTTAGATGAACGATCATGTGCCAATCCCTGTGCCTCTCGTCCTCGACATAATAAACCTGATGTGCCTCTAAAGCTAGAATATACGGCTCATCATATTGAGAAATACCAGTATGAATCGGCCGTGAGAAATTGACTGATGTGATTCCTAAGTCGTCAGTTGTCAGTTCCCGAGAAGTAGTGGTATTTGCCCACAAACACTTGAACAGCGTCACGGTGAAACGACCTTGATAATTAAGTTCAACAACATCAAGAAGCTTACCATAGTAAGGGATGCCTCCGAACTGCATGTTGGCGTCACTGCTACTCGCATAACTCCTTGTCCCAAATGTGTCATAAGCACCCGAATTCTGAGTTTGCAATCCTTGATCCCATGAAACCGTACAAAACTTAAAACCATTGACATTGTATGCTGTAAACCTTTTTGCATGATCAAGAGGGCCGATTGCGAGAGCTCTAAAATCAGGTGAGTGTGGGTTGTGGTCATTTAGTATTCTGCGCGCAAACCAGCTCGGGAATTCTCTATGGACCCTCCTATCAACTTTCGAGGATGTCTGTGTACGGATCCTGAGTTGACACTTCACATGACTTCTGAATTCCCTGCAATTAATAATGGAAAGACGATAGTGAAATGAAAGTGAGAAATGTTACGAAAGATATAGATCGAATAACATGTGAGTGTATTCAACTTGAGTTCAATTAATCAAGATATGTCTATGTGCTTGCAATTTCTCAGTTACTGTTAGTTTGAAGTTCTCAGTTGCTCTAACTGGTTTACCAACACGAGGGATAAATTCTCCTGATGTCGGCGTAGGTTCAGGACAATCATCAACACAAGGTGGGCGGTTGAAAGCCGTCTCAAGATCATCAAAGTACCTTGAGCAAAAATATAGCACCTCATCCCCTATATAGCCTTCAGCTATAGAACCTTCTGGCCACGCCTTATTCCTTACGTAAGATTTTAATTTCCCAAGGAACCTATGAAGTATAGAAGAGAAAATTGATATAAAATATTGAAAAGGATGATTAGCAAACATTAAATATGGAGAATAAAGCACATATTTAAAATGAGTACCTCTCAATCGGATACATCTAATAATATTGTACTGGTCCAGCAAGCTTTGTTTCATGAACGAGGTGGACTGTAAGATGAACCATCACAGTAAAAAAGGATGGAGGAAAGATCATCTCTAAATGACAAAGCGTAAGAATGATTTTTGACTGCAGCTGATCGAGCTCCTCAACGATCAAAACCTTAGAACACAACTTCCGAAAGAAAGAACAAAGTTCCACCAAAACGATGGAAACATTGGGAGGAAGTGCATTCTTTATAGCCAGAGGGAGTAACTGCTGCATAAGAACATGTGAGTTATGACTCTTCAGGCCAGCAACCTTTCAAGCCTGCAAGTCAACACATCGAGAAACGTTGCTTGAATACTCATCAGGAACTTTTAATTTCTTCAACGTCGCAAGGAATACTTCCTTGTTCAGTTTTGTGAGGGTAAACTTTGCCGGCTGAAATTTGTCATGCTCATCTGGCCAAGCGTCTTCACGAACTCCCATGTCGCGTAAATCTTTCCTCGCTTGAAGGTGATCTTTTTTCTTGCCGGGTTCGTTAAGCAGCGTATATAGCACATTGTCGCAAATATTCTTTTCAATGTGCATTACATCAAGACTGTGGCGAAGTAAATTGGATCTCCAATATGGAAGAGTGAATAAAATACTTATCTTCTTCCACTGCTGAGGCGCCGAAGTCCTACGCGTCTTTTGGCGAGTTTGTGCTGAATCGTCGCTTTTTCCAAACTCGAAGTCAACATGCTCAAGCTGCTGTAAGATATCTATATTGGACAAAGTCTGAAGTGGTCCTCTTTTTTCTGGTTTCCCATTGAAGCGATTCTGTTACAATCTGAACTTATGCCTTCCATCGAGAAACCTCCGATGCCCCATAAAGCACCACTTTCGGCTGTGGGGAAGGCGTACTACGGCAGAGTCAAAATTGCAAGATGGATACGCCGACCCAATATGCACATTCCAACCAGATAATGTGCCAAGGCCAGGAAAGTCACTAATCGTCCACATCAAGGCTGCACGCAAGTTGAACAAAGTCTTGCCGTAAGCGTCGTACGTCTCCAAGCCGACATTCCACAGGTCAAGCAATTCCATAATAAGCAGTTAGAGAAACACATCGATGTCATTGCCCGGTGCCTTTTTGCCTGGAATGATCATAGACATAATGAAAGAGTATTGTTTCATACACATCCAGGGGGTAAGTTGTAGGGAACTAAGACTATCGGCCAAATACTGTAACTTGTGTTAAGATTCCCGAAAGGATTGAAACCGTCGGTCGCCAACGCAAGCCGAACATTTCTGGGATCAGTCGCGAAATCTGGAAATTCGTTATCAAATGTTTTCCAAGCATCTGCATCCTGGGGATGTCTTAATTTACCATCTTCATTGTTATCAACGGCATGCCACTTCATGTGCTCAGCAGTTTTAGATGACATAAATAATCTTTGTAGATGAGGTTTCAAAGGGAAGTACCTGAGAATCTTTGCAGGTTTCTTCTTCTGCTTTTTCCCCTTCCGAATTGTCTTGTACCTCGATGTGTGACATCTCTTACAAGTCTCCCTGCTGGAATCGTCTCCCCAATACAGCATACAATCATTTGGGCATGCATCAATCTTTTGATAATTCAACCCCAACCTGTTGATAATCTTCTTGGCCTCGTAGAACGTTGTGGGAATCTCGGCATCAGGGAATGCATCTTGTAATAAGTTGAGCAACATCGACATTCCCTTATCTGTGATCCCACACAAGCACTTGATATGATACAATTTGACCAAGAAAGATAATTTAGAATATTTGCGACAACCTTGATATAAAGGACGATCTGCTTCATCCATCAAGCTGAAAAAATCCCGAGTTGCTTCATTCCCCATAAAAACCGGCTTAGAGCCGTGCACTTCTTCGTTGAAGTTGTCGCCTTGAAATCCAAACGTATCACGCACAGCATCATTCACAGGATCATCTTCATCTACTTGAACGCCTACTTGAGAACTTCGAGGAAGAGCATCGTCATATCTAATGCCGGCCTTCTCACCATGAACTGCCCAGAACGTATAGTCCTCAGGGAAAGGCTTCACAAGCAAATGTTCCTTCACAACATTTCGTGCATGCCACTTCTTGAACTTGCATCTCCGACATGGACAAACGATCTTGCCGTTACAGCTGGCATGAGTGAATGCGAAATCCAAGAAACTGTCTAATCCGTACAAATATTCAGGAGAATTGCGCGGCAACTTGATCCATGATTTATCCATAGCTACAAGTGAGAGAGAAGAAAATATAGAGAAGAAGATGAGTGAGAAGATAATGATGAATGCCAAGAATATTATATTTTGAAATTCCAATGTTTATAATTTTGTAGCGGTTCTAAAACCGCTACACTAACCGCTACAGTTATAAAATATTAGTAGCGGTTATATATATAAAACCGTTACTAATATTCAAGCCGTTACACATTGGTAGGAAATTCAAAATTTATATGTTGAGTATTTGTAGCGGTTATATATATAACACCGCTACTAATTTTCAAGCCGTTAACATTGGTGGGAAATTCAAAATTTACTTGTAGAGTATTTGTAGCGGTTATATATATAAAGCCGCTACTAAAATTAAAGCCATTGGATAGCAAATTTAAAAATAATTTTTAATTTGTAGCGGTTATACATAACATAACCGCTACAAAAGTGCACAAAGGCGACAAATTTCAAAATTCATATGATGAGTATTTGTAGCAGTTCTTATTGTAAAATCGCTACAAATATATACATGTTTGTAGCGATTTCTATTGTAGAACCGCTACTAACATATATGTAGTTGTAGCGGTTTCACAAGATAAACCGCTACAAATATATATATTTGTAGCGGTTTTAACTTAAAACCCTACAACTATATATATTTATAACGGTTTTAACTTAAAACCGCTATAAATATATATGCTTTATTTTTTTTAATTTAGAAATATAAATAATATTATTGCAATTAATTCATAAATTAAACAACACGATCTAATAATATAAATATAATTATATTAAACACAATAAGAAAGTTCTGAAATACAAACTCATATATATATATATATTTACAAATGTTTCAACAAAAAAAAAGTCCTAAACTAAGTAGCTGGGGGCTGAACATCTGGTGCTCCCTCAGGTGGGGCTCCCTCAGGTGCTGCTGGATCGGGCTGCTGCGCAGAGTGAACCACACCATCCTCATCAGCAGGAGGAGGAGGAGGAGGAGGAGGAGTACTACTCGGGACAACGTAATGAGGGACAGGGGGACCCTCTGGATGCTGCTCGTCCGGGAACAGGCGACTCCATGACTGCGTCTGCTGAGCGTAGATCAAATCAGCGTGCAGCTGCATCTGCTGCTGCTGCTGCTGTTGTGCCATCTGCTGCTCCAAATCTGACCGCAGCTGGTCAATAGACTCGTCCTTCTGACGTCTAACCCCTCTAGAACTGTCAGCCTCAAAGGCGGCGCTCCTGCCATAGACCATGCTAGGTCTGGCGCCTATCCCCATCCCCCGTATGCGTCCGGGGTGCTCAGCTTGAGCCAGACCCACCTTCAAAGGAGCCGTCGGGTCCAGTGACCCTTGTAACTCCTCAGGCTGGGTCTGTCGTAGCTCAGCCTGCGACTGCTGCATCCGCTCCTGCCATTTTATGAAACAATTACTAATTAGCATTTTTCATTATTAACTTGGTTTTATAAAAAATATAATAATAAAATTACTTACAATGGCCGCCTCTGCCTGCTGAGAGGCGCAGTCCTGTCACGGTGTCTGTGTGTGATGGCGTACAACTCCCCATAGTCCGTCTGACGATTCTCCTGCTGTGCCTTCGTTCCTGAAACAATTACAAAATTCAATTAGTATTATGAAATAATCAGCTAAAAGTAAGTGATATTTTGAAAAGTTGCTAGCTCGCTATAGGTCACAGCAAAGGTCTTCGATCCTGCTGTGTGGTGGATCGTCTACTGCGCCCGGATCTCGGTGTTCCTCTGAGAAAGCTCCTGGAAAAAAAATATTAAATGTATTATAATTTAAAATTAAATACAAATTAAATTGAAATTATAATTTAATATTTAACAATTACAAAATTATATATAAAACATCTAATAAATACATTACCTGCGCCTCAGCGCTCCCCTCCTGAACTGGACGAAACTCGCCCAGTTGTTCAGGGGCACACCGTCCGGGACGCTCTCGATCAGCTGCTCCAGAGGCATTGTTCCATCCTTATCCACCCTGTGGAAGAGACGGTTCCTCCGTTCCTCCAGGCGTCACCCATCTTCACGAGGGCGTACCTCTTCCGGTTGGCCCGGACGGCAAACCGCAGCTGAAAAAAATTATTTAAATATCAATAATTACAAAAAAAATTAATTAAATATAATTAATTACAAAAAATATTAATTAAATAATTTTAATTACCTGAACCACCTCCTCCCAAGCCTGGTCCTTCGGCCCCCTTAGAACGTGCCTCCACGTCTTGAAGTGAAGGGGGAACCGCATCCAATTCGCGCCCAGGTCGTTCAAGAAGTGGTTGAGTAGGTGACCCCCATTGTGGATGGGCTGGTCAGTGCCCTCATTCCACGGCACTATAACTCGGAGGCTCCGGTCCAAGATGTTCACACCGACCACGTCTAGCCTCCTCGTCGAAACGTTCCCCTACTCGTCTGCACAGTTTACCGCACGTTAGATAAATTGTAATTCAAAGTTAACATTTCTAATTTAAATAAATAATTTACTAAATTAAAAAATTAATTTACCTTCGACCTACACCTCAAACCCAGTGGACCGCGAAGACGACCCTCGTGGGTTGTTCTGCTCTCGAGTGTCCTCCTCATCGAGGAACTGCTCCATCTCCCTGAACCCAATCAGGATCTTGAACTCCTCTTCGTTAAGGAAGTCCTCAACGCTAATATCTGGCCCCCCAACCTCAGGCACCTCTGGTGCGGTCGTCGCCTGTGGGATCGTCTGCGGTGCCTGTGGTAGGGCTGACTCCTATGGGGGGATGGGCTGAGATGCTGTGGTCGCCCTGTCTTCGCGCTGGCCCCTCCCTTTACCCCCTGCCCGGCTGCTGCCACCCAGTAAAATCGGTCTGGGGACCTCAGGGGCCTTCCCCTTATCCTGTCCTGAAGCCATATCAACTGTAAAAATAAAAAAAAAATTAGTCACATTATTATACAAAAATCTAATAAAAATACAAATCTAAATAAAATACGTGTTATATACGTACCTTAAGTGCAAATACTAAGAAATACTATAGCAAAAACTCCTATAAAGACGTCTGAACGCTCAAATCTTGAAGAAATCACTCAGAGGAACCTCAGGAAACAAAATGAGCAAAAGGAGAAATGAGGGAGGCAGTGGCTTAAATAGGCCAGATTTTAGTAGCGGTTATTCAAATAACCGCTACTATAACCGCTACAAATAATTAAATTTGTAGCGGTTCTACAATAACCGCTACAAATGATAACAATGTTTGAAATTCTGTAGCGGTTATTGCCCAGAACCGCTACAAATGTCGAGACTCTTGAAATTTTGTAGCGGTTATAGGGGCATAACCGCTACAAACTTCTGACCTTTGGTATTTTGTAGTAGTTCTGTTGCTGTAACCGCTACAAATAACCGCTACACTGTTGGCGGGGCTTGGTCGCGCCAACTGGCGGGAATATTGTAGCGGTTTCTATGCATTAACCGCTACAAAATCACCGCTACAAATTTTGGCGGGAATTTCACGGCAAATTTCTAGCGGTTTTGTGTACCAAACCGCTACAAAAAAAGCTTGCCGCTACAAATATGTAGCGGTTTTGGTGAAAACCGCTACAAATACTATAATTTGTAGCGGTTTAATATAATCGCTACAATTACACCGCTACAAAATACCTTTTTTTTTTAGTGTGATGCTGAAATTGGAAGTTGATAATTGTTGGAATTTATTTTCAATTTTCTGCCAAAATAGGACATGGAGAATGAGTGGGAATTTGTTTATTTTGATGCTTTCATTGTGTTCTACACGAAAAATTATGTGGGAATAGCCCTGGATTGTAAATTTTGGGTCATTGAAACTCAATGTAAATCTGGATTTTCAACCTGAACAGAATTCCTGCGAGATACTCTACTTGTATGGTGTTTTTGGATAACCAAATGATCTCTAAAAATTATGAAACTTTTCAATCTTAAATTTCACATTCCAAGCTTCAAAATGGATATATAATTTGTGTCATTTCATTTTTTGAGCTGGGAGTTCTGGTTGCCCAAAGTTTGATGTCGAAACTGGACTTAATTCTGGAGCATTGTGGGATTTTGTGTAATTATGGAGTTGTGTGGTAATTTCCGGTAATGATTCATATTTTTCCTATGAAGAGGACTTCAATAGCTTTCCATAGGACTTGGGATTACCTCATTTCTTTTTTTTTTAGAATTAGTTATGATTTTTCAAAGTCTGGAGAAAATTTTGGCAGATTTGGTCCCTTATGCGAAAATTGAAGATGTAATGACATAATGTAGTATTGTTGAACTTTGAGATTAGGAATTCATCTTTTAGGTTAATTGACCACTTTAACTGCTTAGTTTATTTGATTAAATGTCCCTAATGATAACCAACTTGAGTGTTTGAATTAAAGAATTGGATTAAGTAATAACCTGTCGTTGAAATTCTAATTATAGGATTTGACATTTGCCCTGCACGTGATAAACCAGTGCTAGTGCACGAGCGGAAAGAACAAGATAGTGGCTCTTTCTCTTATTATGTGCATGATGCCTTGTATGTATGTCATTTCATTGAATATGTCGTGATGTAACATTGCCGTTATGATGTTGTTGTTGTTGTGATTTGCTTACATGTTTTGTTATTGTACATGTTATAAGTGAATTGTTACTACTATGATTCTTTTGAATCTCATTCTTTCCAATGACTAACCTACAGTAAGGGCAAGCGGTTCAAAGGAAAAGCAACTGACGAAGGGCGGTTAGAGCTCCTAGCTAGGAGTTTTAATTTTGGTAGTTGGTTGTCATATTTTGTTGGGGATTAGTTGCACATGTTGTATATATTGAATAGTATTGTGTAATCCCCTGTATGGGAAACTAAGCGTTGTAAACCCTTTATATATTAAGTAACGAAACCTTAACGTTGTCGGGAATTTTTGGTTGCACTCTGATATGTATGAATGAAACCGAACTAGACAAACCAATTATATTCGAGATGTGAACGTGAGACCACACTAAACAAATTTTGGAAAAGTTTTAAATTAATCTCTGCTCTCTATTTCAACTTAATGGCGTATTTTCAAACTATAAATTTAACTATTAAGATAAGGGGTTACAATGTCACCGGCAAAGTTGATGTCACGTCACTAACCACTAACTAAATTCATTTACTCCCGTTTTTCCCCCCACAAAAAGAGTCAAATTTATTTAATTTGTATCAAAAACGAAATGACAAGAACCAAATCATCAGACCCTTTTTTTCAATTAGAGAAGCATATACTAATAATATGTGATTTTAAGCAGGATCGAACCCGACTTCTCATTTATAATTTATAATGGAGTATTCATGGCACTAAAGCATAATGTGAATGACTCATTTGCCACATTATTGAAACACTTTTCATGCCCCTCACTTTTTATGAAATCTTGTTTTTTTTCCTTTCTTCTTCATGACACATGGCACGATGCTTCGTTTTCTAAATTTATTTTTTGTTTTTTTTCCTACTTTTTTTAAATAAAAATGAATAAAGGGTAACTTCACTAACCCCATGATATGTACACAAAAATGATTCAAAAGTCCAATTAAAACTTAACCCTGCATATTTATACAAACTACTCATATATACTACAAATACTGCCTTGTATATCGACAGAACTGGTAATAATATTCAAGCAACAACAACTCCTTAAGCAGTTACAATGTTACATCAACTTTGAATTAGTTGGTACAGAATCCTAAAAATCCAAAATTACAATTTAAATCAACTCTGCTTTTATTTAGCTAGCTTGAACAAGTTTTCCAACTTCTTACAAGTACACTCGAGGAATCAAAATTATAAGAAAACCAAGAGTACTAAAAACCACATAGTCCAATATTTCAATTTGAATTAACCCTCCTACAATTGCTTCTGATTTGCCCATTGCTTCCTGTCAGAGGACTAATGTTGCCCATATTGATCATGGACTGAGCAAAGCAAGTGAAGAGCGCGCTCTGACTAGCCGCAAACCTGTTGACGATGGCGATGATGTTAGATCCGGTGGTGGAGAATAATTCTTGGTCAGATTGTAGAAGACCTCTTCCACTTTGAAGGTTGGTGATGTAGTTGTTGTCAAAGGTATCAGGAGTTGTGGGATCTAGGTCATTTAAGGTACCGCCGTTTCCACCTTGAGGACATGCCTGACGAAGTGTTTGCAGATAATTTGCGTCTATAGATGGATCTGAAGAGTTGCTATTCTGAAAGTTAAATAAGCGGTCACTGAACAACAAACACCTTGCCCTCCCAAACGAATGTGCACCTGACAAATATTACTCAACACTTCAGATTAATTACTTGATGCATTATTATCATCCTAGCTAAAACACAAAAGTGGCTACAAGTTTTAAAAAAAATGTGTTTTGTTGTGTGTAAATTATGCAGTATGGAGTCTTATGAAAAAGGATAAAAGCCAAAGAGAACTCTCAATGAAATTATTGAGCAGGGAATCTTCATAAACAATTTATCTAACTATTTGGTTATTGATAGATTACAACGTCACATAATGATATAAGGTTTGTTGTTGGTGTTGTTATATGTGTGTAAATTAATTACCCGATACAGCAACAACGTCAGTGATATCGAGTCCTACAGCAGAAAACTTGGAAGTGATATTAGCGAGGCCATCTCTAGGGCCTGGCAGGAGCTCTGCTCTAGCTAGGTTTGCTGTTGTACTGTCTCTTCTTCCCAATTCAACCCTCCAGTTTGGACCTCCACCCTATTATTAGATATTACTGAGCTTAAGTCATACACTTTAAGACATGTCATGTATCAAAGGTGTGTGTGTATATATATACAGCCTTGAGCTGAGTTGTATCAAATCATGTTAAACTATTACGATTGAAAGACAAATCTAATATATACCTAGTTATATAAAATTTAATTACACCCTATATACTAGTTATCAGACCCAAGTTCATTATTTTATAGTTTCTCTTCCTATATATGTTTTTCCCTTCTTAATTACTTCCTCCCATTTTTTAATACATGTGTTAATAATTAATTTAAAAATATTAAAGCAATTAGTTGAGTTAATTATTTATAACAAATAGAGGTTGGTTTGGTTAAAATAACCTCTTTAATTAATCATGACTCTTGAATGAAAGCCTTTTAGTATGTTCAATGATAGGAATACTTTTGGAGGGACCTTCAAATTATAAATTTGGAGGCAAGATTGTATCGATGTATTATATTTAGAACTAAATCCAACTCGCAACTAGCTCCTTCGTTAGGGATGACATGGTGTATTTAGTTCATATTTGAAAACTAAGTGAAATGCTTGAACATGTACCAAGGAAACAGAAGCTTCAGCAGCAATGGCTAGTATGTCAGCACAAGAGACAACCCCGGGACAGACATTCTCCAAAGCTGTTTTAATGTCATCCACCACCGGATATCCATCTGTTGAATTGTTGTTGGGATGTGCCTCCTTCTCTGATAAGATTCCATTCCCATTGTCCAACAATATCGATCCATCACACCCCTTCCAAGTTCAAATCAAGCACCCATTAATATTATCATATATTAACAAGCAACGCACGTAAATAAAACCAGGCAAGCAATATGTGTGTGTGTGTAATGAAAACTAACATCAACAAAGCAATCAAGGAAGTGAAGGCGGATGAGTTTGACTTCGATTCTGACGTCACTTCGAGCAGCCTGCTCTATGATGCCACGTACAATGGATGAAGCATTAGGGCAAGTGGCATCATAGAATGAGGAACTCAGCTGAGCATTTGAAGCTCTAAAAATGGTAGCAACCAAACAAAGGCTCAACACTAATGAAACCCAAAACGACGACATTTTTTCTTAAATCTTAATTTAAGAAAACCCTAAAGCTTGCTGCCAGAGAGGATGAGTTTGAGAGATAAAGATGAAGAAGCTTTGGTTTTATAGATGCATGGAACGACGTACGTACGTACGTCTAAAATAGTGGAGGGCTGTGAGGTGGGTGACAACTGTGATCACGGATCGAGTAAACGACAGGTTGGAGGAGAATCTTTCTTATTTTGTTTGGGGGGCTTGAATTTTCAAATAGCAAGTGTGATTGAAATTTTCAACTTACGACACACGCTAAACGACACTGGTTTCAGGAGAAGAAAAATCAAAGGCTATCAATTGCACCATTATCTTTTTAAGGATGATTTGGAAGTGAAAAATTCACTTCATGCCTTCATGGTCATCATTTGATGATGGGATGAATAATTAAAATTGAAAGCAACTACAGTCCCCGGCATCTTTACGGCCGGATAAATAATTTGTCAATCTCAAGGTTTAACTATTCTTAATGTTAAGTGGAAGGGTCCAGAAACTTACGCATATTATTGATATGAAAAATCACTGTACAACACACCATGATCCAAGTATTTATAGACTCCTAATATTGGACCCAAAAGTCCAATTACTATACTACCCTTATACACTGTCAACACTCCCCTCAAGTTAGGAACTGTGTATTCGTATGTTCCAAGCTTGCTGATAATGTACTCAGGTTGTGGGCCCCCAAGCCCTTTTGTAAGCATATCTGTTAATTGTTCATTAGACTTTACATGCTCAAACCCAACAAGTTTTTCCAACAGTTTTTCACAAACGAAATGACAATCCACCTCGATATATTTGGTCCGTTCATGAAAACTTGGATTCATGACAATATGAATTACTGATTTACTATCACAAAACACTTTTATAGGACTAACACTATGTACATGGAGCTTTCTCATAAGCCCTACAATCCAAGTAAATTCGGAAACCGCCATTCGCAAGGCTCGATATTCAGCTTTCGCTAATGAAACTAAGACAACAATTTGTTTCTTGGACTTCCAGCATATTAAGGATCCTCCTAATCTGACTAGGAACCCGGTAACCAACCTCCTTGTATCAACACAGCCAGCATGGTCTGAGTCGCAATAACAATCCAAACTCATCGTACTTCTAGAAGCTAGAAAAATTCCACGACCAGGACGATTCCTTAAGTACTTGACTAATCTCAAGGCAGCATTCATGTGAGACCGCTTTGGCAATCGCATATATATTGACTTAATACCTGTACAGTAAACGAAATATCAGGCCTTATCAAAGTTAAATATAATAATTTACCTATAAGTTTTCTATATGGACCGGGATAATGAAGAAACTGGTCATCCTTAGTCTCCTCCATTGTGAGCTCAAGATATTGCTCAAAGGAGTGATAACCGCTTCAGTATTGGCTTCATCAAAACCTATTTGGTCAACAAGTTCAATGGTATAGTTTCTTTGATTTGATAGTATCCCTTGGTTAGACCTCAATACCTCAAGTCCTAGGAAACATTTTAAAGTCTCAAGATCTTTGATCTTGAATTCACTATGCAAATAATGTTTTACTTTATTAATAGCATCAATACTACTTCCTGTTATCATCAAATCATCAACATATGCACTACTACAAAAAGGTCGAAAGGTGACGCATATTTTGTGGCCCTTCTTTAAAGAAGTGCCACAACTACCTTTTTTTTTCTTTTCTATTTTATTTTTTTTAATTTTGGGTACCAGATGTGGCGCCTGGTGGACCAAGGGCCACTGCTGGTTGGCTCAAGTGTGGCGCCTGTCAAGACAGGCGCACACTTGGGAGCTATTATAAAAAAAATTACACTAGCTGTGGCGCCCGGTTTCCTAGGCGCCACAGCTAGTTATATTATTTTTAAAAAAAGTTAACTAGCTGTGGCACCTAGGAAACCAGGCACCATAGCTAGTTATATGTTAAAAAAAAAAATTCACTAGTTGGCCACCATGTGACCAGCTAGTTTTATATATAAAAAAAAAAATTTAACACCAGCTATGGCACCTGACCAACCAGGTGCCATAACTGGTTCTTGTATTAAAAATTTTTTTTTAACCTCTTAAGTGGATAGCGTAATCTACTCCCCACCAATCACAATTGCCCCACCCCCACCCTTATCTTTTTTTTCCTTTCCCGCATGTGGCCCCTCCTTCTCTTTTATTTTAACTCCTACTCTAATTATTCCCTTCTCTTTCACTTTCCCTTTCTCATCTTCTTGCCGTAGACGTCGCCCCCTCCCTCCATTTCTTGTCATCTTCCTACTTAAAAACACACCCACACGCACATACGTCTTCATCATCAAATCTACTTCTTTGTTTTGTTCCAACTATCACCAACGGGCAACGTGGTCCCCCACTCCACTGCACTGATCAATTAAGCTGTAAGTTCAACGTGCTTCTTCTTCTTTTTTAATTGGCATATAATTTCTGGAATTTTTTATTTCAAATTAATTGTAAATATTATGCAGACTTGTGTGCGTGTTTTATATATATCCTATTTCTAATATTCCTATATGATGAGGTATGAAATTAAATTGCCTGACATTGCCTTAAGGATGATCTTTAGTAGGAGGATATTTATGCTTAGCAAAAGAAAAGTATTATTATGAAATGCATAATTTATTGTTGGCATATAATAATACAGAATATGTAAACTGGAATTTAATTTATGGGTATATAAGAGGTATAAGGTTTGTTGGAGGATTTAATTTTCTTTTTCAAAAAATACCCTCCTGTGGCGCTTGTTGATGCAAGCGCCATAGGAGGCAGATGCAAGCGCCACAGGAGACCCCCCTCCTGTGGCACTTCCTCCAACAAGCGCCACAGGAGGGTATTTTTAAAAAAAAATTAAATGATGTGGCGCTTCCAAGTGCCACTTTCTTTTTGTAGCGTCTAGATATGTGGCACTTCTCTAGCGCCACAGCTAATGCAATTATAAACGCCACAACTTTACTTTTTTGTAGTAGTGATGCAAGAACAAAGACTATATCAGATTTAGTTTGCCTCTAAAACAAGGCATAATCATATTTTCTCTGAATAAAACCACCTTTAATCAAGGATTGAGTCAATTTCTTATTCTATTGTCTCAAGACTTATTTGAGCCCATACAAGGATTTTTGTAACTTACACACTTGAAAGGTATTCCCCCCCTTCGTTCAAAACCCTATGGGATAAATATATAGACCTCCTCATGAAAGTTTTCCTACAAAAAAGCATTATCTATATCCATTTGCCAAATAGACCAATTATTTACTGCAGCTAGTGTAAGAATGATTCTAATAGTAACTATCTTTAACACAAGTGAAAATGTTTCATAAAAATCGATTCCTTCCTTTTGGCTATAACCCTTAGCTACCAAAAGTGCCTTGAACTTATCCAAGGAACCATCAACCCTATATTTGACCTTATAAACTCATTTACAACCAATAGGTTTCTTACCTTGTAGCAAAGGAACAATCTCCCAAGTTTTGTTTGCCTCTATGCCTCAATTTCATTTTGCATAGCCTTGACCCATCTGGGGTCCTTGGCTTCCATTTCATAGGATTCTGCTTCCATTTCCTTATCAATGGATGTTAGAAAGGTTTGATATTGACAAGATAAATCATTGTAGCTAACAGACTCAAGTAATGCATTATCATTTATCAAGTCATACTCATATTCACAAGCATTATTGTAAGAAGAGGAAGGCAAATACTCACATTGATAATCCTTAAAACATGATGGTGGATGTCTCTCCCTTGTCGGCCTCAAAGGAGGCAGATTGTTGGAGGAATATGGTTCAGCGCAGTGCTGCATTGACTATTGTGTTTTGCTGCCTTCATTATTGTCCTCTATTGGTTCATTAGCATACAAGGGTGGAGAATTATATAAAGGACTAAAAGGGATCTAATAATGATTGATCGACATGATCCTAAGAATCATGTTCTATATCCTTAAAAGGAAACCTATTTTCTAGAAAAGTGACATGTCACTAGAATTGAGATTAACAGCAAAAGATAAGCAATAAAAAACCTTTAAGTGAATCAAGACTGGGGGTTCTCCATGTATTAGCTCATAAGGAGTTAAATTTCCTAAAGATCTAGTTGGAGTTCGATTAATTAAATATACAGTAGTACGAACTGCCTCTCCCCAGAATTTAATTGGTGTAAGTGAGCAAAACATAATGCTCCTAGCAACCTCCAAAAGGTGCCGGTGCTTTCTTTCCACCGCCCTATTTTGTTATGGTGTTGTAGGACATGAAATTTGATGCATAATACCTTTAGAAATAATAAAATCATGCATTGTATGATTAATGAATTCCTTTCCATTATCAGTCCGTATGACCTTTATTTTGGCAAAAAATTGATCTTCAATAAAAGCCACAAAAATTTTTATAAAGTGAACGACTTTAGACTTGTGCCTCATCAAATATATACATGTTCCCCTAGAATAATCATCAACAATAGTTAGAAAGAATCTATATCCTTCATGTGTGGGTGTCCTTATGGACCCCACACATCCATGTGTAAAATTTGAAAAGAATAAGTACTTTTAGGGGAACTCGAAGGGAAAGGCAGCTTGGTCTGCTTAGCTTGAATATAGATATCACATGTATTATTGTCTTTATGGCTTACAGAATTTAAATCCTTTGCAACATCAGTCAAATTTCTCAAAACATCAAGTGGGGCATGTCCTATTCTATAGTGCCATAGCAAATTCTTATCAACATTACAAGTATTGATCACATGTGCATTCCTAAATCTATTTCTTTTCTTGAGCAGATATAAACCAGATGAAAATCTACCAATCCCTTCGTTCATTTCATTCATCATATCCTGCAATATACAAAAATGAGGGAAGAAGGAAACCAAACAAGAAGATTCCAAGGTTAACTTTGCCACAGAAATGAGATTATAACAAAATTCCTTTGCTTATAAGACATTATTTAAGTTTATATGTTCAGTTAATTGAACTTAATCAATATGAGTTACTTTAATCCTTTGACCATTAGGGACTCTTACCCATTTAGGAGGCCCTAAGTAAGGTTGATATTTATCTAGGAGAATTAAACTACTCACTACATGCAACTAGCGCCAGAGTCCAAAATCCATTCTTTATTATAAACAGTAGTAAGATACCTGGGGCTGTAGCTTACATGCTAACAGCTACCTCTTTGGGGTTGGAGTCACGCTTCAGTAGCTCTAGTATCTGATTGTACTGATCTGGAGTAAAAAATGGTGCATGTGAAGAGTTTGCATCTCCGGTGGGACTCCTAGAGGTAGCTTCCACAGTTTGATTGACCTTGTCCTCATCTTGTTTCTTTTGCTTCTGAGGGACAGAATTATTAGGGAAACCAATGGGCTGGCAGCAAGTATCCTGACGGTGACCCCTTTTATTACAATAGGAGCAAATGTCAGAACACCCCCTTCCTCTTCCTCTTGTAGTTCCTTTGCCTTCCCTATTAGTACTTGTAGCCAGAATAGATGTGTCTTGAGGAGGTTTCAAGTTGGTAGAGGAAAGTTGTCGTTGGGTCCCTTCTTGAATTAGCATGGAGTAGTCTTGATTAGGAGTAGGAAGAGGGCTCATTATGGGAATTTGACTCCGAGTTTACTGGAAGGTGTCATTGAGGCCCTTGAGGAACTGAAACAAACGTTGTTCTTGAATAATTTTAGAATACTCCACCGCTGAACTACAACTACAACTGGGTATTGGAATGAGGGTAGCATACTCATCCTACAATTCTTTAGGCCTGGTGTAATAGACAGAGACACAAATATTCCCTTGAACTAATGAACTGATGGCACAATGCATGGAATATATTTGGGCACCATCAATTTTATCAAACCTCTCCTTCAAATCTAGCCAGACAAGGTTGGAGCTGAGAGAGAAGACAATACCTAAAGCAATCCCCTTATTAACTGAGTTTATGAGCCACGAGAGGACAGTTGAGTTGCATTGGTCCCAAAGGTCCTTTAATTTGTTATCTTGTTGATCACGTTTGCTAGACCCGTCTATGAAACCAAGTTTGTTCTTGGCATGAAGAGCAAGTTTCATTGTTATGCTCCAAGTTGGATAATTTTCTGCACCAGTGAGTAGATGATGAGCAAGAGTGGTGGCTAGAGTGTCTGCCGGGTGATGATAAAGAGGGTGATTAAAGTGAACCATTTGCAAAAGGTCTCTGGGATTATCAGTAGCTTTACTCATAGTAGATAGAGGAGGGAGGATGAACCAATTGTGACACAAGAGAACAAATTTGGTGCATTCAAAAAAACTGTCATTTAGTAGTGGTTAAAAATGTGTATTTGTAGCGGTTTTAACCTCTACCAACAATATTAGCAGCGGTTAACAAAACCGCTACCAAATCCACTATTGCAAACGTATTTATAGCGGTTATTAGTAACCGCTACTCAAGCAAACAACACGCTATTACATTTATAGCGGTTTCATCCCAACTACTACTATATCCACTACCTATAAGTCATCTTACACGAAATTTGTAATGGTTTGTTAACCGCTACTAATGTGGCACCGGTGGCAGGAAGTGAAAAAAATGAAAATTTGTTTTCGTGTTTGTAGCGGTTATGGAACCGCTACAAATTTGGAAAAGAAATTTAAAAAAGGCGCCAAAAAGTAGTAGCGGTTGTATGACCGCTACTAATATCATATGAAATTTTAAATTTGGCGCCAGAAATTTAATTTTTTTGTTGTGGCGGTTTTCTTGCTATGAACAGCTACAAAGATCTTGTGAAATATTTAAAAAAATTATACAATTATTTTTCTATATTTTTATAATATGAGATTGAATAATTTATTATTTTAAAAATTTAGCTAATAGTAATTATTATGTATAAAGAATGATTTAATTAAATTGTTATAGTATAAATTATATATTTGTAATATTATTCAGAATATATAGGTAATAAGAAATTATTGTTTTTTCTGCTACAATATGGTTATCATTATGTAAGGAAAATAGGAAACGGTGTAAAAAAGTCCTTCAATATCTGGAAAAAAAATAGTGAGAATAAATATTTTGTGTAGGAAAAAAATATTGAAGTGGAAGAATAAAAAAAATTGTTACCATATTTGATTACCTTGTTCAGATTCTTAGCTCTTAGAAAAATATTTGTAAATGAGAGAAAACGAAAGAGAGGAAGAGTTGAAAGAAATGAGGGAGTGTTTGTAATGAGGTATGGTGGAGGTATTTATAGGGATCTGCGTAGCGCCTGTAGCGGTTAATGTGACTGATGTTGTAGCAGTTATAGAACCGCTACAAATAATGTACAGATTTTTAAAAAATATATATATACACCCAATAAGGGTTACAAAAACAAAGGCATATAATTTGTTTAATCATTCATCCTCGCCATCCCTACAGAAATTTTGTGAAGAAATTGTTAGTGTGATGGTATTATTTTGTAAAAAAAATTATATTTAAATAATGTGAACTTAAAAAGTGTACAGAAGTAGAGGTAAATTGTCATCACCTTTGGGGAAGAAGTTTTCAAAATTGGCGGACTGAAATGACTCACTCTCGTAGGCGATGTTATCGTCATCACCCATGTCGTAAAGGTCTCGAGCTTTTAAATGAACTACCATGTGTCAATCCTTGTGCCTCTCGTCCTCAACATAATAAACCTGATGTGCCTCTGAGGCAAGAATATACGGCTCATCATCGGCAGAATGCCCAATATGGATTGGCCGAGAGAAATTTACCAATGTGATGCCTAAGATATTTCAGAAAAATGTTGCACTTTTCTTTTCCACTTTGAGCATTGAATCTTTGAAAATAGTTTCATTTTTTACCCATAAGATATCAAAATGCCATTTATTTTGTGTAAAATCTCATGATCCAAATAACCATGAAAAATACATTTGAGAATGCCCCAAAATAAAGGCACAGCAGGGAAGGTGCAGCACCTCTAATCCCGAAGAAATCAATGACAGGAACCTGAGTTAGCATGTGGTCCAAAAGGAAAAGTCCTGTTTGTGGGCAAATGGAAAAAGAAAAGTCACATAGAAATAGTTGATGGAGACAATGAGACTTATAGAATTATATTCTCAGGGGATGCATATGTGACTTTTCCAAAGGGCTGTTGAATAATATAGTTACAGAAGTCTTGGATTTAAAGTAATTAATGAGTGATGTGTGACTAATATTCGACTTTAGTGTTGTGAGTAGGGTCACTGATCCTAAGCGAAGATTAAAGAATTAGAGCATATCGTTGCCATGCATTCTCTTTAGGTACGAATATATATGTTTGTGTTCCATCTCTAAATTAACTTAGTAATTGTTATATAATTTAATGTTTCACATAAGTATTTTAGAGAGATTATGGCATATATGTTATAATTACGTAATTTATTTAACTTCCCTGATCTCCCCAAATTACATAAATAAGTCTTACATTAAGGACCATATGAGTGTATACGGATAGAGTATATAATAAGTAAACCAACCCACATACATAAGCCATGTGAAAGGGCCATCGTTTTAATTACCAACGTGTGTGTAAGGGCCATCGTTTTAATTTTCGGACCAGATTGATTGATTGATTGAAACGCATTCTTTTAAGGGAAACTGATAGTTAGGTCCCAAAATAAAGAAAAAATATTAAAAAAGTCCCTTTGAAAAGTCAATGGTCAGAAAAATCTCTAGGGAATTTTCTGACATGAATTCCCAATATCCATTTACCAAAATACCCCCAAGTAATTTAACCACTGTCATTGTTTACAACATATTATGTTATGTTTACAACATCGTAAGTCATATTAATAACATAATCAGTTACATTTACAACATGTATATAAAATACGTGATTGTGTCGCTTTTACAACCTCTTCAGTTACGTTTATAACTCATTAAATATATCATAACATGTTGTAAACGTAACTGACTATGTTGTTAATATGACTTACGATGTTATAAATATAGCATAAGATGTTGTAACCAATGACGGTGGTTAAATTGCTTGGGGGGTATTTTAGTAAATGGATATTGGGAATTCATGTCAGACTTTCCTGACCATTGACTTTTCAAAGGGACTTTTTTAATATTTTTTCATTACCTTGGGACCTAACTGTCATTTTCCCTTCTTTTAATCCTGGAAGCAAATTAAAAAAAAATAATATAATTTCTCAAAGTCTTTTCAAGGTAGAAAAATATCACTCGTTAATACATGACATACAAAAATAAAGCAGCATACTACGTGCACACACGCTTACAAGCACAATACACTTGTTTATTCATGGCAATACTTTCTTCTTCTTCATCTTCTCTCCCAAAACACATTGTGATCATAACTTAGGTTGAACTAACTAAATCTTCCTGTGATTCTGCACCACCACCCATAATTAGTCCAGACGATGAAGAAGCTCCATTAACAAGATTACACTGCGTACGAATTTCGCCTTGAGAGCCAGTGAGCGGGCTGATATTACCCATCTTGATCATGGAAGCAGCAAAAGCTTCAAAGAAAGCTGTCTGGTTGGCGCTGAAATTGTTGACAATGGCGATGGTATCGGCATCAGAAGTAGAAAACAAGACCTGGTCACTGCTAAGGAGGCCATTCTTCTGTTGAAGGTTGGAGTAGTAGTTATTGTCAAAGGTATCAGGTGTGGTCAGGTCCAGATTTGTGAGGTTAGTGTTACTCCCAACTTCGCTCTGTGGACATAACTGACGCAATGTCGCTAAGTACGTTGTGTTTAGAGTTGAGTCTGGGTTGCCAGTGTTGTTAAAATTGTACAGTCTGTTATCAAAGACCCTGCACTGAGCTCTTCCAAATGTGTGAGCTCCTGAAAATACACACACACACGAGATCTCTCAATGAGAAACAATATACAGTACTTAATATAACATTCAATTGATATTTTAAAGAAATTATGGAAGCTGAATAAATTATTTTAAAGTATTTATATTTATCATTTTTATACTAAACTAATTTGCCTACCTCATAAACTAATAATATATAACATATGTTATGATTAAATTATTTATTTAGTTTTCTTAATATATCCAATAAAGATCAACTGGGTCTTACATTAAAAATTGGAAGCAGTGTATATAAATATTGAGAGAGAGAGAGAGATGAGCAATTAATGAAGTGATAATAGTATAGTATACCAGAGAGGGCAACAAGATCAGTAGTGTCAAGGCCTTGAAAAGTGAAGTTTTGCTTGAGTTGAGTGAGGTTGGAGAGGGGTGAAGGAAGGTTAGAAGTAGCAAGGCTTAGATTTGCTGTGAGGCTATCCCTTCTTCCCAACTGAACTGTCCATCCCTGCCCACTTGCCTGTTCAAAGTTACCTTCTAATTAGTCTTACATATCTTCAGTAATATAAAATCCTTAATATAATATCTCCTTAAATTAGTTATTAAATAAATTAGTTAATTAGTTATTTTTTAAAAAATACGTATCGGTTTCCCTAAAATTTCTTTTTAAATCATTTGTATTGACACTACCTCTTGATGCAGACTCCCTCCTTATTAGCATGTTCAACCGATAGGGATATTTAATGGAAAAATAATAAAAAAGGTGGACAAAGTAAACTAAGATCTTATATATTTTTAGAACTAAATCAAGCCCCTAAGTTAGCTCTTATATTTCTTTTGGCCCTGAATGAAACAACTAGTAGAGGGGTTTGCTTTGATTTGATCATAAATGTAAGAATTTATTTCATTTTATTTTTCAAATTTGTAATTTTTTCCTAAACTCTTCCTCTTGATTGCACATATATATTTAAAAAAATTATAAGGGAGTAGTGTTCATTACAAATAATTTTAAAAAAAAAAGTACTTTAGATAAACCAACATCATTTTTTTAAAACAAATAACTAACTAAATTATTTTTTTTAATCTCATGATTGGGTTGAAGAATATGTATATATACCAGGACAACCGAAACTTGAGCAGCAATGGCAAGAATATCAGCGCAAGAAACAGTGTTAGGGCAAGATGACTCGAGGGCAGATTTGATGTTATTGACAACATCCAATCCTCTGATTGAGTTATTATTGGCAAGAGCTGATTGTTCGCTTACAATGGTGGCACTATTGTTGAGCAAAAGTGAAGCATCACATCCCTGTCAGATCATCATAAACAAATTAATTTCTTTATCACCAACACTAAAATTACTTGCTCCCATCATCATAGAAAATGTGTAATACATAACTGAATGAAAGTGAATGAAAGAGAATTAACGGTAAGTATGAAATAATTAATATAAAGATACATAGTAAAAAAAGTAGTTTAAATTTTGATATATAAGAAAAAATTTACTCAAAAAGGGCCCCAAAAAAATTATGCATAGTAAAGAGAGCCTGGTACGTCTCAAATCTCTGTCTCTCCAACATCTATATTAGAAAAGCAAGGTTTCATTACTTTACCTGACCCTGTTGTCTCGCCCTTTAACTAGGAAAAAAATATCATAGAAGTTTCTTTGAAAAGTCAACTGTATTCTGACATAAATTCTCAATGACCATTTACCAAAATACCCCCAACCAATTTAACCATTGTTATTGGTTACAACATGTTATCCTATGTTTATAACATCGTAAGTCATATTAACAATATAGTCAGTTAGGTTTACAACATGTTACGTTATATTTAATGAGTTGTAAACGTAACTGAAAAGGCTGTAAACGCAATACAATCACGCATTTTATATACATGTTGTTAACGTAACTTACTATGTTGTTAATATGACTTACGAAGTTATAAATATAGTATAACATCTTGTAACCAATGACAGTGATTAAATTGCTTGGGGGTATTTTGGTAGATGGTCATTGGGAATTCATGTCAGAAAAGTCCCTAGGGACTTTTCTGACAGTTGACTTTTTAAATGGACTTTTGTGATATTTTTTTCCTAGATTGGGACCTAGCTGATATTTTCCCAACTTTATTAATTCCGTACTCTATTGTCTATAAAGTGAAGCCTCAACCATAGTTATGACTTATGGGTAAGATTGATTGATTAAATTCTCTTTTAGGTAAAATATTCATTCATCCAATCAAAAACAATTAGATCCTTGTTTAACTTATTTTTTATACAAATATCCTTGTCTAACTTACAATCACGTGATTTGGATTCACATTATTCAAAATTATTAAATATTTTTTCAAAAAAAGAGGGGCAAAGTCCAATTTCATGGTTGCCCTGAAAATTTTTTAGAGGGCAATTTTGTTTTTGTCATTATCTCAATTAATTTTGACCGTTAGTTAATTAAATATGTTAAGCTGATAGTTCACATGTTGTCCACATTATTTTTATTAATGTGTAAATTTATGATGAAAATCCATGTGTCATCTACTTCATCTTTTTTCAAAGTTAGATCTAAAATTTACGTGGCTAATTTGCACCTTAAAAAAATGATATGGATGACATATGGACTGTCAGCTCAGCATATTTAATCAACTAATTGTCAGAATTAATTGAGATAATGGCAGAGGCAAAATTGTAGCCTGAAAAACTTCTGGGCCTTGGCAAAAATGCCCCCTTAACCCTAAAATTAATGATATTGTGTGTTTTCCCACAGGTGAAAGTTAATTTCTGTTTTAAATTTTCCCAGAATCATGAGTTTCATAGATATATCAACTTAATATAATACGAAAACTATATATAATCTTCATTAAATATTTACTACTGATTTAAATTTCATTCATTTTATAATAATCTAATAAAGCTAGAAGGTGTTTATATATGTAGATGGCAAAAAAAAAAATGTGTATAACGTACGTGTGTCTTAAATGTGTCTGTCCGAATGTGAGTTTTTCTATAAGCAAATATAACCACTCCACACCAAATATATAAGATTAAAAACTACAAGTATGTGCCATGTGTGTGCTTGTTATTGGCTATAGTTTATAAATAGTACTTCCCCCCCACTTTTTATAAGAATCCGATAAGAGTTGTCTTAACATATAATGAGTCTTTTTCATTTGTGCCCCTCATTAATAATATATATTATATTAATTAAAGGGTTGGTGATACTTATATTTATTCTATTTTTTTCTTTTATTTGCCCCTTTGAAAATAAGGGCATACATGGAAAAAAAAGTTTATTTCAAGACATACTTATTACTACCTTCAGTCTTAAATATAAAACATAGTTGAAATTTTTAAAAAGATTAAGGAAGCTAAATAAATTACTTCAGAGTATTTATATTTACCGTTTTTTCCTTCAAACTAATTATTGTGACTTATAAACTAATATATAATTCAATGATACACAACATATATTATGATTAAATCATTTATTTAGCTTCCTTAATTTCTCCAAAAAAAAAAATCAAACATGTCTTATATTAAGGACTAGAATGAGTATTTTTAACTAATTTTAATCACTTTCTTAAATTGCGTAATTCAGTTATCGGGCTCTTATAAATAGGATCGAAGGGAGTATTTAATAAGTCAGCTAAGACACATATCAAACTAGCTAATTGACGTATATCAAATGGAGAAACTTAAAAGTTAGCTTCCATGTGAAAAGATTGGTATTTCTAGTAATCAATTATTAGCGTTTAACAGCTTATAATTATAAGATGTAGCTTAACAACGATATTGATGTTAGCTTTTACTAATTCTAGTGTATTTGTGTGGGGTTTTAATTTGTTTGTTCCTATCCTCTTCACCTCCCAATTCCTCCCCAGAATTATAAGATCATCTCGTTCATATAGAGGGTGTTTGGTGTAATTAAAGGGGGGGGGGGGAAGCGCTTTTATGTTTCATTTCATACAGCACAAAATCACTAAAAAAATAATGAGCTGGGTTAAACAAAATAAGTAATTGCTTGGATTAGCGGTTTAAGCTGTTTTTTCAGTGTAATTTACGATGTATGTATGAGGTAGATATATAAGATGAGTTTTGTCTCGACTTACGTGAACGTATTTTTGAAATGCTAACTTAATTAAACATGCACTAAGAGGGTGTGTACGATTAATTTATAAATTCCCATAAAATATAGGCCTATTTTATTTTAAAAAAAGACATACCGGAGAGAGCTGAGCAAGCATCTCCCACTCTCACTTCAAAATCAAGAATTTCATTCACTAAATAGTACAGAAAACTCTCAAACAAATCCACTTTTAAATTAATGAAAAGCCAGAAATTATGCGAAATCACAGAGTATAAGCCAGAAACCTGAGGTAGGTATGTTTCATTTAATTAACAAAGACCAGGTCACAATTAAATATTGGTGTCATTAAAAAGGGAGGGGAAAACTCTTTTATGTTTCATTTCATACCGCACAAAATCACTTAAAAAATAATGAGCTGGGTTAAACAAAATAAGTGATTGCTTGGATTAGCAATATATTTAAGCTGTTTTTTCAATGTAATTTACGATATATGAGGTAGGTATGTAAGAAAAATTTTATCCGGACTTTCGTGAACATATTTTTCTGAACGTTAACTTATTTAAGCGTGCACTAAGAGGGTATGTACGATTAATTTATAAATTCCCATAAAATATAGGCCTATTTTGTTCTTAAAAAAGACATACCGGAGAGAGCTGAGCAAGCATCTCCCACCCCCACTTCAAAATCAAGAATTTCATTCACTAAATAGTATAGAAAACTCTCAAGCAAATACACTTTTAAATTAACGAAAAGCCAGGAATTATGCGAAATCACAGAGTATAAGCCAGACACTTGAAAGTGAGATGGGATATAAGGAGTGATATGAAACATACTTGAACAAAGCAATCATGGAAGTGAAGCCTGATGAGGCTGGCTCCGATACGAGGATCGGTTTGAAAAGCACTCTGGATAACCGAAGATACGATGGCGGTGACGTTAGGGCATGTTTGGTTGTAGAATGTTGGACTTAGCTGTGCACGAGACACAGATATTGTTCCCAGAACCACAAATATGGCACCCCAAACAGCTCCCATCCTCACACCCACAAAACCCATTCCTTCTCTTCTTTCTCTCTACTGTGTCTGAAATATCCTAAGACTGTGGTTTCTGATTGTTGTTGGTGTTCTTTATTTATAGACGGACAAGATGGATTACGTACAATGCCAAATAATGGTGAATAAGCTATTCACATTTAGTTTGCTGTGAGTAAATGTACGTAAAAGGAAAAAATCAATATAAATAAAAGAGAACGAGTTAGCATGTGGTCGTAAAGGAAAGGTCTTGTTTTGGGGCAAATGGTAAAAAGAAAAGTCGAATAGAAATAGTTGATGATGGAGACTGAGAGTTTAGAATTCTCAGTGGATGAACGTGACTTTTTCCATAGGGGTGTTTGAATAATAATATTGACATAGAAGTCTTGGATTTAAAGTAATGAGTGAGTGATGTGTAACTAATTCGACTTTAGTGAGGTGAGAGTAGGGTTAATCCTAAAGGAAGATTAAAGTATTAGAGCATATCGTTGCCATGCATTATTCTTTTTAGGTACAGGCATATATATGTTTGTATACGAACGTGTTCGATGGATGAATTAACTTAATAATTCACACCTCTATTTATATTCTTGATTTGGACTAATAATATTAAAATTGAAAGAGGAGGGGTAATTAGTGGGGAAGAGTCAAACAGGGTGGGCTTTGCACTGTGGAGGGAGACATCAAATCAAATCTCATGAAGGTGCGTGGCACCGTTCCGATGAGTAAGTGGGTGTGGGTGCACGGTGGTGCGTGCTTGGGGGGTCCCTTGTGCGTGGGTGCTATCAAGCCCCACATCAGATGGGTGTGTCAGTGTGTATAAGTAGGACATTCGGGCCACCCGCGTTAGTTAGGTGGTTTTCCCTTCAGCCTTGGGAAAGAAACACGTATATTCACTCAGCCCTCATCCTCATGAGTCATGGCCACGCAATCACAACCACTCACACTTTTAATGGAAAAAAGTTACTTCAAGGGTAATATTGTCCCAAAATTCCTTTATAATATTGGGTGTTGTTGCAAGATACTCGGAAGAATTAATTTAGAATATTAAGTGCTATTGGGAAAATAATTTTCAAGGTGCTAGATGCATTTTAATCCTAAAATATTTCTAACTTTATAGAAACACTGTATTAATTAGAATTTAAATATTTTTCTAATAAATTGTAATAAGGATAATATTTAAAAAAAAGAATGCATTAACAACCCACAAAAATGACTTATATTATGTACTATTAGTTTCTCATACAAACGGTTTAACATGTAGGACCAGAGGAAGTATAATAAATAATTAGTTTCTCATACAAAGGGTTTAACATTTTCAAAGGCATGCAATATGAACGGAGACTTAAGCAGCAAGATTAGTGAGAAACAGTGGCAGGATTGGACAAGCTTCAATTGCTGTTTTAATTTGATGTTGTTCGTTCACCACGTCTAAACCCCGTCCTTGTTCACTCACTATCATATGACTGTTGATTTAACATGCATAAGACTTGTTTAGATTAGAGAAATTTGACTTGTCAAACATGAAAATACTTTGTTTTAACCAAAAAAACTAAACCATACACCGCGTACGTAGTTGAACAAAAACAATAGTCGAACTGTAGCCCGATGAGGCTAGCGTCAATCGGATCCCAATAACTCATCTTACGAATTACGATGTCAGTGACGTTTGGACTCCGCTGAGCAACCGTCCACGTCTTCACCGGCCATAATCCTACAGGCATCGCCACCACTCACCACAGTGATCCCATCTCTCTCTCTCTCATCACACACACAAATTTCATTTGCAGATCTCTAAAGGCTTCTGCTTCGAGCCTTCATTTTATAGAGATGGTCGATCGGAAGCAGGTAGTACTCAGTAGAAAGGTGCCCTGTACAAAATATTTAATTGTGACCTGGTCTTTGTTAATTAAATGCATTGTACTCATTAACTAATTAATTATATCTCACCTACTCAGCTAGCTGTGTCTCAGTGCTTTGATTGATCTATTTAATTATTTCTACCAAATACCACTGTTTTTCTTGTTCCACCTTTGAATTTGATAGTGGCTTCACATTATTATCTTGTTTGAGTCACCCATGTTATGATTCTCATCTTTACTTTTAACTAATTCTCGTATATCTAGGAGAGTTAGTTAACTCATTAATTATGAGTTAAGTTCTAATTTCGCTCTTATCTATGATTGATTTTAAAAGTCAACATGAATAAATTCCTTTTGTTTATTATAATTAGTAGGGATAAAAAAGTATAAAATGCATTTACTAAAACTGGACTTATAAATAAGATCAAATTTTTTGATAAAAAATGACTTATAAATAAGATCAGAGTGATATATACTACTTATCTATATAGTATATATTAAGGGTTCATAAGACGTTTTCGTTCCCATCGTATTCATTACTTGAACTTCGTGCATTAATCTCTTTTTCATGAATCATTTTTTTAATAACTTTAAAGATTCTGCTTACATTCTTTATTATCTACTGCAACAACTATAAAATACCACTTGAAATAACGTAGTTATTTTTTGTATTGTCGTATTATTCTTCCTTAATGAAAATAAAACAGCACGCAACAACATAAAATAGCTAGTCAAATTTATCGAAATGAAAACCAACTCAATTTGAAAATTTGATTTGCTGACCTTTCCCCCTGAAAAATTACGTTATTTAGTCAAGACGTGTGCTTTAATTTCCTACCAACTTATTTAGTCAAGACGTGTGCTTTAATTTCCTACCAAATCATGAATGAATAAATCTTTTTTTTTTTTTTTGCCAACATCATGAATGAATAAATTGGAATCGGCTCCTTTTCTTACATATAGACTGTTGGATTAAGGTTTTAACAGTCTAGATTTAACAAAAAGGATGGGAGCTAAATCCGAATAAATTAAGGTTAGGAAGTATGCTACATTCACACCTAGTCCCTTTGTATTTCTAATTAACTATTATACATATAAGCTAAAATCAATATTCACTATGTTCAATATCAATCTCAATTACTTTAGTTGTCACCGATATAAATTTTTTAAAGAAAAAAAGTTCCCATGCTTTAATTTCTTCATAATATATAAATATTTATAATAAATTATGTCATTTATATGTTGTGAATAATATTACACACACACACACACGAGATTTTCTTCCCTGAATCAGTTCCAAGTTCTAATAAATTTCTCTACCGTATATTTTATGGGCATTTTGGTTTAAATGAAGACACATTTATTTTTATTTATACATAAAAATGCCAACATTCTTAGATCTTTGAGAGAAAATAAAGACAATATTCTTCCAATGCATGGAGATGCATGCCGTCATCATTGAGGCACCACTACAAATAAAAAAAAAAAAAAAAAGAATATATTAGAGATGGAATTTATTTAGCAATGGAAAATATTTCGTCTCTAAAGAGAATGTTACTAATTCAGTTTGCGACGGAATTTTTAAATTTAGAGACAGATTAGAGACAGAATTTCCATCTCTAATGACAAATTCCGTCACTAATTTGTGGAATAGCCTATTCCTTTTTTGAGACAGAATTGTAACCGACTTTCCATGGCTAATTTGTGATTAGCTTGGGACGGAATTTCCGTCACTAGTTTTGTCAAGGATTAGAGACGAAACTTTTATCACTAATCCATCATTATTCCGTTACTAATTCATCACAAACTTAATTTTTGGTTTTTTTTTAAATAATGTTCTGATAGAATTGCCGTCACAAAGATGTCTCTAAAATATTTTAATATTTTCTTTCCAATTAATTTTTTTTTATTTTGAATTTAACTGTAAGTCAACGTTAATAATGGTTAAAAAACTGAAAGTGGAATTAAATAGATTATACATAAAAACAAATTTAAACCAAATTATAAAATGATAGTAAGTCTACAACCACAAAACATCAGAAGGACGTAGGTGAAAACATATATAATGTGTCAAACAAACCACACAAATTTTTAATGTAGTTAAACAACCTAGTAACCACCCTATCTTATGGTGTGTTATCATCAGCATCATGAGCTTCAGGGTTTGAATTGTTGACAGCCCTAGAGAGTTTTTGCTCAAGTGATTCCAACCTAGTTAATAGAAGATTAAATGAAATCAGCATCTAAAATGATTTAAACATTATAGAATAGAAGATACTATATACACACGTAACTTCTTTATCTGGTTTCCTCTTCCTTTTCCGTTAATTCCCTAGCTATATTGATACCACTATGCTCCAAACTTGTGAATTGGTAATGATATATTTTTGGCAGACAACAAACCTCTATTGCTTAAGGTGAAATTCTGCCAAAAAGCAATAATGGTTCAGCAACAGAAATTATGCAAAAGAACAAAGCTACTTCAATTGGAAACAACTTGAGAAGAATAAAAAATGTCTAGAATCAGGAAAAATTCCATTGTTGTTCTAAAATTTCAAGTATCTACTTCAAATTTTCCAATAACTTGAGAAGAATAAAAACTTTGTCCAGAATAGATCATTTTTTTATGGCAAAACAAAAAACAGAACATTTTTCTTTTTATTCAAATAGATTACCAAAGCCATATCAATATACCACTTCCTGCATGATGAGCATGGATTGGTTCATGTAAGGAAAAGATGAGAAAAACAAAACATTAAACAATGCCAGCTTGCAATAAGGATATCTTTAAGAACTCCCCGTGTTGCATTGTAATATGGCCAAAAAATCCATTCCAACCCTTTTCTCTCAACTGGCCATACTTGAAGATAAACGGTCACCCCTAAATTTGGATGCACAAATAAGAGCAAAAAATATATATGCATTTCTTTTCTTTTTGCCAGTTTGAATTCAATGTAGCAGTCAGCCCAAAGAATAAAAATATTTGGATAACTGATTTCTTTTCTTTTGTTTTTTTTCCTACGAACTGAATCATCAAATGCAGAATTTACCACCAAAACTTTCAGTTCTTAGGTTAAATCAGGTAGTAACAGTAAAAACAAGTGTATGCACAAGCTTTAGCTCAACCCACCTTTTGCAATTTAAAAAAACAAACACCAAGCTATACCAGCCGCTCCAATCTACACCAGGCACCTGAAGAAAAAGATTCTTTTAATTAGAAGATATCGGTAAGTGAATCACAGGGTATATCCAAGGCCTACTACTTCCAGCAACTTGGGAATCTGATGCGACAATGATGAGAACAAAAAAATAAATAAAGTTGACATTAAAAGAAATGTGTGTTGCTTGAAAGAATGATATGATATTAAAACAATACAAACCAATGGGATAGAATCAACCGCACCAACAAGAGCTGACGATAGCCACAACGCAATTATAGCACCTCCGCCATACAAGAGAACAGAACCCGTGTCATCTATGTCAAACTGGAATGAAAGGATGGAATTGAACTTAGGTTAATAGTATAGTCCACATTTAATCTAACAAATCAATGCCTTCAAAGAATTAACTTCAAAACCATATAGGATTTCATCAAAACCTAATCACACTGGATGCTCACTTCCTTCTATAGCTAGTTATATAAAAGAAACAGGACGCTAGGATAGGTCACACAAAAAGGTTAAAAGTCCATAAAAGGATGGATAAGAAATTAAAGCGGATGGAAAGAACCGCATAAATTTGGATACCATCAATAACCTTTACTGTCATTACAGCAACTAAATTTGGAAATAGGTCTATAACTGCATCAATAGATACATCTGCAGGATAGACAATTCACGCGAAGGAACATATCAGAAGGGGAAAAAAAAGATATTAAAAAAATTCTATGGAACATAGATGAATTCTTTTTCAACACTAAAAGCATCAATGCTGGATGAATGACCACAAAAAAGATAATATTTCAAAACTCTTGCTTACAGTTACAGGTCTAAATTCGCCCCAACTGTGGGATATACAAGAAGGGGGGGATTGGCAGACACATGTAAAGTTGCTCAGGTAACCGCTCAGGTTCAACACTACTGCCGAAATCTCATTAGACATTCTATGAATGCCATCCGTCATAAATAGGGTCATCACAGCAACAAGATTTGGAGTTTTAACCATAATTCAAATTGAGTAAATAAATACATCTGTTGGATCAACAATTCAATGTTCAACACAAAAGGCACAACTTATAACAAAAAAATAACAGGATTATGAGGGGGGAAGCAATGTTAAATTGTTATCTGGGTAAAGGATGAAATATTATTAGGACATGAGGGTTTCAAAAAGGACGATGTTGTTACAAAATTTTAATAATTACAAATTCAAAAACATTAAAACTGTAATCAGACAAAAGGGGGAGAAGGATGAATCCATGTTAGGTTGCTCGGATAACAACTCAGGCTCGTATCATCGAACATTCACAGTGTGGATGCTATCAACAATCTGTAGCGTCCTCATAGCAACTCAATTTGAACATGGGTCAATAAAAAAGGTCAAGAAATGCATATTTAGGATCAACAATTTAATGCTCAGAGCATAATGCATATTTTAAACAACAAATAAAAGGGATATTTGAAATTAAATAGACAAAAACATACAAAACAAAGATTTTTTTGGATGAAACAAGAATTGTTGCCAGAGAGGAAAGATTACACAAAAGGTGCAAATACCAAGCATAGAACAGTGGCACTTAACCCTTGTCAGTTAGGAAGGCTCCCTTCAAGACACCAAGGAATGAAAACCAAAGAACAACTCAAAATGTCTTGTCCCACATAAGTTCCAAGGGCTAGGAAGAAATTTTCTAGATAAATTAAAGCAAGTCCAATAATACAATATCGAAAAATAAACACCAGAAGGATTGTCTTATATGGTATATGGATTTAAATGGTTTTTATGAAACACAAATTCAAACAACTTTCAACGGACATTACACAACAGGAAAGTGAAATTCAATAGAAACTACAAGGGGTTAAAAGAGATAAACAGCCAAGCATATAGCATAAATATCTTCAATGGAATAGTTAAGTAATAAATCACTTCATGCAGATAGGAAGGCATCAAAATTGTCGTCACTGGTGGGTATAGACATGCCATGGATTACTAATATCAAATTGGAGTGAAGAAATGTAGTTCCAGCAACCTTCGTATTATCAAGTTTTTCAGCAAAATCAAACGGCTGCACTGACTCATCCACATGTGATTCTTCTTTTGTTTCTTCAGATGAAACGTTTCCACTTAATGCATTATTTTTGGTTGTTTTAACATCCTCCACAATTACTGCACGGTCTAGTTTCTCATCAACATATTGACTTGGCCCACCAGATGTTTCATCGGATATTTTTGCCCTTGGTGACACACAGATCAAGGAAGTTGAACCTGAACAAAAGGGGAAAAATACAACTTTTTTACTTAATACTGACGTTCATAATTGCTCTGCACTTAAAAAGTGGTGGTATAGAAAAAGCCGCAACCTTATGTTCACAGCAAACAGAGTCATAAGACATAGTTCGTCTACTCTTTTAAGTAGGAAATGCTAAAAATTTTCCAAGGTTCATTTTAGCAAGACAAACACATCCGTCTACTCAGAACTGACTTTGAGAAAACTACGACCCCACTAATAAGCTAACATGGATACATGAGTTGAGCACAAAAGTGTTCGAATAAAATTAGTAAGAGCGTAAAGAAAACCCGACAGGAAATAAATAAGTGAAATCATAATCTTTTACGATCGAGCTACCATGCAAGGATTTTTTCAAAATCAAGAGTGGCGAATCAGAATAAATAAACAGTAGTTCCCAACAGATCAGCTCAAGCCCAAACATATCCTTCTACTCTCACAAGAACAAACAAAAGTATGCAAAATAAATGTAAACGCCAGGGAAAATAGAAGAAAACAATACAAGGAACCTACTTTATGATTTCGATTGATACCGAATGTAAGGGATGGAGAACGTACGAAATCGCATGTTGCCAACGGTGTTAATCACGGGTTTTTCTGAGAGAAAGAAAGGGTTTAGGGAGGGAATGGGAAATTGGGAATCGAGAGGAATTCTAGCGCAAAAGGCATTAATCACAGGGGGTTTTCTGAGGAATTCCAGCGCAGAATTTGGGGGATGTGGCACACGGAACACAAGGACAACTCGGAGATCAATTGAAGAAGAACTCAGTTTCTATAAAGGATAAAGCAATAAAGAGACAGAGAAGGAACATAAAGAAAAGTGAAACATCACAGAACTGAAGGTTTCCAACAAACAAAGGACAATAAAATGAAAAGGAAAACAAACCAGATCGAGATTGATAGCGGCATGAGGAAGTTGAGAGATGAGAAAGAGAGAGCTCGAGAGAGGAGACGTGTGATGGCTGACCAAGAAGGGAGATGTTGGAATTTATTACTTCATCCTTGGTGGTGGATCAGGTTCAAGTCCGATTTAAAAAGGATTATTATAGAGAGGTATGAGTTATGAGTTATAAAGAGAAATATTCCGTATAGTTTAAAAGTTATATATATTATCCTATAACCGTACATTTATCTATTCATATATAATTCATATATAACCGTATATATACTATATATATATATATATATATATATATATAGGGTGTTGGATTAAGGGAGTAAACTAATGAAGAAATAACATACCGAATATTATTATTCTCCCTCTAAAATTTAAAAAAATGAGAGGATAAATTCTTGGTTTCTTTTATCCAAAATTATAATTTACCTACCCTTCCCTCCCCTCTCTCCCCTACCCTCCCCTCAAACCAAACACACCCTTAGTGTATTTGCTGTGTAACATGATCGGGGTCCGTATCGGTGCTCTGGTTTCGTGTGAGTACTTCAACGAGTCAGTCGGATTTCAGGTACGCCGAAAATTCTTATATGGTATCAGGACCAATTATTCTATAACCTAGGGAAGATGTTTTCTTGAGTCATGTATAATAGTTGTTTTTCCCTTTATTTTCTGTACTAATTGAGAATATGTGCATATTTGCTTATACCGATGAAATAACCAATGGTTATTACTTAACGGCAAAAAAAAAAAAAAAAACCAATGGTTATTACTTATTTATCTATCATTTATTCTTGAGGCCCTGTGATGTTTTTTTCCCTTCTCCTGCATTTTCTTGAGGTCCGTGCATTATATATATATATATATATATATATATATATAAGTTTCTTTTGATTTCAAGGGTCTATTGTTATATGCTTTCTCGTTTTTTTTTTCGGTTGGCAATTATAAGTCGCCCGGAATTTTTTTTTTATTTTCTTATTCCATTCATGATAAGAGAATGCGTGTGTTTTAAAAGGATACGAACCACGAAAGTTTCAAAAAAAAAAAACAAAAGGGAAGAGTCTCGGAAAAAAAAATATATTTGTGTTCTGTGTGTTCGAAACTGAATATTTTTTCCAGCGTAAAGACTGCTCTTCCTAAATTTTTGAGTTAGTTTGATTTTTATATGATCATTTTGAGGCATATATAGTATGTGCGTTTTAATCCTTTCACTGGATGCCTCTGGCTTATTTCTGTTCATCAATGTTCTTCATGTGCTATATATTGTTTAAAGGATGTATCGTAAGATGTTTCTAGTCATAAATTAATATAAAAAAAAGGGGATGAACATCTGAGTAACAGTTTCGTTCCTTGAACTTGAGTTTCAATCAAACTGATTTTAGACCAGGAAACAAGTCTAATTGAGTCTTTAGGCCGAAAAGTTTCTATAGAATTATATATGGTGAAAATACGATTAAAAAAAAAGACACTAAGAACACGGTAAAAGACCGTTGGAATCGCCGGATAAGAGTGGAGAACCAGACAGGTTCGACGGACCCAACACGTCACTCCAAGCCGGGTAAAAACGACTAGGCTGGAGGTTGAAGAAGCTCTAAACGGCGTGTACTTTTAGTGTTTCCTCCAACGGCATGTTGTTTTAGTTTAAAGTGCGTCTCTATCTCCATTTGTGAAACGGTGCATTTCACATGAAATTAAAAAAAAAAACGTTGGACGAAAAAGTGTGTGCACGTAAGGCATGCTTGGGCTTGTGATTGTGCTTGGTAACTCCCCAGTAGGCACGTGGTCCAACCTGAGATCATTGTAATGGCTCATGGTGTCTCTCTGATGCCAAGAGTAGGTATTGTTGACTTTCCTTTTTATCCATTACAGAATTTTTGTCCACCTTTTTTTTTTCTAGGGCGTGTGAAGGAGTGTTTGAGTTCCGATTGAAGTCTGATTTTTTTTTCCTGAAGACAGAGAAATTAGAACACGATGCTTTCTTTTATTCTCAAAATGAATATGAATAAAATGGTATAATTTTCAGAATCTGAGTTCGATGTGGCATAATAATTTTATAGATGAAAACATCTCCATGTGTGTGGATGGGTGGGTGTGTTGAGACTGCTTTTTTTTAAAACTTTGTCCTTTTTACCTTATGAAATAGAAATAAATTTGAAATGAGATTTTTCTTCCCATAAGTTAGTTGGAATTTGTATATATATAATTTCACACATGTGACCATAAGTCAATTTTGAAAAAATCTCTAAATTCATTATCTATATTTTGACATACAATATGTCAATTTTGAAATATATTTGGATCTATTTGTAGAGTATATAAATGTAAAGTAATTAAGTAAGTTGTAATTAAGTAGTGCTTAGGACAGTTGGTTTGTATATTAGGTGTTATGTGGTGCTTAGGCCCACCAGCTCGTTGGGCTGAGCCCAAGTCAAGTAGATCCAATGCAGTGGAACTCTGTATATATATGTGTGTGCTTGTATCCAGATGGTAGTGTGGTGAATGAATAATATTTCTTTGGCTATATGTTTAACATGGTATCAAAGCTAATGTGTTCATGATTATATTGCAAATTAGAGTCAGTCCCCTGATTGTGAACAGTTCTGGTCATGGAGGAAGATGGCAAACCATGAGGGATATCAAAGAAATCAAAATCAATATTACTATCTTTTCCTACTCCCCCTTGATCAGAACTTACACAATCAACAAAAGGAAATTTATTTTCTATAAAAGTAACATGTCTAGAAATGATACGAGACTTAGTCTTAATATTGTATAGTAGGTATCCCTTTTGAGTGTTAGGATATCCTAGAAAAACACATGCTTCTGCCTTATTTTGTAATTTATCTATAGAATTCAAAGTCATGGCAAAAGCTAGGCATCCAAACACTCTAAGGTGACTTACTAAAGGAGGTCTCCCATATAGCAGTTGATATGGTGTAGAGTAGGACAGATTTCGAGAGATGGGGTTCTATTAATCAAGGATGCAGTAGTTCGGACAGCTTCCCCCCAAAATTTAATAGGTAAGTTTGCTTTATTCATAATACTTCTAGTGATGTTCATCAAATGCCTATGTTTCCTCTCAACAACCCCATTTTGTTGTGGGGTGAAAGGACAAGACCTTTGATGAAAAATCCCCAAATCAGAAAAGAAATGTCCTAATTCATGATTGACAAATTCAGCCCCATTATCTGTCCTAACCGTTTTAATCCTGGCAGAAAATTGATTTATGGCATAATGAATAAAGATTTTCATAAATTTGGGAGCCTCAGATTTAAAATGCATAAGGAAAACCCAAGTGCCTTTGGAAAAATCATCAACAATAATTAAAAAATATCTATATCCCTGATGTGTGGGTACCTTATAAGGAACCCACACATCAGCATGCAACAAGTCAAAATAACATTTGGATTCAGTTATACTAGAAGGAAAGGGTACACGAGAATGTTTGCTCTGAATACACACTTCACATTTATCATTACTACCACCAGATTCAGAAATTCTTACATCAATTAAATGTCTCAATATATCTATAGGGGCATGTCCTAACCTAGAATGCCAGAGTAAATCATTGATATTATTTGCATGTTCATGCTTATTTCTAAATTTCAGCAAATCAGAATTGCAGCATCTTTTGAGCAACTATAGTCCTTTAGAGTGATTACCAATCCCTCTGATCGTCCCATTGGACGTGTCCTGCAAGACACAAAATTCAAGGAGGAAAGAGGCAACACAAGCATTATCTAACGTGAGCCTAGCTACAGAAATCAAATTATAACAAAATTCCTTAGCATACAAAACATCAGTTAACACAATATGCTTAGTAAGTTTGACATTTCCAATATGTGTGATCCTAATCCCCTCTCCACTTGGGACTCTAACATACTTAGTAGGCCCTAAATATGGTCTCCAGCTATCTAGTCGATTCAAGTTATTTACTATGTGACAACTAGCACCTGAATCTAATATCCATTGAGTTGCAAGATTAGAGTCCATACCTGGTGTGGTTGCTTGCACACTGATAGCAGCTTCATGAGGGTCAGAATCACATTTCAGCATGTCAAGAATCTTCTTATACTGCTCCTGAGTAAAGAAGGGTGGTTGATGCACTTGGTCAGCATCCTGATCCTTTCCTGATGGCTTATTCTGAGCATCATTGATTGCCGGATTAGCTTGTTCCTCTCCTGGCCTCTTATTTCTGGATTGGAGAAAGCCGGGAGGGAATCCAATAAGCTGATAACATGATTCCCTTTGGTGGCCCCTTTTATTACAATAGCTACAGATATCCTGAGAGGACCCACGTCCTCTCCCTCTGCCTCTTCCACGTCCACGTCCACCCCTGACCTGATTTGAGGCTTGAGAGACCATCACTGTGCTATCACTAGGTGTAGACTGATGACCATATGACAGCTGTCTCTGAGTCTCTTCCTGTGTGACCATTGAATAAGCTTGATTGGGAGATGGTAGAGGACTCATGAGGAGTATCTGGCTTCGTACTTGATGAAAAACTTCATTCAAACCCATAAGGAATTGAAAGAGACGTTGTTCCTGAACTGTTTTACTATAGTCTCTGGATGAAATGTACTGACAGCTAGGAATGGGAACTAAAGCTGCATGTTCGTCCCACAGTTCCTTAAGCTTTGTATAGTAGGTAGAAACTGACATAGTGCCTTGAGAAAGAGAGCTAATGGATCTGTAGAGGCTGAAAATTCGTGCCCTATCAACAACGTCAAACCGCTCTTTCAGGTCCACCCAAACAGCTTGAGAATTGAAAGTAAACACCATTCCACTTGCAATATCTTTGTCAACTGAATTTATAAGCCATGAAAGTACAACCGCATTACAGCGGTCCCATTGTTCCTTGTGTCTATCCTCTTGTTGCTCTCCGAGACAGGTCCCTTCAACAAAACCCAATTTATTTTTACCAAGAAGGGCGAGTCTCATGGCCCTACTCCAGACAGCATAGTTCTTATGTGGACGACCTTATGATAACTGGTAGTTGCAGTAAAGGAATCAATGATGTAAAGAAGTTTCTGCATGGGGAATTCAAAATTAAGGACCTTGGGATACTGAAATATTTTCTTGGTTTAGAAATAGTAAGATCTAAACATGGAATTCTTGTTAATCAGAGAAAATATGCCACTGAACTCATAGATCAAGTAGGGTTGGATGAATCTGAAACTGTACTAACCCCTATGGAACAACACTTGAAGCTCACAGCTGGAGCAACTAGATCAAATCACTATCTTGATGATGGAGGGCCTTATAGAAGACTCATTGGTAAGTTGTTATATCTCACTTTGACTAGACCTGACATTTCTTTTACCGTGCAGGTGTTAAGTCAATTTATGCAAGAGCCAAAACAATCTCATATGAAGGCTGCATTAAGATTGGTAAAATATTTAAAGGATAGTCCTGGTAGAGGGATTTTCCTTTCAGCTGAAAATTCATCTGTTTTGGAATGCTATTGCGATTCTGACCATGCAGGTTGTGCAAACACTAGACGTTCTGTAACAGGGTTCCTTATGAGATTTGGGAGCTCTCTCATATGTTGGAAGTCAAAGAAGCAAAGCGTAGTGTCGATTTCATCTGCAGAATACAGAGCACTCAAGATGGCAGTTGTTGAGTTAACTTGGATAGTTGGTCTGATGAAAGAATTACACATTAATAAGGTTGAGCCGGTGAGAGTGTACTGTGACAGCCGTTCTGCCATCCACATAGCAACAAACCCAGTGTTTCACAAACGGACAAAGCATATAGAAGTGGACTACTATTTTGTGAGAGAGAAACTATTGGCAGGAATGATTAACTTTCAGCATGTACGTTCAGAGGAGCAATATGCAGATATTTTAACCAAAGCACTTGGTGGAGGACAACATGAGTACATTCTCAGCAAGCTGGGCACTTATGAATATAGGGTGCCCAACTTGAGGGGGAGTGTAGAGTATATTAATGTAAATTAATTAAGTAAGTTGTAATTAAGTAGTGCTTAGGACAGTTGGTTTGTATATTAGGTGTTATGTGGTGCTTAGGCCCACCAGCTCGTTGGGTTGAGCCCAAGTCAAGTAGATCCAATGCAGTGGAACTCTGTATATATATGTGTGCTTGTATACAAATGGTAGTGTGGTTAATGAATAATATTTCTTTGGCTATATGTTTAACACTATTTTGAACATTTTCAGAGCTATTATAATGATTTTTATTTGTTTAAAAATTCTTAAAATATTTGTAATGATTTATTCCATTTTACTTGAGATAAATATGAGTCACAAGAGATTTTTAAAAGCACTTAAATAAAATTTATTTTAGTCTTTTGAATAATGTTTTTATTGAAAAACATATATCTAAACTTGAACGTTATCTTGAGAGAAGATCAAGATGAAAGAATCCAGAGTAAGGTTATAATTGATCCTGAAATGGAATAAGAGGAGTAACTGAAAGAGAACTGAGAAAATGATGCTTAAGAAAGACTTGAATTTCCTAAATCTTAAGAAAGTCAATGTCAAGATTTGAATCCAAAGCAACCTGAAATGAGGTAAAAGTAAAGGATATACTGAAGAAGCAATATCAGATCAAAGTGAAAGAAAATCTCAAATGTAGAGATTTCTTAATAAGTCCAACCTCTGGATCATGGGGGAGTTTATGAAAATGTCACTCTTTGAGTAAGGAGTGAAGGTCCATCTTAAGAGACAAAGTCCAAAGCCTAGTCTAAATCCTTTTAGAAAAAATACAAAATGTTTCTATTTAGGAAACAAATATAATTTGAATAAGAAATATAGGATATTTTTTATAGAAAATTTGAAAGATTGTTGAAATAATAGATGGCACAAAATACTTGAAACTTGAGAAGAAAAAATTAGTTGTGGAGAACATGTCAAACTAGGTTTGAGAAACATGGAGACTTAACCCTTTTTTTTTTATTAAAGCATTCGGTATCCGGCGCTTTTTCTGGGTCCTGGCCTTCTTTGGGCCAGGTAAACCTGAACAACCGACTACTCCAGATTCGAGCCTGGTCGGACCCTTTGGGTGTAAAGCTCTCCCTCCAGCAGAGACTCCATCCACCGATCTCGAACCCGAGACCTTGTGGAAGGGACCCAAGTGCCGAACCACTTGAGCCACTTAAAACATGGAGACTTAACCCTTTATAGGAAGTATTTTTTGCTGGAAATTAAAATGTGTATAAATGAAATGCATGGAGAACTTAGAAAAACTATTAAGCTTTCCCAACTCCTAGATAAGATTTTAATAAAACATTATGAATATAATGTGATGAAAGTATGAAGAAGTAAAAGTCAAAACACTCTTTATCAGTGGGAGCTTTTGAAAAATGAGTCTTTCAAAAGCTCATATGCTCTATCTAAGTGGGAGCTCTTAGAAAATGAGTCTTTTAAGAGTAATAATTAAGCATCTTATTTAAGGTACTTGTATGAATTTCTTGATAGATGATAATGACATAATTGGAATCTATGTGATGGGAGGTACAAACGTATTCTCCTGATCATAGACCCAATGATATTGTTATTTTTATGGTCAAGAATAATACAAATACATGATGTTGTATATTTCAATGTGTTATATTATTGATAAGTTCTTGGATTAAATAAATTATGAATAACCCTATTTGTGGGATAATTTGAGTGGTTAAGCCAAGAGAGGCTACCAAGAACATAATTTGTAAACTAAATAAGGACAATCAAAATATCTGGCATTTATAAAAATAATTCGTTCACAAGCCATTGACAAACGGTCATGGTAATACTAAAGTTGAGATGTTAGTTTAGTATAGAAAAGATTACGATACCTATATGGGTTGACAAGGGAAACAAAATAGTATGAATTGCCCTATAAAATTGTATAATTGTTATTCAATTTTTCTTTTAATAAATTTCTTTGGTTGGTAAATTCTTTATGCATAATTGCATTGTCATTTCTTCTAATTTAAGTATTGATTTAAATATATGTCTTGCTAGGCAAAAACATAGAATTTGGTTTTAGAAATAGCATAATGAAAAATTTTCAGTAAGATACTAGAACTAAGTTTACATTGCAATTATTCTATTTCGTTGCATGTGATCCTATAAGTTTGAAGGTAAGACACAGAGCTGAGTAAATTATTACCTTTGTTGATAATTTCTCGTGTTATTACTTAATTTCACATAAGTCTGAAGATTGTTGCTTTAAACAATATGTGAATGAAGTTTGAGAATCAATTGGATAGGAATTTTAAAGGCTCATGAACTGATAAAAGGAATGAGCATTTATTTGACCAATTTTCAGTTAGCTCTGTGGAAATAAATGGATAAATAAGTAGATAACTATCCGAGGAACTCCATCACCAAAAAGGAGTTTATAAAGACATAATGGAATGCTATTAGACATGGTTAAACATATTATGGCTCATGTTAACCCACCAAATGTGAGTAGGAGAGTATTATCTAGTCCACTTTTGGTGGATTAGTACACATGCACACATCCTTGGCTTCATCAAGTTATGTGGACTTGATTTTAACCATATACCCTCTAAAGTAGTCACTACCATACCCTATAAATATTGGACTAAATAAAAGTCAAATTTGAGTTTTCATATACCATAAAGGTCGGTTGCAAATTCCCATAGTGGTTGTAAGTGGGAGCTCATAAGGGTTACGTTTTTAAGAGTGAAATGATGATAGAATTATGACCAAAAAGAATTGAAAGGTACCACATTTGTTATGAATTAGTTTTCAATTAAGGGTGAAACAAATCACATTACATCTTTTTGCAAGATGCAAGGACAAGGCAGTATAAAACATGTCAATAATCCTTAACTATTTTTTAGAGTGGGAGCTTAGAATGGTCAATAAAGAGACCAAACAAAATAAATATGAAATGCAAAAAGCTCATAAGAAAAGGGATAACCGAGAAAAATATTCATGGTTATTCTAAAGGAGGATTATGAGTCACATTCTGTACAATAGGCCATGTCAAGGGAGAATGGAAGAAAGCAATGGAAAGGGAAGTGAATTCTTTGAGAAAGAATCAAGTTGAGAATCAGTTGATCTACTGCCAAGTCAAAAGGGCTATTGAGAACTAGTGAGTTCTATAAGTTTAAGAGAAAAGTGGGTAAATCAATTGACATGCACAAGACTTGTTGTTACAGAGGGATATGCATAACATGAAGGTATTTTTCTCACTTGTTGTGCATTTAAATTAGTTTTAATATAGCAATAGTTAACTATTTGAATTTAAATTTACATCATATTTATGTAAAACATACACTTTGAGTGATGATCTGGATGAAGAAATCTATATGTAGTGACTATTAGATTTCACTAAAAGCGGTATTTAAAGTTTCACATAGTGGTGACTTCATGTGTTTTTGTAGAAGTCCTTTTATGGATTGATACAATCATCTATATAGTAATGTTTAATGTTTTGAAAGAGAGGTAACCTAATGTATTTTTCAAATGGTTGAAGAGAACCATTGGTAAATGATTTGTGATGATATATTATTAGACATATATAGTTTGAATTTAGTGATGCCTATTAAAGAATGGTGCTAGTAAGTTTTGAAAAAGAAGTTCATGGGTAAAGCTGTTAGATTTGAGGTCCAAAGAAATGGTTTAAGAAGAATCCTCTCTTTTACAAGAGAATTACATTAAGAAAATTCTTAAGTGGTTCAAAATAAGTTAATGCAATCCCCTGGTGACTTTAGGAGTGAGTTTAGGTCTTGATAAATTTTCCTGACTAAACCAACCAAGAAGATAATGGAAAAGAATGTCCATATAGATGCTTTTAGTAGTGTGATGTATGCAATGATATATACAGGACCAGATATATACTCATGGTAGGGCTTGTAATTCAGTACTAGTCTAACCATTATGAGAGACATTAGATGGTTTCACATAAGGGTCTTGAGATACTTGTAGAGTAAATTGTTTATGCACGTTCAAAGTATGTGCTGTGGTAGTACAAGAGGCTATATGACTGGTAATGTTCATAAAACATGAAAGATTTTGAAAATGAGAATTCAAATCTAATGTCAAAATATTGTGAGCACACGAAGCCATTGCCTAAATAAAATACCTGAAGCATAATTGATAGATTAAATGCAAAGGTATAGCTACATGAAAGATGCTATAACGCATAAAGTTAATGTTGAACAACATATTCATATGCAAAGTCCCCTAATTAAACCTAATGACTGAGGACATGTATGAGAAACATGTTAAGTTCTTTGGCATACATATAGTATAGAATAATGATACTTCATTTTGGCTTTTAATGAGTGTGTAAGTATACAATTTCTAGTGTGTCGCATAGGTTGGTGAGGTTGTCTTTCTCACACAAGCAACCGCCTTTGACATTCAGGAAAAGTGTGCAAAGATGAAACAATTGTGTTCACCAGTAAAGTAGCAAGAGTGCTAATATGGTAGAGAAGAAACACAAATTATAACATCCCAAATTTTATATTCACCTAAAATATAATGTAATTAATTGAGAAATTCAATGAAATGGCGAATATTTAAGGCCAAAGGAATTAAACATTGAAAATTGAAAGTTGAATAGTGTTTTCAGTGAAATCGCATGTGAGGCAGTGAGTTTGTCATGTGGTTTTGAAAGACCAAATGATGAGCAAAAATTATGAAATTTTACAGGATGAAAGTAGACATCCTAAGATTTAATTTGATAGGTCATAAAAATCAATTGAAGCTATATAAAAAAAGATATGAATTGTTAAAGTTAGCCCAGAAAATATGGAAAGTTTCTAGAGCAGCGGTTAAAGATTTAAAATCTGGGAATAATATGATCCAAGCTAGTAAAATTCCATATTTTTCCTTGAAACTAGACTTAATAAGGGTTCCATAATCTTTGGAATCGCTTCGAAACGATGTCTACAAAATTAGTTATGATTTTTCAAAGTTATGGCAGAAAATTTGCCAGAATTGGCATTATTCCAAAAATTGAAAATAAAATGTGTTAGAAATTGATTAATGTAATTAGAATGCCAAGTGTCATGAACATATAAGGAGGGGATTAAATTATAATGGATTTATATGAGCACATGTCAAATTGCATTAAAATAATGCTATATGGACAAATAATGATGAAATGGTATGCTACATTAAGTGCTAGTTTGGTTAGTTAGGAGAGAAATTGGTTTAGTTGAGTCATGACAAGGGGGAGCACGTTTTTTTTTGTGAGCAAGACAAAAGATGGGAAGGCATGGCATAAAGTTAAGGGAGTATGGCATAAAGGAGAGGGTATGGTGGGAGGTATGGTTGGAGGGATGGTGCATGCAAGGTGGAGTGATCTCAACCATTGATTAAATCAAGGGCTAGAAGAAAAGATGACTAAGTTAATACACATTTTCCCTTCCTCCTTCATGTGCATTTCATCCAACCACAAGGAAAAGAGAAGAGAAAGTGAGCTTGTGAAGTTCTTGGGAGGTTTAGAGAGCAAGAGGAAGCAAAGACTAAGGTAAGAGTTTGATTTTCAAGTGATTAAGCTTCTCACTAATACAAACTAGACATTTAACGACCCTAAAGGACGTCCCTTTTTAAATTAGGGACGCCCAAAATTCAATATTTAGCGGGAAATATTGGCGCTGGTTGAATTTAAAAAAAATTTGTACAACTTTAGACGTCCCCAGAGTCTTTGGGGACGTCTAAAGTGCCACTTTAGACGTCCCCAGAGACTCTAGGGACGACTAAAGTGAGGTTTAGACGTCCCCAGTTTGACTGGGGACGTCTAAAGTGAGCTTTAGATGTCCCCATTTTGACTGGGGACGCGGAAAAGCTTGTCAGACGCCCATCCCATCAGCAGCAGGCCAGCAGCTTTATTTTCCTTCCCCAAGCTTCATTCCGTCTTCCCCCGTGAGCTTTATTCTAGCTGTCTTCCTCTTTCCCCTTCCCCTTGCTTCATTTCCCGTCTTCCTTCCTCTTTCTCAGTTCGTTGCTGCAACTTCCTTTCTCGTGCTTTCTCCCCTGTCTGCCTTCCTCTTTCTCATAATCATATTTTTATTTTCCCCTCTCTCTTCTTTGATGAGAGCACCGTCGTTTGTGTCTCCCTCTCACAACTATTGTCTTCCTAGCTGGTGGCATCGTGAGTCGTCTTCATTTCCATCATCCACAGGTTTGTCTCTCACTCCCACAACTTTGGATACAAATGATTGAACAAATACTTGTAAGTGTTAATTTAAATCAAATTATGAAACTAGAAAAACAGAGTAACTTGTATATACATACTTTTAATCTGCTTCTAATTTGCTTGATATGGAAATGGACTATCAATATTGCATACTTGTTTTTTTCGTCAGCAGACCTCAACACGGTGATGTGTGTATATATATAGACATGAGTTAAAAAAATGACAATGATACTTAGGAATGAATTTGGTTTGGTTTAGGTTAGTCTAGTTTAACATTATTCAAAAGTCAACTAAATTACAAAAATTGCCTCAAATGCGTGTATGGTTTTGGAATGTTGATGAGGTACAATATAATACAACATCAATTATGCCATAAAATAGGTATGACACTTTTTTTCTAGGGTGGTACATGCATTCTAAGAGAGCTTATTTCTTATGATGGGATGAATAATACTTATCTAAAAATTGTGGAGGCTTGAAAATTGTTTAGTTGGAAGCTTTGAACTTGGCATGGGTTGCTTGGTAAAAAAAATCACAATGATACATTGTCTTGAATATGAATTGCCTTAATTAATTTAGTTTCATTTAAATTAAGTTGAGACTGTTTGTTATTTTGATTTTGGGATGTCTCACTTTTAAGGGGAATTTTGGGATGAATTTCTAAGGTGCGAATTAGAGTTGTGTTGTTGTACATACTATTAGATTGTTGGATAACGCGTTTATTAGATAGTGCTGAACTACTGTTGTTTCCATTATGGTTTATGCAATATTTCTTCTATCCAATTTCTGCAGTTTAAATTTGCCAGACAGTGATGTATATATAAAAGGCAATAAAAAAACTTTAGATGTCCCCAGTGCAAACTGGGGACATCTAAAGTGGTTCACCAGCTAATCCCACGTAATGATCGAAAAGACTAAAGAGACAGAAAGGGAGAGAAGTAGAGACCGATCGGAATCGTTAAGTTATTAGATGCAGTATGATGCAAAGAACATTTAAAGAGATGAAGGTATAAAAACTGATATTTATTGAATGATTAAAATGATACAGACATAAAGAAAATTACAGAGAAAGCAAGAAAACACACAAAGGTTTATCAACCTTAGAGGAGGAGGGGAGAGAGAATTGAGTCGTCAACACAACTCGGGGTACCTAACAACTGAAGCGAAGTGCCCTTTTATAGGCGTCCAAACCAGTTACTATGCACCATGGTAAAATTACTTTAACCTGAGTAGAAAACATGTTACTCGGGTAAAAGTAAAAGTAAGTTACATAATTTTGTCTGCTAAAGTAAAATAAAGGTACAACTTTTACAAAAGCAGAGAATCTTTTGAGTCAGCAAGTCTTGGACGGATATGCCGACAGTTTTGTACCGGAATCAATCTTCGCCGAGGCTAATGATTTCATCATCCGATTCATGTCCAAAGTATCGGGCCGGGTCTTCAGGATCCGACTCTTCTGAGGATTGGGCCGATGGACTGGACTTTTGTTCTTGGGTTTGGAGAAGCCCTAGTATTTCATACAGCTGTTCAGTTAGGGCCTGCTTGTTAGTTGCCGAGGCTAAACATGCTATAATTTTTGCCTTTTGGTTAAGGAACACAGCTAATTCGTGATCTCCTGCCATTAGGGATTTTGGATTTCTTCTAAACCACTTCTTGAGGTTCGTTTCTGACACATTGTTAATGTGAGGAAACTTTGCCCACCATTTAACAGAAGAGGTTCTTTGCAGCATTGGGAACAATTTTTGGAACCTTGAAGGACCATATTTGTAGCTCCATTTGAAAACCCAGGCTAAACCAAATTTTGAAAAATAATGAAGATCTGCTAGGAAGGGATCTTCACTAAGATTGATCCGACTCTTGAAATAGTCGAACCCAATTTTCGCTGTAGTTGGTAAAATCTCCTGGATAGGACCAAAATAGTCCCACCATTGGTTAAACCACAGTGAAAATTGGTAATTTATTTCCAAGTCATATGAGAACATAAAAAGCCAAGTATAACTAAAACTTAGGTTTTGGTACCAAAAGGTACACCACCACGCATCCAAATAATCCCAATATGTGAAACCAATTGGATCCGCATCTTTTATCGAAAATTTTTTTCTTTTGTTGAGGTCTTGACCCCAATCTTTTGGTGATAAAAATTTCCTGAATCTGAAAGTAGAATAACCATGAATATTTTTATCATCAGGATGATTTTTATCCACAAAATGTCTTATTTCTGTAGATTCTATATCTACAAGAATAAATTCATAAAATTTTTGTGTTTTCTCCAAAGATTTTGCAATAAAATGAAATCCTTTCGGATAAATTTTTGCTGCCAATGCAACAGGATTTTTATCACAGAAACCTGGTTCTGTGTGGAAAAGGTTTAAGACCTTTTCTGGTTTTAACACAAAAGTGGTTTGTGTTGGTTGGGAATAGATAGCTAATTCTTTCGAGGTTGAACCAGCCTTTGAAATTGTTTGTGAAGTTTTTTGGATTACCAAAGCAAGAGACTCTGGATCCAAGGTAAATTGTTTGTGTGGAAAAGGTTTAAGACCTTTTCTGGTTTTAACACAAAAGTGGTTTGTGTTGGTTGGGAATAGATAGCTAATTCTTTCGAGGTTGAACCAGCCTTTGAAATTGTTTGTGAAGTTTTTTGGATTGCCAAAGCAAGAGACTCTGGATCCAAGGTAAATGGGGTTAATGCTTTGGAATGTTCCATTTCGGTAACATTAGCCCATGTTTTGGTTGGCAGTTTGGCCAAATTTTGATTAGCCTGTAAGGCTAAAAGGGTTTCAATTGGAAATCCATAATGAGATGGTTCCATTATGGTTCCAGAAGATTTTTGGATGGGTTTGGTCCCTGAAGGGGACCCTTTTTGGTGGATCGAAGATCTTTGGGTCAATGACCCTTTTGACATTTTGATTGCAGCCTTGAGTTGGGCTGCTTCCTCTTTTGTGATCCTTTCTGGATCTTCTTTTGCTTGGGCTTTGGCCCTTTGCTTCTTTTTCTTATCTCGATCACTCATTTGTCACCTTATTTCGCCTGCAAGAACTCTCTAGTTAGAAAGTTTGGTAGGGAATTTGAAGCACCTTTGATAAATTCAATTTCAAAATCAAAGACACTTAAAATTGCTTGCCAATGAGCAAAAATTTGTTTTGATGCAAGGTTTTTAACATCTTTTTGCAAAACATCTTTTACAGCTTTGCACTCAACCCTGATAAGAAATTTTTGATTTAGCAAATCACTTTGAAACTTATTTATGCACAAAACAATTGCTAAAATTTCTTTTTTAATTGTGGAATAGTTCTGTTAAGCTCTATTCCAATGTTTTGAAGTAAATGCAATGCAATGCTCTTTACCATCAGTTTTTTGTTTAAGAATGCCACCATAACCTATGTCAGAGGCATCAGTTTCAACAATTTTGAATGCTTGTGGATTTGGGAGATACAAGCATGGAAGATTTTTGACCAAGGATTTGATTTTGATAATCACATTAGTGTGGTCATCAGTCCAAGGGGGAGGAGTTTTTGAAAGACGCTCATGGAGAGGCTTGATGACATTGTTTAGGTTAGGGATGAAATCACCTACGTAATTTAAACAACCTAAAAATCTTTGTAGTTGAGTTTTGTCCAGAATTTGATCCGGGAATTTTTTGGTAAACTGAATTGCTCGATCAATTGGAACAATAGTTCCTTGGTATATATGATGACCAAGAAACCGGATTTTTGTCTGAAAGAGACTAATTTTAGTTTTAGAAACTGCTAAGCCATTAGACCTAGCAACATCCACAAAGATTTTTACATGTTTGAAGTGTTGATCAATTGATTCTGAAAACACTAAAACATCATCAATGTAGACAATAATAAACTTTGTAAAAGGATTGAAAATTTCATTCATAACCTTTTGAAATTCTGAGGGTGCATTTTTTAACCCGAAAGGCATAACGTTCCATTCATATTGCCCAAATGGGACTGTGAATGTAGTCTTATACCTATCTTTTTCTGAGATTTGGATTTGCCAAAAACCAGATTTCATATCAAATTTTGAAAATATTTTGGCCTGATGAAGGCGGTTTAAAAGATCTTTTTTATTAGGTATAGGATACCTAATCTATTGAAGAGCTTGATTAAGAGGTTTGTAATTTATTACAAGTCTTGGAGTTCCTCTTTCAATTTCAGAATTTTTGTTTACATAGAAGGCCGCACACGACCAGGGACTTTGGCTTTTTCTGATTAAACCCTTATCAAGTAAATCTGAAATTTCTTTTTGGCAATGTTCCAAGAGTTCTTGGTTCATTTGAATTGGACGAGCTTTTGTTGGGATTGCTCTTTCATTGAAATCCTTTTCGTAAGGCAAATCAATTATATGTTTTTTTCTTTCCCAAAAAGCATTTGGAAAATCAGAACAAATTATGTCTATAATGTTTTTCAAAACATTTTGGATTTTTTGTTTTAGAAAAGGTTTCTCCAATTGGTTTTCAATTGTTTTGTAAGAAACTTCTTCTTTTAGAAAATTGATTTGACTTTCCTTATACTCAATTTGGTTTATAAATTTCGTATAAGGTGGATCAACAAGTTCAAAGAAAACCCTTTTACCCATAACATCATATTCAATTCCTTCATCTTTTGTTAAGAAAGGTTTTAAACGACTGATGAAAGGAGATCCAAGAATTACATCTTGAGATAAAACTTTCGCTAGAATAAAAACTTCTTCCATTTTGACACCATTATTCTCAACTACTGCATTTGAAAGCTTATAGTTGACATTTAATGGAGATTTGTTTGGTCCACAAAGTCTTTCTGTGGTTTTCTGAAAGAATTTTGTTGGAATTAGACCTTCTCTGATACAGCTTAGAGCTGCACCAGTATCCCATAAAGCTATTGTTTCTAATATAAAGGAATTAGCAACAATAATTTTGACTGGCACATGCCATTTCTGGACTAAAATTCTTGATATAATATTCAAGAAATTCTCAGAAGGTGTTTCATCATCTTGCGATGAGTTTTTAACTTCTTCGACTTTCTTTTCTTTATCAAGACTTTCTTCCTGAATTTGATTTAAAATAAGAGAATGGAATTCCTAAGTATTCTTCAGGTTTCTTATCTCTTCTTTTAAATTGTTTATTTCATTCTGAAGGTCAGAGATTGAAACAGGTTTTGGATTAGACTGAAATCTTTTGATTATTTCAGAAAAATCATATTTTGTTTGCAAATTCTTTTGCAAATATTTTTGGTTTGGTTTTGAAGAAGAAGAAGCAGTGCTTTCCCTTAGTTTATTGAAAAATTTAACCTTTTCTTCATTTGTTGGAAGAGAGTTAATTATTTCAAAAACCAAATCTTCTTCAATAACGTTTATTTGTAGACTGTCTATTCCGGGACCAGTTAAGACCGATTCCTTGAATGGGTCATCAAGAACAAACTTTTCTGAACTCTCAGCAAACGTGTCAAGACAGTTTATTTGAAAATCATCTTCTTCAGATGAAGATGAAATATCATCAAGCTGAAGCTTATTTACTTCGCCCTGAAATTCATTCACTTCTCCTTCGAATGATGATATCTCATATTCTTCTTCAGAAGAGGTTTCTTCAATCAAAAGATTGTTTAATTGTTGAAGAACTGGTTCTTCGAGTTGTAAAGCATTAATTCTTCTATTAAGCCTACAATATCTTGCCATGTGGCCTTCTTTGCCACATCGAAAACAAACAATTTTTCCTTTGGAAAGATCAATAGGAGGTTTTGATTTGAATTCATTTTTCAAATTTTTGGGTTTGTTTGTTTTTGGTTTCTTCCAAGGTTTTCGATATTTTTTGTAATATCTTTTAGCCTTGTATTCTTTGTCTTCGTGCTTGTTTTAAAGTTTTTTAGATTTTTTACAAGCAGGAAAACCAAATTGTTCGCAGAAGGTTCCTAAATCCTTCCTATTTGATGCTTTTTCTTTGGCAAGTTGATGTTGGATTTTATCTTCTTGACAAATTTTTAAAGCAGTTTTTTGAACAATTGCAATTAATTGTCCATATGTTAAATTTTCATAATGGATTTGTCCATCACCAGTTTGGTTTCTAATCTTTTCTCTGATCTTATCTCCTAGAGACCTAGGAAGACCAGCAAGGAATTTTTCCTTCCAGATAGGATGATTTCCATCTTCTCTGGCCATAACTCTCAGGAGGAAGTTATCTCTATACCATCTGAAATTGGATAGAGTTTTACATTTCAAATTTGACAGAAGATCTGCCGATTTGTCCCTCCATAGTGTTGGATCACCAACAAAGTGAGCTATAATGTTAACTATAAGACAGTTAACAGCATCAGACATTGGTTCACCAATACTATCTCTGAGAACTATGCCATCTTGAGTGGTTTTTATGGCTTGTAAAATTTGATTTTTCTGTTCATTTGTGAGATGGAAATCCCACCAACCTCTGAGTTGCCCAGTAAAGCCAGAGATCAATATATGAATAACGTCTTCCTCTTGACAATTATTATATATTGCGTAGGCATTACTAACCATGGTCATTTGTTGGCATATTTCCAAAATGTTTGTTTCAGATTGGCCATCTATGTTCCAAACATAGATGTTGTTTGCATTAAATTGTCGAAGAGCAAAATCCCTTTCTTCGAGCATTATATCCGGAGGAGTAGCTCTCGGATAATACAATTTTGTCGGATTTCTCCAACCTTCTTGTTTTATTTCATGAATTTTTGGACAATCTTCACTTTCACTTGTTTGATTGTTTTTCACAACATTTATTGTTAGAGTTGAAACCGTAGCTTTAGATTTAAGGGGAGGTGTATCCTGCACGGTTATCTTTTTTAATTCTTGTTCAATTCTTGCTTGGAGATTTCCTTCCCTTATACTGGTTGCAGTGTTTGCAGGAATAGTATAAGGTTTGAAAATTGGCTATGTATTGGTGGAGCTAGGTAAGATTGACTTACTAGTTTCACTAGTAACAGATTTTTTCAAAATATGTTCTCCAAGAGTTTGAAGATAAGAATTTGTATAATTATTTTGTTCAATAATATTTTTAATATCATTGAAATTTGTATCCGTTTTAGGATCTTTTATTTTGAAAGGAGAGGCAATAACAGTTGTATCACCAATTTTTGTACCAGGGATCTGGTAAGACTGTTTTGGAGGAAGTTCAGATTCAACTTTCTCTTCATTTTTCAAAACCCAAGAAGCATTGACTCCCTGAAATGGTTCAAAAGGATAATCCTTTATATTCTCATCTTTCACATAGGCTTCAAACCAGAGAAAGAAAGGAATATGAAGTTTATACCTTTCAAGCATTTTGTAAAACTTTTCTTGAATTGGTTTTCGCAATCCTTCAGTTCTGAATTTTTGGAAAAACCATTTTCGTCTTTCAGAGTTTTCATTAGAGTAGAAATCTTTTCTCAAGAGTTCTTTATCTAATTCAAATTGTTGCTCAACCACGTTCATGTCAGAGTATGCTGGAGATTGGCAAGTTTGGGTTTCATCTTCAGTGTTTTGGTCTAAGTTTTGGTAGACAGGTTTGACAACGCTGGCAGATTCACTGAGACCTTGCATTACTGAGGGTGAAATATTTTGATCTTTAACAGAAGAACTACAAGAATGCCTAGAAGGCTGTTCTAGAGCAGTTCTGAAGCTTTCTGCAATTGATGGAGTTTTAGAAGCACAGGAGAAAGATCTTTTGGATCTATCAAATGTAATTCTAACATCTCCATTAATATTTTGAGTAACATTAAAGGAATTATTTACAGGTTTTGGTACGACAGGAGCAATTTTAGTCATTTCCCAGTCATCTGGAAGAGTGATGTCTTCCCATTTTATTGGTTTTGGAATATTAACATTTGCTCTAGTAGCATCTGTTAGAAATAGACATGTTTCTTTTCCTTGAGGAAACATTTTGACATTTGAAGTTGACGAATTCATAACTTTGTACTGGATCCTGTAGACTAAGGCTACAGGTGAAACTCCAGGTTTCATGTGGAATCCGTGCAATTTCAAACTTAGTTTTAAACATTCAATAATAGGATCATCATGTAATGAAGCTGTTAAATTTGGGAAACAGTTGAAGTAAATTGGTCCTTCATTAAGACCTGCTTCAACCATTCCAAAAAGTGACCTTGAAAAGATTTCATGTCTACCATCTCTAACACATACTAATGTCGAGACATCAAGACCAGCTTTTACCAAAGGGATGACAGCCACCTGAACACACCCAATGTGAATAAATTTAAATTTCTTTTGATGTTTTAAGATTGATTCTTCTGATAAGATACACATATCAGTTGGTTCTTCTTTTAGAGGAATTGTTTCTTCAACTGTTCTAATTATGTAATCAGAAGCTTTGAAAAACTTTTTGTCCTCAGGTTTGTATAAATCATTTTGGTTGATGATTGGAATAGTCCAATCACTAAATTTTTGGTTAATATCTTCAAAATGGATTTCATTGTTGAAAATATTATTTTGGAGGGAAGAATTCCCAAAACTTTTGTTGGTCATAGGACCAGGTTGCTGTGTAGAAGAAGAAGGAGCAGAAGAAGAAGAGCGAGAAGAACGAGAGGAGTTGGAGCGAAAGGAGCTAGATCTGAACAGGAAAGCCATAATTAACTTTACTGCTGATACCATTACCTTCCAGTTGGCAGAGATATGCTAGATCTAATGAAGTTTTTGGGCTACTTATGGAGTTATTATAAATATTTCTTTGTATGTTCTTATAAAGATAAAAATCTGCAAATATTATTATCACTTAGCCAATGTCTTTCAACGTTGAACCCTAATATCATATGAACATTCGAACAATAGGCGTCTGGACTTATCTGCCCTATCTGTTGGGACTTACTGCCATAGCCCTAGAAAAGACGGACGAAATTCATATGCTATCATTGATCAACTAAATTGCATGCTATTAGATGATAATAATATTAAGCAGAGGTTTAGCTTTACATTAACATGTTTCTGATGTGGAAGATCAACCGAAGTCGCAACCACAGAGCATACTTATCCAGAAATATTCATAAGAACTTCATAAATTTTCCAGAACTTCAAGACATCTAATACATCCCTACCCAGTTTAAACTGGGGACGTCTAAAGCCTGACTTTACACGTCCCCACTTTTCACTAGGGACGTCTAAAGTCTGGACTTTAGAAGTCCCCAGTGCAAACTGGGGACATCTAAAGTGGTTCAGAAACACTTTAGACGTCCCCAGTAATGATTGGGGACGTCCAAAGTGTAACCTAAAGATGTCCCCTATTTTAGGGACGTTATTGACAGTTTTTTCTAGGGGTGAGCAAATTAGAACCGAACCGAACCGAACTCAATTCGGTTTTTGCGGTTCGGTTAATTCGGTTTTCGGTAAAATTTCGGTTTTTATTATTTGGTTACTTCGGTTTTCGGTTTTCGGTTCGGTTATTAGAAAAAAATTTCGGTTAAAACCGAAAAACCGAAATATATGTAATATATTTATATTTAATATATATTATTTGATAAATACATGTTTTTATAATTAAATAGGTGTAAATTTTCAATAATATTAGTTAAAATCTATATATATTTTAAATCTAGTTAATTTATTTTATATATTTTACCCCTAAATGTAATCTTAAGGATAAAAAATAATCTTTTTTAAAAATTTAATTATATATATATTTTATTTTATAGATAATAAATTAAAAAATCGGTTAATTCGGTTATTAACCGAACCGAATATAAATATTTCGGTTACTTCGGTTCGGTTAATTCGGTTAATCGGTTTTCGGTTCGGTTATTAAATTTAGCTTAATTCGGTTTTTCGGTTATTTCGGTTTTTATGGAAAACCGAACCGAAAAACCGAATGCTCACCCCTAGTTTTTTCTACGTCGCTCAGAAAGACGTTCCCATGTTTTCAGATGTTAAAAGGCCTAAAAAAGGGATGTTAAAAGCGTTTTTTGTAGTAGTGTCTTATCTTGTGTAGTTCATCCTCTAATCTCTTGTTCTTCATGAAAATTATGGTTTAGCAAGCTAATTTTCAAGGTTAAGGAAGAGAGAGAGGATGTTCTAGAGTGAGAAACACCAAGAATCAAGAGGTTAAATAATCAATCTCAACTTTATGTTAATATGAAATTGTTGGTAATGGTTGGTTGGTTTATGTGATTTTTTATTAAGTTATGAAATTAGAAAAGCTATAATCTTAAGGGGTAATGCTGCACAAAATCCTTTAAATCATGATTATGAAGTGTTTAAATGACTTAACTAAGGATTAGAAGTGGAAAAGTACAAGTTTTTGAAGCTAAAATACAAAACTCCATTTTTCTATTTTTCTTCATATTTTTGGCCAGGAGTAGAACTGGTGCTAGGAGTTGTATTTTCATGAAATAAATGGTTCCATTAGACTAAGTGGGTAAAAATAGGTGGGGTTACAGTTGGGCACTTTTTTAATGAAGGCCGAAAAAGCATAATTACGAAAACACCACTGAAATCCCTAAATAGGGGTTGTCAAGGGTATTTTCATAATTTGACAGTGAATTTAGTGATTTTGAGCCCGGAAATGGATTCCTTGGGTGAAAATAAGTTAGAATAGCCTTAGTCAAAATTTTGGGAAAACGTGCCACTGGGCTGGGTACTGCGGGGCCGGGTTGGGGTCCCAAGGGCATTTTGGTAAATTTTCATCATAGATTAAAATAACCACAATAAACACTATGGAAGAGTCTAAAATGATACTTGGATAGGTTATAACCTATTTCTTGTACATTTAATATTTTAGGACCGAGTTGAAAACCGGAACGACACGTTTTATGAGACACCGTTAAACAAAGAATTATAAAGTTTTGAGGTAGGGACATTATCCTTCAGACATTATGCCATAGTTATATGATTGTGTAAATGACATTGTTTGTAAATGCACTTTATTAATTAACATGAATTGCCTAGGGAGAGGCTGTTAGTGCCGGTGTGCACTTACACTGGGAGTTGGCAGAAGTCCAACAGGTGTAGATTGTGGGGCTGAGCCTTACTCATGTATACATGACAATGATGTGTTTATAGTGTTCATTAATCTGTGCATACCTTAGTGCATGTCATATTTACTTTTCGCATTCTTTATGAACGATATCATGTCTCTACGGGGATTCTTCGAAATCTCACCCTATTTTTAAACAAATACCTCAGCGGGTACCAGTGGGGCAAAGGGCAAAGACATAGACGACTGAAAGTGAGTGGCACATGGCACATGGCACGTGTCACGAGGCGAGGATATGAATGTGGTTATACCTTAGTTTATGCCTTAATATTTTGGAAAATTTGTGAATATTAAATTTCTGCTGTATTTCCTATTTTCCGTCAACGAATGATAACAGTATTGTAAACGAATATTTTTATCAGTATGATTATACTTTTCTATATGCCCATGAAATTCCGTCTTTATTATTCTCCGATTATCGAAATGGAAACGGGTGTTGACACAAACTATGTCGCCTCGACTTAAAAGTGCAGTAAGTCGAGATGAGATCCTTAATTGTAAAAATATGGATCGAATCATGGAAACTCACGTCCATAATACATGTTGCTAGACAACAAATTCTTCAAAAATGACATCATGTAATATGACTGGAGTTTAGGAATTTAGATTTAGATACTGGGAGTTTCCAGACTTAAGTCTATACCATGTTAATGATAAAATCAAACAACATATGCTCTTAAAGTATAAAAGTAACACCGTAGCATGTGATTCATACCACATGTGCTAGAGAACCATAAATAGGAAGCAAGTGAATAGATCCCTGCTTCATTGCTGTGTGAGTCCCATAAAGTTTAGCCCTTCATTGATGTCCTTTGACTTTGACATTATCATGGAAATATGTTTCAACGTCTGCTACTTTAGCATTTTGTCCTATGATCATGATTGATGCGATCTAAAGGTATTATGTTAGGAAAGCGGTTGATACAAATCAAAGTGATATATGGGCAAAAGAAAGATTATTGCCTAAAATATACACACCTATACTGGTGTTTAAGACCGGTCCCTTATGATATTATTTTGTAGTTTCATAAGTGTAGACACTATGCATATGAAAAAGGCAATCTGAGTTTTATACTAACACAATAGGGATTAGATTGGCCATGAGTAAAGTGTATATTTGTAAATCTAGGACATTTGGGCATTATATCAATACCGAGCTGCACTACAGGGTTGTCTTGTGCTGATCTCTATAAAAAGTAATTTTTAGTACAAAATGCCCAAATGAAGATGCCATGCCCACGTGGTCATGGCAAAGCACCCAGTATGAAAGAAGTAAGAGAAAGAGTCTTGACCCATAACATCTAATCCACTAAGTGTGAGTGGGAGATGTTGAAATTTATTAGTCCACTCTTGGTGAATTAGGGCCCAAGCCTGATTCAGGATGAACTATCATGGAGAGACACGAGTTATAAAGAGAGATATCCCTTGTAGTTTAAAGGTTATATCTATTGTCATATAACCATACGTTTAAGGGTTGCATCAATTCATATGTGATCGTATGTACACTATATATATAGGGTGTTGGATTAAGGGAGTAGACTAATGAAGAAATAATATACCGAATATTAATATTCTCCCTCTAAAAGATTCTCTCATAAGAATGTTCTCTTATATTCCTCTCTTTGATGTATTTGCTGTGTAATGTGATCGGGGTCCGCATCGATGCTTCGGTTTTGGATTCCAGATACGCCCAAAATTCTTATAGGAGAGGACAGTGACTCGGTGAGCTGCGGCTGAACAAGTGATGTCTGGAGAATTGGGGACGAAAAACACCAAATGAAGTGAATGAAATACCTAAAGGTTATATGATGTACAGTTGTATATATACTTGAAGCAAATGAAATACCAATCTTTTTAAGCTGAAATGACTTATGCGCTTATAGGTTCCTTTGGCTAGCAAGTGTGGCACATATATTTCATAATTACTGAGTTGTTTTCTCAATACAAAGTACAATTAAGTTGTTTTCTAAGTTGAAATGACTTATTGCATATTTATTTATAAATTACGAGATGAGTGAAATAAGAACCACATGGAGAGGACATTTAATACAAAATGATTAAATAAACGTTGTCATGCGTGTGTGAAAAAAAAGGAGACATCACAAAGTATGTTATTCGGTGTAAAGGCGAAAAAAATAACACAGTTGAGAAAAATAACACAAATGAGGTTCTTTGGAGGGAGAGATAGAGAAAGAGTCAAAGAAAATAGGAGGGGAAATATCTTGAGGGAAGAGAAGAAAGAGAGGGGTTGTAAAGTCATTTTACCCACATTCTGAAATTTTAATTGAGTATATGACCTAATTAAGGATTTGTGGAATTTACCAACCTAATTTTGAATTCCATTAGTTTAAGAGATTTTATATGGGATTTTCCCATTTTGAAATTGCTAGGTCAAGTTGCAAGATTGAACTTTTTTGCGATACAATTGTAAGATCGAACTTATACTATAAATCAAATGAGTATTTAATTGCACATTGATAAATAGATGCAGTAGTAATTATTTACGTGTTTTTATATATTGTTTAAAATCGTAGAACGTATTATTACAATTTATCACAAAATTTATATCTTATAAATAAATTTTACATATTAGTGTTCTTTGTTTTTATTTTTCTTCAATTTTTATTTATGGATTTCATAGCTATATATAGCTTCCAAAATAGCTATTGTATTTTTATTTCATTAAAAAAAATCATATTAGTATCACCAATAAATAATTGTATGAATAAATTGATTACCAGTCTAATAAAGTTCAAGAAATTAGTACTATTACTACGGCTACTATCTAGCTGTATTTTCAAAGCAATGAATGGTTATATTCAAAAAATTATATCTATCTCTATATATATACTTTGGAACATTTTTCTTTTTAAAATTCATTAGTCACTGACTTTATTATTTGCTTTGGCCTATTGATTACCATTCTTATCCTATTTATGTGCACTAGAAGAAACTAATGACAAAAGAGATTACTTCATATATTATCTCAAAGCATATTGTTCATTATACAATTATCATTTCTTCATTTATTATGTTAATTTTTAAAAGACATTACTTCATATGTTATTTCCTTGTTTCTTTAGCTAATACGAAGTCACATGATGAATTCGTTTTAATGATATATACGAATACATTTTCTAAGAATTCGTCTCCATGATGTCTCCACAAGTTTTAAATGATTATATTATCATTTATTTTCTAAATGATGAAAATTTGAAACTTTCAAATTAGCAACGGAAATAGTGACGGATTAGAGACGGAAATAATTATTAACGGACATTACAGACGGAATAGCGACATAATTTAGAGATGGAATTATTTTCGTCAATAATTTTTTGTCAAAAATATGGAATAAATTATCCCCAAAATTAGCGATGGAATTTGTGACGGAATTATTTCCCGTCGCTAATTTTTTGTCAATAATCTAGAATAAATTAACCCCAAAATTAGCGACAAAATTTATGACGGAATAGCGACAAAATTTGTGACGGATTAGGGACGAAAATTAGAGATGGAATAATTTTCGTTGCTAATCTGTCCCTAAATGAATTTAGCAACGGAAATTTGTGACGAAATAGTTCCGTCTCTAATTCCTGTTGCTAATTCGTCTCTAATTCCATATCTAAACTTAGCGATTCTGACGGACTCTGTTCCATTGTTAATAGGTGCGTTACAAAACTATTTGTGACGGAATTTCAATTCTGTCTGAAATTTCTGACTGAAAGGGATTCCGTCGGCAATTTTCGACGGAATTCAGAACAAATTTTTTTTAAGAAAATTCCAAATGTTTTTTTAAATTTCCAAATGCCATGTGTTTGCTCCTCAGTGCGCCATGTGTCCCTCTCCCTTGGCTGCCATGTGTCTCCTTCTCGTGCTGCCACGTGCTCACATCTCATAATTCCTAAAAATGCCTCTCCTCCTATTTGAACCCGCCACCTCAGGCTGCCGACGCCTTCGCGGGTGAGTCTTTGCCAGTTGCGCCGAAATGAATCTGTGTCATATTATTACATATTATTATTATATATATAATATTATCATACACACACACACACATAATTAATTAATTATGTACATATAATTAATTATTAATTAAACATAATATTATTAAAAATAATGAAAAATTTAATAAAAAAAGTAAAAAAATATTTATATATTTAATTAAACAATTTTTTAATTAAAATTAATTAATAAATAATAATTTAATATTATAAATATTATTTTTAATATAAAATTATAAATATAATATTAATAACATATATATTATTTGTAAATAAAATAAAATAATAAATAATATCATAATATCATAAATATTATTTTAGTATAAAATTTTAATTATAATATTAATAAATACTAATATAATTTTAATAACTAAGGTTAAATAGAATTATTTAATAATTAATATTTTAATTTTATATATATTATTTTTTAAAAATTTAAAAAAAATTTAATTTTTCCCACTGAATTTCGTCGGAATTTGCCATCGGAAAACTTCCCTCTGAAATTCCATTGGAATTTGGTGTCGGAAAATTTCCGTAGAAATTTGACAAGAAAAAAATTCCGTCGGAAATTTCAAGGCTAAATTGGCCTCAAAAAATTTCCGACAGAATTTATCATAGAATTTTCTATCGGAAATTGAGTGTTTTTTTGTAGTGTTAATGGTGCATATATACCTACTCCTCAACTAAAATTTGAATTGTATTAATCTTTTATACAAGAACTTGATACGAATTGTTTTAATATTTAATAAGTTTTTTTCACTTTAACCCCTCATCTTTTTCTCACATTACATTCTCTTTCTTACTTCTATGGTTATTACTCTATTTCTCACTTACTTACCCCTTTATAAATAACGACATATAATTGAAAAGAAAAAAGTTTATTTAAGATATACTTATTGTTTTTAACTAATTTTAATCATTTTATTAAACTGTATAATTCAGTTATTAGAATCTTATAAATAGAACCAGAGGGAGTGGGGTCCGCATACCGTGCTCATCCAAAAGATGAGCACGGCATGCTCATCCCCCCAATTTTGGGGTTGGGACCATTTTTTATTTTTTTATTTATTTGGATTAAATTGTATACTACACTTTGAAATATTTTTACCACCCGGTATTTCAAATTAATTAATTTATAGTCCTGTATTCGTAAATTATTTTCCTACAAGTTGTATCAAATAACAAATATAGTTTATAATTTTAATAACTTGCATTTGGTTTTTAATCAAACACTTAAATCATGTGCAGAAGCAACTTTTACAATAAAAGCATACGATTGCCACTATTAGAAGCTGTAAATATATTAATACAGACAGTATATTCTGAGAGAACGAAGAGATGAATCGGTATAATTTTACCTTAGTGTGGGGGGATTTGGCCAATTCCACGAAGGACATGATTTTGAATAGGGATTAGGGGACTTTATTCCATCCCTTTTGCATCAACTTGTGCATAAAAACGTTGAACAATGTATGGAGGCTTCTTTTAAGGTCATTGTTGGCCGTTCATTTTCAGCTAATACTCTCTTTTGGTCAATAACCTATCAATATATGTTGTTTTTAGTGTACTATTGTTGCTTTCTTTACAGTTGTCACTTTAAAAAATTCACCTTAAAGGTTAAAGCTTGCCAGACTATTATGTTTTGTTATTTAATATTTAAAGCAAATCACAAGCATGGTTTTAAGAATCTTTTAATTTCTAGAGGGAAGAGCCGTAATTCCGTAAAACAACGTTTAATTTCTTCCCTAGGCGTGTGGAAATAGGTTAGTTTAGGTTAGGCTTTATCTAAATAGGCCTGGGCCTACAACAGAGATTCAAAGCCTGGGCCTAGGCCTGTATGTAGGCTTTTTTTTAGGCCTGGGCCTGGGCCTTCAAAAGGCTTGATAAGGCTTGAAGCCTGTTTAAAGGCCTACTTAAATAATATAGGCTTTTAAATAGCCTTTAAAGCCTATACCTCCAAATTCATATATAACCCTTCACAGTTATATACAATCCTACATTATATCTTAAAAGCCTAATATCCATTCTCATAGTAATATTAGGGCTTAGTAAGGAAAAGAAAAGAACGTCTAGTGACAACAATTGTCCGAGCAAATAGGAATAAAAAAAACTAATTGTCTGTTGACTAATGAGATATATTTTCTAAAATTGACTAAGCATAACAAATAACATACAAAACTATATTCTACCTTTTTTATCTTCCCCACGTAAATTGGGACAAACTCCTCTTATTTAATTATAATATTTCATTTGACATTAAAATAAACTTATAAAAATTATTATGCTTTAGTGGAGGGTGCAAATTAAAGGAGAGTGAGTGAGTTAGTGTTGCCATATCGAGCGATCAAAGAAAAGAAAGGCAAGGGTGAATGATTTATGCGAAAGTAATGGGTGACTGTAATGACGATATGATATGAAACTTAAAATTAAGGTTAAGTTGATAAATTTATAAAATTATTTAGATTATATTATATATACTTATGTAATAGTATACATTAAAAAAAAGTTAAATAGGCCAGGCCTGTAGGCTTATAGGCTAGGCCTTATGAAAATAGGCCTGGCCTGTTTATCTAAATCGGCCTAACAATATGCCTAAACTTGAGCCTGACCTATTTGCTAAATAGGCTGGGCTGGGCTTTATGTAGGCTAGGCCGTAGGCCCCTGTTAAGGGCCTGACCTATTTCCATCCCTATTCTTCCCCCCAGAAAATTTTAAAAATAAATTGTACCAGAAATTTTGAAAAATATGAAGCCACCACCAAAATTTTAAAATAAGGATGATTTTGGAAATATTTTTTTATAAATAAAAACCAGATAGGGTTCGAGAGTCTATTGTGTGAGGAATGCGTTAGGCATCCCACATTATCCGTTCATAAGAACAGTTACTCTAAGTCAATTATTTAGAAATAAATATGGCTTTTAATTTTATTAAAATTACCCAAAAAATAAATAAAATATAAAATATTTACAAAAATAAGTCGCATGAAAAATAAAGTAAAAAATAATGTTTATTTATAAAAAGAAAATAAATGAACAAATATATTTATTTAAAAAGTTGGACTTGACCTAGGAAGAGGACTTAAGGCCTACATACCCTTTAGATGGATCAAAACTCACGTAGTTCGGATATAAATGTTTGTTACTTTGTTGGTAGCTTTTAGGAAAATCTTTATTTAATTTATTTGAGAGAAATATTTTTTGTTTGGTTTGTATCTTTTATTTTTAAAAATGATTTTTTTATTCTCTTATCTGACTTTTTACAAACGTTCCAGTAACCTCACACGAAAGAGTAATCATTTTTGTACTTACAGAGTTTCCAAAAACCTCACATGACATAAAAATCTTTGAAAATCAGTTTTGTTTAATTTTTAGAAAAATAGAATTTTTATATTTTATTTTTTTGAAAAAAAGAACCTTGTGTAACCCAATTGGTGTACATGTGATACACTCCAAAAATTGCACGACACTTAGCTCTTACAATAAAAAAAAAAAAGTATAAACAAAGCAGAATCAAAATCCATGTAAATGTTAGAATGATCAACATGCATATTCATAAAACAATTAATTAGTTGAGGAGACGGACATGAAACATCCTTCCATGTGTTTGGGCTTTTGCACAGCAACCAAAGTGATTTATCTCCCTTGTGATTCCATGTGTCTTTCATCTTGAATCTCCTCCATCCATATTCGACCCAGACACAAAAGAAGAAGAAAAAGATGAGGGTAAAAGTGAACCAACAATCAAGGATCAAAAAGAAGAATTTGTATAATTATCAATGTATATAAAATCAGACCGGATCAGCCGGTTCAAATCAGAAACCGGTGAACCGGACGCGGGACTGGTCCTGGTGAAGGTCAGTGAATCGTACTGTAACGAACCAGTCGACCCGATGCAACCCAGGGGACCCAATTGGTTATGGTTTGCCTCATTTTTTTCTTTACTTTTTTATACCCCAAACGACGTCATTTTGGCTTTTTTAAAAATTATTTCTTTGAATTTTTTTGATTTGCAAGGAGTTTTAAAAGAAGTATGGAATACTTTTGCCGTTTTACATTGATTAGAGAAAAATCCTTATATATTTAATGATATTTTTGTGGATATTAGGTGTAGGAGGTTATATTGGACTACAAGTTGGAAAAAAAAAACTCTTGTGTAGTTTTTTGAATGGTATACATGAATATTTAAATTATATATATATATATATATATATATATTTATTTATTTAATTGATCCTAGTCTAACCCTTAGATTAACCCCGGTCTGAACCACTAACCCTTGTCTCAATACCTCAACCAGTTCAATATCCGGTCTGATTTTCGGTACCTTGATAATTATTGAAAACTCAAACCAACTATCCAACTCTTGCTCTTCAAAAGAATATTTAAAAAAAATAAGGTAATGTGTAACATATTTCACGTTTTTCGATCTTTTTTCTTTCAGCTCCTTTTCTCCCAAGAACTTCTTGTGTGTCTTGCTCTCTCCTGTGCTTCCTTTTAAATAGGCATCGCCTAGGATTTTGCTTCATTAATGCTTTTTTGTTTTAAAATTTTTTTATCTCATTATTTTAATGATGATTGCCAATTTGAACTACAATCATTATCAAAGAAATGATTGTTTTCATTTTCATTTTTTTTATTTTTTGATTTTCCTTTAATGATGATTGTCAATTGAGACACCAATAATTATCAATTAGAGGATTTTTTTTAAATTTATATATTTTATATTTTTCATTTCTTGATTTTCCTCTTCAATTAATTACGAGTGCCAATTTGAACCCTAATCATAATCAATGGAAGAATTTTCTTATTATTTTTTATATTTTATCTTCCTCTTCAATGAATGATGACTGCTAATGTGGACCACATTTATCATCAATGAGATTGTTTTCTTTTATTTTTATTTTTTTATTACTTTTTATTTTTGAGTTGTTCCCAGACAAAATACCATGTTCACATAAATCTTATTGTTTCATAGTATAGTTTATTTTTAATTTTTTATATATTAATATTGATAATTGAGATATTGAGTTTTAATAGATAAGTTTTCCTTACTTTTCTCAGTTATAAAAAATGCACTTAAAGATTCAAATTTTAAGAGACTTGAAGAATTAAAGAAACATTTTTTAATTTGGAAAATATCAAGTGAATTATTTTAGTTAACTCATAATGATTAATTAATTAGGATTTAGAGTTCTTCGGGAGGGGGACTCTTGAAAAGATTTCAACAGTTGTCTATTGCCTAAACTAAACTCGTATGTGGCCAGATGTAAAAATTACATTTTAAAATAACTTGATACAATAATATTTCGTAGCATATACTCTATATGGCTTGATAACTGTGGTTAAATTTGGATTAAACAATAACATCAAATATCAAATAATTACATATTAAAATAAAATAAGAAAAAATTATGGATATCAATTCAAACCTTCATAATATATAAAAAATCAGATTAAACCACTTTTTTTTACTTGCCTTCTTAAATGAAATAAAATATACTATATAGTGTTCTGGCCCAAAAAAAAAAAAAATATATATATATATATATATATATATATGCTATATAGTGCTACTAATTGCAGTGTGTGCTGACGCTTACGTGTTGTCACTGTTTTGTAATAAGAGGGTTGTTGGGTTTTTTTTTTTTTTTTTTGACCAGCAGGGTTGTTGGGTTGATAAAGCTTGGAATGTGGGAATCTTGAAAGGTGGGAAAGGGTAATTTAATTACGGTACTCTGTAGAACTAACTTGTGTCGCCAGTGTCGGTAATAATCAGTTTTGAATTTGGGAAAATCCCACTTAAAACACTACTGACTCCAATCTTATTTATTAAAAAAATATTTCTTAATTGGTTAAAACTAACTTATAATTAAAAATAATAAATGTGTCAAAAATATTATATTTTTTTAATATATACATTTATTTATGAAAAAAATATAAGAGATAAAATAGATAAAAATTAAAAATTATTTATAAAAAAGATCAACCTTATAAAAAAAATTATTTATAAATAGGATTGAGAGAGTATCATACAATATTCATTGCATCAGATGAGGGGAGATATAATTTGTCCCTTTTTAAATTAAAATAAAATTACATAAATACCCTCAACAAAATCTTCTTCTCCATCCGTCCACAAAATCTTTTCCTCCAACAGCGGCCGCGGCGGCCTCCTTCAGCAATGGCTACCTCTTTTCTTAATTATAAGATAAAGTTAACTTTTTTTTGGAAAAATCAAGGAAGACAATTAAATTACTTTAGAGTGTTTATATTTTTAGTATCCTAAGATTATATATTAGTTTATTAGTCAAATTAATTAGTTTGGAGAAAAAAAAATATAAATACTCTAAAGTAATTTAATTAGCTTCATTAATTTCTCCAAAAAAGTCAACTTTGCCTTATAATTAAAACCGGAGGGAATAGTATTTACTCATTCACTGTGCTGTGTGTGTGTTTTTTTTAATACACACTGTACTGTGTTGTTAACCTCACTCAATTTCAAAAGCATATTCGGAAGTTGTCAAATTTTAGATTATCAAAATGAGGTGAAATAAGTAAATCCAAATTATTGAGACGAACCACCTAGTTGCTGACTTTTTGGGTCAACAAATTACTTATCTTACGGGCTCATCATACAAAATTTCTAGGGCGAAGCTAAATCTCCCGGAAAGGCACCGAATCCTCGCTAACTTCCATCAATCAGATGAAGGGCTTATTATTATTAAAGTGCTCTAAATAATATAAGATGTATTCAAGACATTGTAACCCAATGACACTAAACATCTCTTTCAAAGCTTTTTTAAATGTGATGTTATGAGTTTGATCCTCTATATGGATGTATTAAGCATGTGAGTAGTATGACAAAAAATAATATAAAATATAAAGCAAATATAATGATCTTGTAACTCAACGGCATTAATAATCGAGCTGTTGTGGATTCAATATCATTTATAACATCAAGAAGTTCTGTTAGTGTTTGTCCTTTTAAATTAAACAAACATAAAACATCAACACAAGTTAGATAAATTGAACATATTCCTACTTTGTCCTGTGTGAAGCTCTTTTATTTCACTTTTGGACTAGCATGTTTGAGTTTATACTTGAATATATATCATGTCTGATAAATAAGGTTGGGCTAAATTAGTGTAGTTGGTATGAAAGATAATTGCGGATGCAAATCGGTTGTCTAGCTAGATGATAATTTATGGTATCCATGACATGATCGAGTTGGTGCGTTGTTGGAGTGATTTAATTTTATTGTCGGCAGTGGTTTAATTTATTCAATATAAAAATGTTTTTTTTCAAGTCAAAAAATACCACCTTTTGAGACTTCAAATATTAGTAGATTGTGTAATAAGCTTGTTTGATTTTTCCACAAACAGCAAGTTGCTTTATTCTTTGGAAAATGACCATAAGGCCCAATAAAGAAATGAATGATATTAAAAAATCACAAACTTATGAAATGACTGAGACAGATCGAGGTTAAAAAAAGTACTCCCCGGTCTTAATTATAGGACAATATTTAGGAGTTGATCTTGATCCTAATTATAGGATAAAGTTTTAATTTTTATCAATTTCTTCCCAAAATACCCCAATTGATACTTTCTCAATAATAAATTCATATTATATTGTCTATAGTTTATAGTCTATATATGTGGAACCCAGGCAGCTTATTTGGCTGTGTTCCTTACGCGTTTTTCTTGTAGCATGGACTTGTGCGGTGAATGATAGTGCACTAAACCTTACCGATTACTTATGTACAGTTTTTCTAAATCACCCTTAATAAATAAGGGCATTTTGGGAAAATAAATAAAATTAACTAATTTAACTATTATTTTTAATTTCTCCAAAGTTAGATAAATATGTCCTATAATTAGGACCAGAGGGAATAGTAAACAGTGAGTGAACAATAATACTATTATTTGAAAGTCTGGTATTATAAATAAAGTAACGTAGAATTAGTTGCGAATAAAATGTACATTATAAAAGCTTTATAAATCTCAAAAAATTAAAGTAATAAGTCGTAAAATTGTTTTTTCAACCATTTATAACTTATTTATAATTAATCTCACAACTTTGATAATTAAGGTTCAGCGATTGACAAAATTCTTACAACCTATGGTCCATTTTAGGCCTGAGCAAAGAGCCCGCAATCCGGTAAGCCCGCCCGCACCCGTTATAAATTTACCCATTATGGGCCCGCCCAAAACAAGCCCGTAATGGGCGGGCAAATTACCCGCCTATTTAAGCATTAAACGGGTGGGCTATGGGTACCCCTTCGGGCTACCCATACCCGCCCGTTTATTTTATTTTATTTTATTTTAAATTAAACTAATATCTAATCTATCACTCATATCATTCTCAGTTAATCAATTTCTATCCTACGTCAGTCACGTTCTCGCTTCTCACGCAATCACGCACTCATGCCTTAGAATCAAATCATAAACGGAGATAAACTCTCGGCCTCGTCCTCAGTCCTCACCCTATCAACACTCACCCCTAACGTCTAACCCTAGCCAGCCGCACGCAGACAAACCTCATCCTCACTCCTCAGTTATATGAGTATTATGTGTTTGTTAAATGTAAAAGCGTAGTACTGTAGGACTTAAAGTATTAAGTATGACAATAAATTGTTTTACACTTTGTAATAGCAGGTCTTTTTTTAATATCATATGTTAAATGGGCTGCCCATTACCCGCCCGAATTTGGACGGGTATGTCTAGCCCGTTTATTACCGGGTTATCTCGGGTACTTAATGGGTACGGGCTAGCCCGTACCCATTAAGACATAAACGGGCGGGTAACAGGCTGATCTTCGGGTCAGCCCAGCCCGCTCATTACTTAGCCCTAGTCCATTTGCAATTAATTATCCATTACTTACAACAAAGTTTTAGAGATTTCCATTTCCAACCAAGCTTTTGAGTAAATGCAATTAAAATTTGTTATAAACTAAACTAACTATGTAAGAACATTTAATTTCTGTCTATTAATTTTAGTTTTTAAACACAATCATTCTCATACATTTCACAAATGTATATAATACTTCAGTGTTTATATTTTTTTTTCGGTGATCCTTCTATATATCTCTCTTTCTTATTTCCACACGTTAACATCTTTTGTTAATGATTTAACACATGTTAGTAAGTTAGTATTATGTTTTTATTTAGTCTGGCTAGCTCTAGGGATGGCGTTGATTGTTCAATTGAATATAAATATAACACGGTGTTGTTAATTAGAGTAATGCTTACTAGTATACCTACAAAGATTTTGTCTCTCAAGTTCTACACTTTTAATTCAAAGTGTTGGACTTTTTTTATGTAAAGTGTAAACTTCGTTTTACTTTTTCAAAAAAGCATTGAGCTCCTTTCACACAAATACTCCCTCTGATCATCATTATATGTCAAAGTTTTAAAACAACTCTACTTGATTCTAAATATAGGATAAAGATGTGCTAATTAAATTTTGTTTCATCTTGCCCTTATTCCTTGATTACAATAAGTTGTAATTGGTGTGCTTGAATGACATTTTACTGTGATTATTAATTTTTATGAAGTAAAAAATTGAAAATCACATATTTTTTCAAATAAATTTTAGGATATCAAGTACCACTTCTTAATCAAAAGGCCTTATATATAACCTAATAATGATATGAATGCTTTCTTACAAGTGAAAAGTCATGAAATGGATATTCCAGCTATCAGTTATTGCCCCTTAACTAATTCAAAGGAAACAGAATAGGGAAAATTCTAGAAAAATACAATTAAAAATGGGAAGAGATAAATTGGTGCTATGAATTTATCAAATCTCAAATCAAAATTGAAGTAGGAACTGGAATTTCCAATTCTAACCAAATGACAAAAATTCTTATTGGTACTCCTTCAATCATAATCAAGGAGGAGAGGGAATGAGGGAATTAAGAAAGATGATTAGGGTGTTTTAGAAAATACATGTCATATCAACTAACTTCTTTAATCTAATTAAATTGGGTAATTATATTTTATATTAAGGATGGAAGCGAATATTATTAAAGCGCTAGCTCCAAACAATGTAAAACGTATTATTGTAACCCAATGACACTAAACATTTTTTAAAGATTTTTTTTAAACATGATGATATGAGTTTAATCCTCTGTATCGATATGTTAAGCATGTGAAGCATATGACAAAAAAAAATGTAAAATGTGAAGCCAATATAATGATATTGTGACCTAATGGTATCAAGTTGTTTTTAAATAATTGAGCGGTTGCAGATTCAATCTCTATTAGTGTTTGTCCCTTTACATTAAAAAAAAAAAAACATAAAACTAGCAAGTTATTGATTGAGTTGGTACGTAAGTGGTCTCACTCTCATAAGAAGGAGAACACAAGTTTAAATTTCGTGAAGCACACTTGTTAGGAGAGGTAAAAATTGTTGACACTCCAAGCTTCAAAAAGGGAAACCTTTAGTGAAATTTAAAAAAAAACATAAAACATCAACACAAATCAGATAAATTAAACGTATTCCCACTTTGTGGTGTATGAAGCTCTTTGATTTCATTTTTGGACTAGCATATTTGTGTTTATACATACATGAATATCATGTCTGAATGGTATATAAGTTCGAGTTTAATTAATGTATTTGTTATGAAAGCTAATTGCTGATGACAAATAATGATTTCTATGACATGATCGAATTGGCGCATTGTCGGAGTGGCTTGATTTTACTGTCGGGAGTGGTTCAATTTATTCAATATAAAAATATGTTTTCTTTCAAGTCAAAAAAAGAAATATACCACCTTTTGAGACTTCAAATATTAGTAGATTTTGTAATAAGATTGTTTCATTTTTCCACAAACAGCAAGCTGCTTTATTCTTTGGAAAATGGCACATAAGGCCCAATAAAGAAATGAATGATATTAAAAAATCACAAACTTATGAAATGGACCGAGACAGACCAGATTTAAAAAATAGTAAAAAGTAAATGAACAAAAAAACTATTATTTGAAAGACTAAGCAAGTTGTAAATAACGAAAAACTATATAGTTGCGAATCAAAAGTAGATTATAAAAGTTTTATATATCTCAAAATTTAAAGTAAGTTGTAAAAAATTTTTACCATCTATAACTTATTTATAATGAATCCTACAACTTTGATAATTAAGCTTCCGCAATTGACTAAAGGTTTTTACAATCAATAGTCCATTTCCAATTAATTATCCCATATTTACAACAAAGATAGATTTGCAACCAGCCTTGTGAGTAATTGCAATTAATTAAACTTTATTATAAACTAAACTAACCATGTATGAACATTTATTTTCTGTCTATTAATTTTAATTTTTAACCTTAATCCTTCTCACATACATTTCACAAATGTATAATACTTCAATGTTTATATATTTTTGAGTAAAATACTCTAAACACCCTCCTGTTTTGCCTTAATTACACAGATCTCTCCTCTATTTTGAAAATATACACTTAAGTCCAAACAGTTAACTCCGTTAAGAATATTCTAACAAGATTCTAAAAATATATATTTTTAATTAAATTTTATATAAAAATAAAATTTATTTACTATTTTACCCTTAATACTAAATCCCTAGTTTTACTTGAGAGTTTGTAGACTTCCAGAAGAAAAAACACGAGCTGCAAAAATAGTTTTGAAGAAGACAATTGCAATAGATCATGGAAACAAAAAGGTCCAAAGCTTATCAAATTTTCATTCAAATTCATTAAACAATGAATTTCGCATATTCCATAGTCTTTTATTGCTCATAGAACTTTTTCACCGTGCATGATATACGAATATATAATTATTCACTGTAAGTGTCAGATGAAAAAGGCATTGATCGTGTTTTTTTTGTTGAAAAAGTTGTTCTTTGACTAGAATTGTTTTAAAGAATTTAAGCTTATCAAATTTTTATTCACATTTATTCACATGGTTGGTGTATTTATTTTGTCTTACACATTTTAACTAATATTGTTTTAAAGAATTTAAGAATTTTATATCTGTTCCTTAATCTCTATTGTTATTGAAGATTTTAGCATGGGTTAAAGTAAATATCACAAACGTTGAATATTCAAGCAAGTTTTTAAATAAAAATTTGCTTGATGAAATGTGTTTATAAATATTCATAAAAAAATTATTAAATTATAAATTTAAATGACACATACAATCTCAAACTTATATAGTTTATGGAAAATCGCTAATAAATACTGAATAAGCAAATTAATTGCTCTTTGCCACCAACACACATGGGGTACTCAACGTGCATTAAAATGGAACTTAAAAAGACAAAAAAGCCCTCAGTTCAGCGTCTGAATCTTAGGCGGGAGAAATGAGCAATTACAGATCTGAATCCCTTCTTCTTCTTCCATTTCCGGCCTGCAAAAGTTCAGCGTCGTCTCCCCTTACTCGGCCATCTCCTTGGCTTGTGTCTGTCAGCAGTGTCATCTCCGGCTACTCCTCCAGCGGCCGTCGTCTCATTGGCTCGTGTTCTTCGGATCTGTCGTCTCCAAGTGCTCCTCCAGCGGCCGACGTCTCCTTGGCTCGTGTCCTTTGGCAGTGTTGTCTCGGGCTACTCCTCCAGCGCCGGCGCCGGCCATCCACACTATGAAAAAAATCCATTCTGTGCAACGGATCTTTTCCATACGTGCTCAATGGTCATCCACACTATGAAAAAAATCCATTCCACAAAATGGGAGATCAATTACACATTATGGAAGAGTAATTGCATATAATGGAATATCATTGGCACAATGGATCATCCTTTACACCATAAAAAAGATCCATTGCACAAAATGGGAGATCAATTACACATAATAGAAGAGTAATTGCACAAAACAGAAGATCAAATGCCCATCATGGAAGATCAATTGAACATCATGAAAGATTAATTGCACAAAATGGAAGATCATTGGCACATGAAGGAAGAGTAATTGCACAAAACGACAGATCATTGGCACATAATGGATCTTCATCCTTTGCACATAGCGTGGATGACCATTGGGCACGTATGGAAAAGATCCGTTGTACAAAATGGAAGATTAATTACAAATTAATGAAGAGTAATTGCATACAATGGAAGATCATTGGCACAATGGATCATCCTTTACACCATGGAAAAGATCCATTGCACAAAATGGGAGATCAATTGCACATCATGGAAGAGTAATTGCACAAAACTGAAGATCAAATGCACATCATGGAAGATCAATTGAACATCATGAAAGATTAATTGTACAAAACGGAAGATCATTGGCACATGAAGGAAGAGTAATTGCACAAAACGACAGATTATTGGCATATAATGGATCTTCATCCTTTGCACATAGCGTTGATGACCATTGGGCACGTATGAAAAAGATCAGGTGAATGAAGGAGGCATTTAGGTTGGAGGAGCAAGCAACGGTCGCTTGAGGACTAGGCACCGGCCGCTGGAGGAGTAGCCCGAGACAACACTGCCGAAGGACACGAGCCAAGGAGACGTCGGCCGCTGGAGGAGCACTTGGAGACGACAGATCCGAAGAACACGAGCCAATGAGACGACGGCCGCTGGAGGAGTAGCCGGAGATGACACTGCCGACAGATACAAGCCAAGGAGACGGCCGAGTGAGGGGAGACGACGCTGAACTTTTGCAGGCCGGAAATGGAAGAAGAAGAAGGGATTCAGATATGCAATTGCTCATTTCTCCCGCCTAAGATTCAGACGCTGAACTGAGGGCTTTTTTGTCTTTTTAAGTTCCATTTTAATGCAAGTTGAGTACCCCATGTGTGTTGGTGGCAAAGAGCAATTAATTTGCTTATTCAGTATTTATTAGCAATTTTCCCTTTAGTTTATTATATTTGATTAAAATATATGTGTTTAATATATAGTTCATTCAAAAAAAAAATATGTGTTTAATATATATTTTAAGTCAAAATTAATAAATTTTTTAACAAATTAGAAAGTTGACAAATCTATTAGAATAAATTTTTGGTTGAATAAATTTTTATTAGCCCCTATAAATATATATATATATATATATATATATGTTTAAATAATTCTAATAGTGAAGAGGGCTATTTTGATAAAAAAAAAGTTCAAAGGTCAAATTTAATGATCAACTAACTGTTTGGGTGAATGGAAATAGAATCTTAAAATATAAGGGAGGTTTGTGTAATATACATTTTAGATTTAGGGGAGGTTTATATGGGTTTTCAAAATAGATGGGAGGTTTGTGTAATTAAGGTAAAACAGAGGGATAGTTAAAGTATTTTACTCTATATTTTTTTGTGATCCTTCTGTATATCAATCTTTCTTATTTCCACATTAACATCTTTTAATTTGTCTATGAGAATTAACGCATATCCTCTATTTTTGGCCAACTAATTAACACATATCCAGTAATATGCAATGAGACAAAGACCATTATTGCAGATATCGCTACATTTAACTAATTTGTTGCCCTGGTGCTCAAGACATTTAATAAGTTTACATAATATTAATTAATTTTCTTGAATTTTAAGTTATTATATGTTTTTTTTTTTTTGAATTAGTAGGACAAGAGCTAACTCTTGAGTTGTGTCATATTGACACTACAAACCAAAAAAGGTGATATTACATCAGGTCTGGCTAGCTCTAGGGATGGTGTTGTTTGTTCAGTTCAATAAAATATAATATGGTGTTGTTAATTAGAGTAATCTTTACTAGTATACCTACCAAGATTTTGTCTCTCAACACGTTCTAACTTTTAATTCAAGTATTGGACTTTTTGTATGTAAAGTTTAAACTTCGTTTTACTTTTCTAAAAAAGCATTGAGCTCCTTTTACACAAATGCTACCTCTGGTCCTTATTATATTGTAAAGTTTTACAACTATTCTATTCTAAATATAGGATAAATATGTCGTAATTAAATGCTCATTCATCTTTCCCTTATTACTTTATTACAATAAGTTGTTGGTGTGATTGGCCAAATAAAAAAAGTTGTTGGTGTGCTTTTTAATTCATGGATAGCACTTTATTGTGATTATTAATTTTTATGAAGGACAAAATTGAAAAATCACATTTTTTAAAAAAAAATAAATTTTAGGATATCAAGGACCACTTGTTAATCAAAAGGCCTCATCACATATAATAATAGCATGAATACTTTCTTACAAGTGAAAGGTCAGGAAATGGATCCAACTGCGCTAGCTATTGCCCCTGAACTAATTCAAATAAAGGAAAACTACCATTTCTCAATAACTAAGAAATTCTTTAGCTTAATTATTAACTTATAATTAAAATTTGGGGGGATTTACATAGGTAAATACTAGTTTGAATTGACTATTTTTAACTAATAAATATGAGGTGTATTAATTACTACAAATATTAATTTGGGGGGGGTTTACATGGGGAATTCAAAGTCACTTTAACGTTTTTCTGTTTTTTAAAGGGAATTATATATCATTACTACAAATAATTGCAATCCACCCGATTAAACTTTGGCTTAAGAAAATTTTTTTGGAAGGAAATTAAGGGGCTGTTTGATTTTGTTTTTAAAAACAATAAAGCAATAAAATCTATTTAGTAAACTATTTTCAAAAAAATTGTTTTAAAATAAAACAAAAAGTTGTTTTTAAAAACTAAAAACAAAAACAATTTTTAGTTGTTTTCTTATTTTTGTTTTTCTATTTTTAATTTGTTGAGACCATTATTTACTATTGACTCTACACTACCTATGATGATTACCGCCACATCACCACCAGCGACTGCACCTCATTTTCACTTCAAAAATATATTTTTCAAAATAATTATCTAAACAGATTTTTTTCTCTTTATTTTTAAAACTTATTTATAAAAACTATTTTATAAAATTATTTCTGAGATTAAAAAACAGAGAATAGATCAAATAAGCCCTAAGTCCCTTCCTCCCCATATAAGGCCTTACGCTTTTTAGTTCCAACAATTGGCTTTTAGACTGTGTTTTCTTAATAACTTATGCTCCGTTCGGTACATATCAAATTTATGCTATGAACGAAATTTTATATTAAGCACCTAGTGTATGTCAATATAGCGAATAATGTCGGTGGATATTGAAATTTGAAAAATAGGAAGCGATGATATATTATATTTGCCAATAAGGAAGCAATGATTTGATCAAAGCAGTTGTGTTTGTAGGCGTATTTAGGAACTAATATTGAGGCAAAAGGCGTGTGTTCGTCACATATATGACATATATCTTACACCACCAATTCCACTTTCCCCTTCCACAAAATACGCACAAAATCGTCTCTAGAACAATTTCATTTAATTTATTTATAATGACGACCATTCTAACATGATTAATAAATCGATACTGCTCTATGGTTTTAATTTTGGGAGAATTGCTAAAAAAGACCTCACCAGCAACTTATTTGCCAAATGGGACCTGAGAAGATTATCTGCACACGGAGGGAAGATATCTGCACATGCAAGGAAGATTTCTGCACACGTATAGGGAAGAAGTTTGCACACAGGGAAGATCATCTGCACACCAGGGAAGATATTCTGCATATATGGAAGATGATCTGCACGTGAAGGTCTCATTTGACAAATAAGTTGCTGGTGAGGTCTTTTTTCACAATTTTTCCTTTAATTTTTGTTCCACATTTCATATTCTTGCGTGAGAGAGAGTGAGATTAGCTGATGCCGCTACAGGTTAAGAACGAGAGGCCATACAATCCAAATAAAATATGTAATTAGTACTCCTTCCAGTTATTAATATGTGACATATTTGATGAGTTAATAGTAGTCTTAAATGTAAGAAATATTTTTAATATATTTTAATATTTTTCTAATTTACTTCTCTCAACAATAATCACGGAGAAGAGGAAATTGATGGATTAAAAAAGATAATTAGAATGTTTTAGAAAATACATGTCATATTAACTAATTTAATACATATATTTTTGAGAATATATTATTTAACAAGTTGCTGTATCCTATCCAAGGTTATTAAACCCAGATTGGTCATTGAATTGATCGGGTATTGGATCAAGGGTTAATGGGTCAAACTGAAATCAAACAAAAGCTAACCCAAGACCAAACATATGAAAAAGTGAAGATTTCAGGATTATTAACATGAAATTTGAAAGAAAATAAACATAAATATTTTTTTTTAAAAAAAAAAGTGAAGCTGATTGATACCTAAATTGAATCAGTTCGTCAGTTTTTGGGCTAAACCAACTTGTCGGATCTGGATTTAATAATCGGGGTCCTATCCAACGTACGTATACAGCGCTACTCTGCCAGCCCCGGGCCCACCATTGTCTTATATTATCTGTAAACTAATAAAGCGAAAGCAAGTCGACATCTCAAGTCATTTCTTAATATGAATGTAATATCTCAAAATATGATTAAGGATTAAATGTATAAATAGATGGTGGGATTAGTGACAGAAGTATTCCTGAAAAAAGATGACATAAAAGTCAAAGTAACCATGTGCTAAATTGGCAATTGAAATAATATCAATTAAGGAGCTGTAAGAGGATATTTTTGAGAGCTCATTATCCTTTTCCAAAAAGCTATTTTCGTATATTATGAGGCAAGAAAGAAAAACAATTAGATGATCAAGTGAAAATGAAGACTTGGTCAAAAATATCATGCTAAGTCTTTTATCACTCTTCCTTTTCTTCATTTTGGTTAAGGAAATGCTAAGAGAGATAGAGTAAGTATTTATATACTCCCTCACCCTTTGCTCATGTGGTACGTTGGGACAAAGAAAGAAGGAAGTTGGTCAAAGACATATCAAAAGGAAGAAGAAAATATAGGTCAAACAAATCCCTCCCTCTTTGTCAATAATTACGGCTAAGAAGAAACAAGAAGAGTGAATGAATTGAAGTAATTAATTCTTCATCAAATATCTAAGGTAAAGTCGGCCAAGTGGGGAAGAGGTAGGAAATATATGAAAAAAAACAAATCAAACATATTGGAAATTATCATTGGATTTCACCAAAAAAAGAATACATGTGGACCACATATTTCTCTCTCATTTTTGTCCAACTTTTCAGTCAAGTTTTTAAGTGATAAGGGAAGGGAAAAACTGATTATTATTCACTCTCTCTCTCTTATTTTCTAAGTCGGCCAGCTGAAGCACAAACAAAACAAGTGAAGAAACAAGTTTAAGGTAAAGATTTCATCTTGGATTTTCACCTTCTTAACCTCATCTATGGCTCAAGTGTCCTTCACAAACTTTGTTCCTTTTGATGAGAGCTTCATTTCTATGGTTTTAGAATTTCAATAGGAGGTGTTTTGAGCCATCATCCAAGAACAAAAGCTGAAAAACCAAAGAAAGGAGCTAAGGAGAAGCAAAAGGTGAGGATTAGCATCAATTTGAGTTATTGGTTGTATTGGTTGAATGAGTATTTTGGCATGTGTAAATCTTCCCTGATTTTCGCCAAACAAGGGTTTGGGTAATTCATGATGTTTTGGTTGTATTATTGGTGGTTTATGATGATTGGAAACCATTTGACATAAGTTTAATACTGAAATTGGAAGTTGGTAATTGTTGGAATTTATTTTCAATTTTTTGTCAAAAAAGGACATGGAGAATGAGTGGGAATTTGTTTATTTTGATTCTTTCATTGTGTTCTACATGAAAAATTATATGGGAATAGCCCTGGGTTGTGAATTTTGGGTCATTGAAACTCAATGTAAATCTGGATTTTCAACCTGAACAGAATTTCAGTGAGGTACTCTACTTGTGTGATATTTTTTGATAACCAAATGATCTCTAAAAATTATGAAACTTTTCAATCTTAAAGTTCACATTCCAAGCTTCAAAATGGATATATCATTTGTGTCATTTCGTTTTTTGAGCTGGGAGTTCTGGTTGCCCAAAGTTTGATGTCGAAACTGGACTTTATTCTGGAGCAGTGTGGGATTTTGTGTAATTCTGGAATTGTGTGGTGATTTCTGATAATGATTCATATTTTTCCTATGAAGAGGACTTCAATAGATTTCCATAGGACTTGGGATCACCACATTTCGATTTTTTCAGAATTAGTTATGATTTTTCAAAGTCTGGAGAAAATTATGGCAGATTTGGTCCCTTATGCGAAAATTGAAGATGTAATGGCATAATGTAGTATTGTTGAACTTTGAGGTTAGGAATTCGTCTTTCAGGTTAATTGACCACTTTAACTCCTTAGTTGATTTGATTAAATGTCCCTAATGATAACCAACTTGAGTGTTTGAATGAAGGAATTGGATCAAGTAATAATTTATCGTTGAAATTCTAATTATAGGATTTGACATTTGCCCTGCACGTAATAAACCAGTGCTAGTGTACGAGTGGAAAGAACAAGATAGTGACTCTTTCTCTTATTATGTATATGATGCCTTGCATGTATGTCATTTCATTGAATATGCTGTGATGTAACATTGCCGTTGTGAAATGCCGTTGTTGTGTTGTTGTGAAACATATTGTTGTGAAACATGCCATTGTGAATGCAGTAAAAGCTATCGCAAAAATGCCGTTGTGTTGTTGTTGTTATGATTTGCTTATATGCTTTGTGATTGTACATGTTATAAGTGAATTGTTACTACTGGGATTCTTTTGAATCTTATTCTTTCCAATGACTAACCTACAGCAAGGGTAAGCGATTCAAAGAAAAAGCAAGTGACAAAGGGCAGTTAGAACTCCTAGCTAGGAGTTTTAATTTTGGTAGTTGGTTGTCATATTTTGTTGGGGATTAGTTGCACATGTTGTGTATATTAAATAGTCTTGTGTAATCCCCTGTATAGGAAACTAAGCGTTGTAAACCCTTTATTAAGTAACGAAACTTGAGCGTTGTTGGGAATTTTTGGTTGCACTCTAATATATATGAATGAAACCGAATTAGACAAATCAATTATATTCAAGATGTGAACGTGAGACCGCACTAAATAAGTTTTGAAAAAGTTTAAAATTAACCGTTGGTCTCTATTTCAACTTAATGACGCATTCTCAAACTATAAATTTGATTATTAAGACAAGGGGTTACAATGTCACCGGCAAAGTTGATGTCACGTCACTAACCACTAACTAAATTCATTTACTCCCGTTCCCCCCCCCCACAAAAAGAGTCCAATTTTATTTAATTTGTATCAAAAACGAAATGACAAATACCAAATCATCAGACCGTTTTTTTCAATTAGAGAAGCATATACTAATAAAATATGATTTTAAGCAGGATCGAACCCGATTTCTCATTTAAGGTGTGTTTTTATTAGTTTTTGGAGAATAGTTTCTGAAGAAAAAATGGAGAATAGCTTTTGGAGAATCACTACTAAAAAACAGGAAATTAGAGACGGAAATTAGCGACGGAATTAATTCCGTCGCTATTCCGTCTCTAAACCGTCAATAAATCCGTCACTAATTTTAGAGACGGAATCAGAGACGGATTAGCGACGGAAATTAGCGACGGAATAATTTCGTCGCTAATTTCCGTCTCTAAAAATTTAGAGACGGAATCAGAGACGGATTAGAGATGGAAATTAGAGACGGAATAATTCCGTCGCTAATTTCCGTCTCTAAAAAATTAGAGACGGACTCAGAGACGGAATAATTCCGTCGCTAATTTCCGTCTCTAAAAATTTAGAGACGGACTCAGAGACGGATTAGAGACGGAAATTAGCGACGGAATAATTCCGTCTCTAATTTCCGTCTCTAACAATTTAGAGACGGAAATCTGAGACGGATTAGAGACGGAATTTAGAGACGGAATAATTCCGTCGCTAATTTCCGTCTCTAAAATTTTAAAGACGGAATCAGAGACGGAAATTAGCGACGGAATTATTCCGTCTCTAATCCGTCTCTAAAAAATGGAATAATATATAAACTACTCTCTTTTAGAAATTAACATAATAAATGAATAAAGAATAATTGTAGTGCTAATTTCTTGAAATTAATTAAACTGCTAATCAATTTATTCGTACACTTATTTATCAGTGTTACTAATATGATTTATTTAACAAAATTAAAATACAATAGTTGTTTTGGAAGCTATATATAGTTATGAAATATGTAGATAAAAATAAAAAAAATACAAAAAATAACACTAATATATAAAAGTTAAAATTCATAACAACTCATGATATAATTTACAAAGTATAGACGTCACGACTTATTTCTTTGAGTTTTATGCAAAGCATAGGATTTTATTTATAAAATATTGAGTTTGTGACAAATTGCAATATTGTATTCTACCATTTCAAATAATACATAAAAACATGTAAATAATTACTACTACATATATTATATGAATGTGTAATTAAATACTCGTTTGATTGACAGTATAAGTTCAATCTTGCAATTATATCGAAAAAAAGTTCAATCTTGCAACTTGGCCAATCTATTTCAAAATATAAGTCTAGTCTAAAATTTAGAAATTGTAATTTTTTTTCTTATGTTGTTCTTCTAGAAAGTTTTTTAATATACCAACTAATATTTAAGAAGTGCCAAATCAGCTCATGAATTGTTGTATTTTAATTGGTTATGCTACACATAACATAACGGACCAGATTGATACAATAACTTCTAGGGTGGATATAAACAATTGTACATTCCCTTCATTTATAAGACTAAAAAAATTTCCCCTCCAAATTGTTGCAAATTCCCTCCATATTTGAGCGTTTTTTTGGCCAAACCCCACTTCTCCTTAATTTCTAGGGTACTCTCATTCTATCACAGATCTGGCATCTCTGGTTCTTCCTCCTAGTCACTTGTTCAGCCTCACAAAGTCACCGCCTTCTCCTCTCTTCATCGGCAGTCACAGCTCTCCTCTCTCTTGGAATCATTGAGTCAGCGTCTTCTCCCTTTTCCGTCAGCCATTGCAGCTCTCCTCTCTCAAAGTCTCTCTTCCTCATCGGGTTTGTTTGGTTCAATATTAAATACTCATTTGATTTGTTAATTGAGACTAATAAGTAGGATTAGAGTGGTAGTCAATAGGCCAAAGTAAATAATTAGTCAGAGTACAATTTGAAGATTCACTATAATGAGTTGTTGTATTTTAGACTAAGACTCTCAATATTTAAGTTATACAATTTAAAAATTCACTATAATTTAGAAAAATAAAGTAAAATATATTTAATTAGTCAAAAATTAAAATTAGAACCATAGTTCTAACCACTTTGATTTTTTTTTTAATTTCTTCCCCCGATATCCCACATCCGAAGGTGCAGACTAATCCGGGACGCCCCTTGGGAGGGACTTCCCAAGGATCGAGCCCAGGTGGCGGGAGGGAATCTTTGCCTCCCTTATCTTAACCACCGGACCAAGCTATAACCCCCTGCCGTAATTATATCCGAAATACTCGATTAAAGTGAAATAGAGACCAATAAGAAACAAATAACATTTTACAAACCCATCTACCATTTTGCCCCTGATTTCGGTAATTCTCATTGAATCACCACCAAACACTTCATATCGTTTCATTTAGCCACAATATGCGCCTTCCCTCTATTTTAAGTCAATTTAGATGTTAATCCATAATTGAGCTTAAATACAGGGTTTCGGCGTTGCTCACAACACATACGAATCACATCGGGTGCCAAAACACACCAAGATCTCCAAAAGGGTTCATTTATCACTAATGGCATCCACTTTTGGAGTCATTAACCCTTGATCACAATTTGGGATTTTGCTAAACCGGGGCTTAGCAATCCACTAATCTCAAACTTATGCTCTAGCCTCAAGTCTCAAAATTCGGGGTATTACATTTAAGCCCCCTGAGCACTAACCACTTTGATTTTGAATTGATAGCTTCATTATTATGTGCTTCACATTATTTTTCTTAAATTTATTAGAGTTATATTATTAAAGTTGTGGCTTTGTATTTGACCATGGCGCAAAAACATTTGCATATTCCCTCCATTTTCAAAAATATTTTCATTTGTCTACATATTTCCCCTCCAAAAATTCTGCAAAACCCTCCATTTTCCCTGCTGATAACCTCTTCCTCTTCATTCGGTCATTCCTGCGGCACTGGCGGCACCACAAGTCTCCTCTTTCCGGCATCGCATCTCGCACAGGCGCACAGTATAGCTCTCCGCTCCCCGTCTCCGTCCGTCGTCGACAGTCGTCACTCGTCACTCGACCTCGGTCCTTCCCACAGCCGTCCTCTCCGTCGTCTCTTCGTCAAGCAGTGCTGTCTCCGCTGTCACACCGTCGTCTCTCCGTCAGTCCCTGCTCTCTCCGTCGTCTCTTCGTCAAGTAAATATATGGTTTCTAACTTCGATTTGCTTCTGGTTTTTCTCTGATTTCTGGATGCGTCAGTCCTTTTCTCTGCTATTTTCTTATTCTGCGATTTGCTTCTCATTTTCTGCGATTTGTTTCTGTGGGTCTTTTGTGTACTTACTTGTTTGATTAGGATGGTTTTTCTGCGATTTGCTTCTCAAGTAAGTATTTGTTCGATTAGGCTCCAATGCTTCTCAAGTGATTAGGCTGGTTTTTCTGCGATTTGCTTCTGTGGGTCTTTTGTGTATCTCTGCTCACATTGGATCCTGCATACCGAGGCACTGCATCTAAAGGCCTTCAAAATCAGGTGAGTCCTTTCAAGCAAGAAATCTTTATTAGTAGTTTTGATCTTTGCAAACAAATAATGATAACTTATTTTAACTAGATCATTGATAGTTTCTGGTTAATATTGAGAATTTGATAGCACCATTACTAGATCATCATTTGGGTTCGGCTATGTGACATCTGGAACTTGCTGTTGTTCTTGGTAGTGAAGCTGAATCTGAGTTGCTTAAGTGAGATTGTGAGAGCATTGGTGTCATTATTGAGGATTCACTGCTATAATTCTGCCTGTGATTGATTAAAAAAAATTGAGAAGTATAGTTGCTGAAACTTCAAAATTCTGCTGAGATTTGTGTGAAACAGATCACTCTTGCCATATAATTGCTTGGTGTCACATACTTGTGTAATTAACATTTATGTGCAATTAGTTGTTGTTACACCGTGGGTAATAATTACTGTCATAACTCATAAGTGTAATTGATGTTGTTGGGGGTATGACCCTTGTTCATTGGTGTTACATTTTCAAACCTTTGGCTGCTGCTATGAGTTGAAATTTAAGTGTGTCAGAGTGCTAATTAAACTTAAGCTTCTTGAGTTGCACTCAGTGAATTGTTTCCTTGGGATTTCCTTAAAAAAAAAAAAATTTGGACCTTCTTATGTGAATTCTAACCACACATTACTGTTCTTCATTGTTTCTTTAAGTATGTTAGAGTGCTAATTAAACTCTTGACTTGTCAGGAGCTTACTTGTGCATAGCATACTTCTCCAACTTGGTTTTCAACTTGCAAAAGAATTTCTTGAGTGATTAGCACTGTCATTGAAGCCTCAATTCACTGTCAACAATTGCTTACACTGCTGATTTATATTGAAATTTGTGGTCATTCACACAGCACTCAAGTGACGTTGTTAATTAAATAATCAGGGCATCCCCAGTGCCTTTTTATTTTTTAAGTCTCAAAGTGGCTTAGAGCAGTTTTCACGAATCACGAGTCCCTTTGAAATTTTCATTAATTTCTGCTCTTATATATTATTATTAAAAACAAGAAAAATTAAATTGTGTTTGGAACAAGTTCTACTCTTTATATTATATTGATTTTGATAGTTCACTTTAAGTGGTAAAAACTAAAAAGGACGTTACTTGTGTTCGTTGAAAGCATTTCTAGGCATGTCAATTATTAGTGGTATATTTATATTGTTACATTCCAAAATTGCAAACAAGAAAAAACTATTACAGATTATTCGAAAAAATGTAGATTTTCTCTAAAATGAGAGTAGGAGTTAATGGCCCAAAAGAGTGCGGTTGAATAACAGAAAAAATAATTAAGTGATAATTGTTAATAATATGGAGTAAGGAATAACAGAAAACGAATAGAATTAGGGCTCTGCTTCGTCTAGATATAGATATACTTTCGTGATTTAGAGAAGGCTGGTAAGAATTTTGTTTCAATGTGTTCAATATTTTTGTAATACATGATTTAATACTTCTTTATAAATTACTATAGGCGGAGCAATTGGGAAGAAACCCTATTCCATTTGAATTGTTCACAAAGACACATTATGATGAGAAAACTGGCGAATTTGTGGATCAAAGGTCGGCTGAAGTATCTGTAAGTATATGTTTGTTAATTACTATGGTTTGATTGTAACATTGAATATGGTACATTTGATTTTGCATTTGAACTGATTAAAATATAGTAACTATCGTTAGATGTTAGCTCAAGAATTTTTTATTCATCTATTGGTAATCTGATGCATATTACTCTCTAGATTACCTCTGATTCCATATCCTTATAAGGCAGGGAAGGCAATGGCATAACTCTTAGGAATCCTATCTGTTATCAATTCTCAATCTTCTTTCATTTCATCACTGATTGCATTTCTCAATTTCTTAACCAGAAAGACAAAATAAATATTAGGATAAATAGATAGACATTCTCATTCCTCATTCTAAATATTAGTTTTTTTTGTTTTGATTAAGCCTCATGCCAAGGTTAAATCAAGGGCCACCGTTGCCAGGGAGCCTTACTTTTTAAGGTTCTCAAGCAATCCTTTGGGCCCAAAAAGTAAAAAAAAGAAAACCAGAAACTCAAAGTAAAAAAGATATAGTTTTGTAGTTTCTTTTTGTGTTTTTTAATTTAAGTTATCACTCTTATTTTGCTTCTGTGTTGTTGTGATTGAAACTGAACTAGTGAAAATTTTTAATCGATTCGGTGGTTTTGTGAGTTGGCTTAAAATTTGCTTGAGTAGTTCATTAGTGTCTTCTGGAACTGGTTTGATTTGTGAGGAAGAGCATGACTGTTGATTCTGTTTGCTGGATTGGGAGTTGTAAATGTACCAGAACCCAACCTTGATTCTTTTAAGGTATTTGAGAACTAATTTCATTATATTATAATTTCAGGAATTCATATTTGATTTGATGCTATAATTCTTTGTGTTAAATAAATGTCATTGCTCTTAGACCTGTTGAAATCTGAGTCGAATGTAAGTTGCTTTTGTCAAATAGCATATCCATGGTAAATGATTCTTTGTTCTACTCTTTCAATTTTTTTTCCGATTCCTGTCATAACATGATGCTATGATGGAATGTTATTTATCCTACACTTGTATGTCGGAGATTTGATATTGTTAGAATATTAGGAAATAAATCAGGATCTGTTGATTGTTGCTCCTTGATTTTAGGATCTTGATTATAATAGGGACATTATTATCTTCATATTAGTGGTTGCATACCATCCTTTATTTTTATATATTTATTCATATCTATTGACTTTTTTTACTCATTATTTTTTTTAATAGGATCATTACATGAGGATCAAGGCATCTAGAAGTTCCAATACAAATTCTCCAAGTGATGTGCAATCAAATCAGCTAGATGAAGAAGAAATGAATCTATATTTAGAGGCTGCAGGTGGTAAGAACAAGAAAGGTCGCATATTTGGCTTAGGATCTGAGGCAAAAAATGTTGATTCTTCAGGTTATTCTTATGGGTCTTCTCCTCCTTCCATCAACACAGTGCACCGACCTGATATTGAAAATGTTGTCACAGAGCTTAGACAGCAGAATGACAATCTTAAGCAACAGAATGAAATTATCTTAACTAGGTTGGAAGCACTTGAGCAAAAATTTTCTGGAGCTGTCAACAATTCAAACCTTGAAGCTCATAACGCTGATAGTGGTCATTAGGTTATTTGACTACATTAAATATTTGTGTGGTTTGTTTGATACATTATATACATTTTCACACTTTTGTTGCTTTGTAGTTTGCTAACTTGCTATCATCTTAGAATTTGGTTTGAACTTGACTTTATTTGCAATCAATTTAATTCCATTTTCAGTTCTTTATCTTTATAAATCAACGGTTAAATTCAAAATAACAAAAAAAAATATTGCACAAAAATTTAAAAATAATTCTAGAAATTTATTCACAAAATTAAATTTATTTTTTTTTAAAAAAGTTAACGGTTTAATTCAAAATAACAAAAAAAATTGCACAAAAATTAAAAAATAATTCTGAAAATTTATTCACAAAATTAAATTTATTTTTTAAAAAAAATTTCAATTTGTGACGGATTAGCGACGGAATTTCCGTCGCTAATCTTGACATTTTTTCGTTGTACATTAGCGACGGAACATAAAATCCGTCTCAGCCTTAGCGACGGAAATTCCGTCTCTAATCCGTGTCAAAAATTAGAGACGGAAATTCCGTCTCTAATCCGTGTCAAACATTAGCGACAGAAATTCCGTCTCTAATCCGTGTCAAAAATTAGAGACGGAAATTCCGTCTCTAATCCGTCTCAAATATTAGCGACGGAATTTCCGTCTCTAATCCGTCTCAAAAATTAGCGACGGAATTTCAATTTAGAGACGGAATTTCCGTCTCAGATTAGAGACGGAATTTCCGTCGCTAATCCGTCTCTAAATTAGCGACGGAATTCAGAATTCCGTCGCTAACAGAATTAGTAACGCCCTTTTTAGAGACGGAACTTTTTCCGACGCAAATCCGTCGCTAACATATTAGAGACGGAATTTAGCGACGGAAATTCCGTCGCTAATAAATTCCGTCTCTAATATCCTGTTTTTTTGTAGTGAATAAATTATGAGGAGAATAGATTATGAGAAAAAGTGATTTTGATAAAATGAAAGTGTTTGGATGTTTTGATCAGAATAGCTTTTTTCATGGTCAAATTATTAAAAAGGACATTAACTTTTATGATAATTACATATATAAAGAATAAGCTTATATTTTATGTATTATTTAAGGGTTAAGATTCAAATTTAACAGTCAAGTTTTTCCTGAGGGGCATCTGGTACAAATAAATTATAGAAAATGCAAAAATAACAATGAACAATTAAAAATAATGTAAATTTAACAAAACCGTTAAATTTAACCTAACAGCGTTAAATTATAAGAGAAGAAAACTCATAGCGACATTAAAAAAGATGCATCTTAACCCATTATTTAACATTAAAGATCATAATTAATACCAAAAATGAAATAAATTTGTCTATATGTAATATTAATTAACTTAACTAATTTTTCTAATATAATCAAATTAGATAAATAAGTTTTATATAAAAGATAGGATGAAACATTAAAATGTTAAAAGTCTAAAAAAAATTAATAAATAGATGCAGAGAAAACATCAAAATTAAAAAAAAAAGATTAGAGAGATAGTAGCATGGGGCCCACATCATGCAATGGACCAATAAGAATCAAAGGGTGGGGCCCACATCTTCAAAAAACCAAAAAAAATAGCTTCTCCCCAAAATCATGGTTTTGGACCAAAACCATGGTTTTGGTACAAAAAGGGATTATCCCTTTTTTTTGAGTGTTCGGATGTATGATTTTGCGCTAAAAGTGCTTTCTTATAAGATACCCGAATACGCTCTTATATTTTATAATGAAGTATTCATGGAACTAAAGCATAATGTGAATTACTCATTTGCTACATTATTGAAACACTTTTTATGCCCCTTACTTTTTATGAAATCTTATTTTTTTCCTTTCTTCTCAATTTATTTTTCTATTTTTTTTCCTACTTTTTTAAAATAAAAATGAATAAAGGGTAACTCCACCAACCCCATGATATGTGTACACATAAATGATTCAAAAGTCCAATTAAAACTTAACCCTGCATATTTATACAAACTACTCATATATACTACAAACACTACCGTGTATATCGACAGAACTGGTAATAATATTCAAGCAACAACAACTCCTTAAGCAGTTACAATATTACATCAACTTTGAATTAGTTGGTACAGAATCCTAAAAATCCAAAATTACAATTTAAATAGACTCTGCTTTTATTTAGCTAGCTTGAACAAGTCAATTTCTTTCAAGTACACTCGAGGAATCAAAATTATAAGAAAACCAAAAGTACTAAAAACCACATAGTCCAATATTTCAATTTGAATTAACCCTCCTGCAATTGCTTCTGATTTGCCCATTGCTTCCTGTCAGAGGACTAATGTTGCCCATATTGATCATGGACTGAGCAAAGCAAGTGAAGAACGCGCTCTGACTAGCCGCAAACCTGTTGACGATGGCGACGGTGTTAGATCCGGTGGTGGAGAATAATTCTTGGTCAGATTGTAGAAGACCTCGTCCACTTTGAAGGTTGGTGAAGTAGTTGTTGTCAAAGGTATCAGGAGTTGTGGGATCTAGGTCGTTTAAGGTACCACCGTTTCCACCTTGAGGACATGCCTGACGAAGTGTTTGCAGATAATTTGAGTCTATAGATGGATCTGAAGTGTTGCTATTCTGAAAGTTAAATAAGCGGTCACTGAACAACAAACACCTTGCCCTCCCAAACGTATGTGCACCTGACAAATATTACTCAACTCTTCAGATTAATTACTTGATGCATTATTTTCACTCCTAGCTAAAACACAAAAGTGGCTACAAGTTTTAAAAAAAAATGTGTTTGTGTGTGTAGATTATGCAGTATGGAGTCTTATGAAAATGGATAAAAGCCAAAGAGAACTCTCAATAAAATTATTAAGTGAGGAATCTTTATAAACAATTTATCCAAATATTTGATTATTAATAGATTACAATGTCACATAATGAGATAAGGCTTGTTGTTGGTGTTGTTATATGTGTGTAAATTATTAATTACCTGATAGAGCAACAACGTCGGTGATATCGAGTCCCACAGCAGAAAACTTGGAAGTGATATTAGCGAGGCCATCTCTAGGGCCTGGCAGGAGCTCTGCTCCAGCTCGATTTGCTGTTGTACTGTCTCTTCTTCCCAATTCAACCCTCCAGTTTGGACCTCCACCCTATTATTAGATATTACAGAGCTTAAGTCATACACTTTAAGACATGCCATGTATCAAAGGTGTATATATACAGCCTTGAGCTGAGTTCTATCAAGTCATTTTAAACTACTTCGATTGAAAGACAAATCTAATCTATACCTAATTATATAAAATTTAATTACACCTTATATACTTAGTTATCAGACCCAAGTTCATTATATAATAGTTTCTCTTCCTATGTTTTTCCCTTCTTAATTACTTCCTCCCATTTTTTAATACATGAGTTAATATTTAATTTATAAAATATTAAAAAAATTAGTTGAATTAGTTTTTTATAACAAATAGAGGATGGTTTAATTAAAATAACCTCTTTAATTAATCATGACTCTTGAATGAAAGCCTCGTAATATGTTCAAAGATGGGAATACTTTTGAAGGGAAATTCAAATTATAAATTGGGAGAGGCAAGATTGGATTGATGTATTATATTCGGAACTAAATCAAACTCGTAACTAGCTCTTTTGTTAGGGACTAACTCCTTTGTTAGAGACCACACGGTGCATTTAGTTCATAAAATATTTGAAAACTAAGTGAAATGCTTGAACATATACCAAGGAAACAGAAGCTTCAGCAGCAATGGCTAGTATGTCAGCACAAGAGACAACCCCGGGACAGACGTTCTCCAAAGCTGTTTTAATGTCATCCACCACCGGATATCCATCTGCTGAATTGTTGTTGGGACGTGCCTCCTTCTCTGATATGATTCCATTCCCATTGTCCAACAATATCGATCCATCACACCCCTTCCAAGTTCAAATCAAACACCCATTAATATTATCATATATTAACAAGCAACTCACGTAAATAAAACCAGGCAAGCAACATATGTATGTGTGTGTATAATGAAAACTAACATCAACAAAGCAATCATGGAAGTGAAGGCGGATGAGTTTGGCTCCGATTCTGACGTCACTTCGAGCAGCCTGCTCTATGACGCCGCGTACTATGGATGAAGCATTAGGGCAAGTGGTATCATAGAATGAGGAACTCAGCTGAGCATTTGAAGATCTAAAAATGGTAGCAACCAAATAAAGGCTCAACACTAATGAAACCCAAAACGACGACATTTTTTCTTAAATCTTAATTTAAGAAAAAGCCTAAAGCTTGCTGCCAGAGAGGATAAGTTTGAGAGAGATGAAGAAGCTTTGGTTTTATAGATGCATGGAACGACGTACGTACGTCCAAGATAGTGGCGGGCTGTGAGGTGGCCCACAACGGTGATCGCGGATCGAGTAAACGACAGGTCGGAGTAGAATCTTTCTTATTTTGTTTGGGGGGCTTGAACTTTCAAATAGCAAGTGTATGTGATTGAAATTTTCCACTTACGACAAAGTCTAAACGACACTAGTTTCAGAAGCAGAAAAATCAAAGCCTAATAATTGCACCACCATCTTTTTAAGGATCATTTGGAAGTGAAAAATTCACTTCATGCCTTTACATGGTCATAATTTAGTCGACAATGGGATGAATAATTAAAATTGAAAGCAACTACAGTCCCCAGCATCTTTACGGCTGGATAAATAATTTGTCAATCTCAAGGTTTAACTATTCTTAATTCTTTATGTAGTTATAAGATAATATACGTCCTACTTCAAAGTTCAAACGAAGTGGAAAACCTATGGAGTATATATGGTATAATCAATGAACGGGGGAGAGGAAGAATTAATGTGGAAATATACCGACACAACAGACAAAATAGTGGTTCAAAAACATCCATTGATTTTTCTCCTGCAAAATGTAATTTATTTCAAACTCCGGACGACCTATGTGTTGTAGAATAGATATCTCATGTCTAAAAGTGACATATATGCATGGTAAATAATAAAAACTTATGAATATTTTAAGAAAATAAGTTAAAGCTATTTTGGTGATATGATGGAACAAGTTCATATACAAAACTAAACAAGAAAACAGCCTGTTGTTCCCACCTTATAAAGAGTATTAGGATAACTCTATGATGTGTGGTTTGATCTCTCTCAAACATACCAACAGTTTTGAGTGGAGATAACTCTTCAATTCTAATTGTTAAAATCTTACTACAACTCTTGCAATATTTAAAAAAAGAAAAATTACAAAATTTCCCTCACTTACAATTACTTAATTTGATTATACCCATGACAGTTGTGATATCCCACTACTATAAACACCCTCTCAATGGAATTAATTATGACAATGATTTGTGAACTCTTTTCTCTAATTTCTCGAACAGTTAATAGATGTTCGACCAAAAAAATATATAGTAGATGTTCAACAATTTATCTACAATTCAAGAGTTTGGGCTCCGTTTTATGTTTAATTCGTGCGTGTGGAGCCGAATTTTTCAGACTCTCAACGTTCAACAACATATGTCCACGGAAAACTCCGCTATATAAGAAGAAAGATCCAATAAGCATTAAATGCTTTGTCTCCATTTCAAGGGTTGATGTTGTATAGGAAAAGAGAAAGATAGGAAAGATAGGGGGAAAATATAACAAGTTGCTCATGATTTTGAAAATCAGTGTACGTAATATGTAAATGAACCCCACTTAGTTACATATCTCAATCAAGGAAAGAAAAATATTATCATCTGTACTTGATATAGATCGCAAACCCAAGTTTGACAAGAACTAACAAGCATGTGAGTGCCCTATAATGTGTGCATATATACTTGTAAGATAGAAATATTACCTAAATATAAGACCTAGTTGATTTTTTTAGAGAGATTAAAAATGTTAAATAAGTTACTTAATCATATCATATGTTATGTATGATAAATTATATATCAGTTTATAAGTCAGACAAACTAGTTTAGAAAAAAAACAATAAATATAAATAATTTAAAGCAATTTAATTAACTTCATTAATCTCCCAAAAAATTCAACTGGGTCTTATATTTAAGGTCGGAGGTAGTACTATATACACAATACTACTTATTTTTAATATAATATCTAGTTCATAGAATAATTTGCACTACAAACAAAATTTTATATTTTTCGAAGGTTTTATACATAGGTGTGGGTTGAAGTTACCTTTTTATCAGAATGACTTAAATAAATTAATAAGGGGCATCTTATGCAGGCCCAGGTCCACAATATTCCAGAATGACTTAAATAAATTAATAAGGGGCATCTTATGCAGGCCCAGGTCCACAATATTCCAGAATGACTTAAATAAATTAATAAGGGGCATCTTATGCAGGCCCAGGTCCACAATATTCTTTTTTTCTTCCATTAATCGGATAACCCTTGTTGAGGTTTTTAGATATATAAATATATATAGATTGAGGTTGCCTTACTCTCAAAATGACTTAAGTAATTCTTATGGTCAGGCCAATTTGTTTGTGGCTATAAGTAACTCGGTGCAGCCTATGAATATCATCTTTAATAATTCTAGTTGGACCATTATATTACATAGAGCTAAAAGCAGGTATGTTACTCTATGTCATATTTGGATATGCCTTCAAGATCAACCTTTGCAGCGCTTTCAGTGGGTTTGAAGATAATTGAAGACAAATGGAGGACCATTTGTTTAATTATTAGTGTCTTCAATCTTATCTTTCTTAGATTATTAAATATCTTTTATTCTCTCAAAGGACTTCATCATTATTGCTTTTGATCGGCCATCGATAAAGCAATTTGCTCAAGTGGCTAGCCATGTGTAAGAAAAAGGAAATATTGCCTTGGAGGATATTGTGTCATTTATCTCTCTATTTACTTATTTAGATGTAACAATAGTTAATCATTCTTCATATGTATTTACTAACCTTCGTTCCTTGTTTCCTTTGATATTGTCTTTATAATTTAATGTTTGCTATTAATATCATTCAGCCTTTTTATCAAAAAAGAAAAAATGATGGGGCATACCTAATCTTTTTATATGCCTACAATTCAATGTCAAACTAATCAATATGAGACTTCTCTTGATACATTCTAATAATATTGTAGTATATTGAAAAATGGCTAGAAATTCGACTATGCATGCATATAGCGTCGTGTATATACCCTATGTATATATATGGGCCGGCGATACCTATTCGATTGCTAAAACATTTTGAAATACGCCCAAATTAATTGAACTCCACCAAGTTAGGCTGGCATGCCTGGCTGCCCCATCTTGTACTACTTTTGTGAGTCAAATTCAAACCAAATTCTTAAGGAACCTATTGGGTCAAAAATCCATTGGGGCAGGAAAACAAGCCCATTAAGAAAGCTAAAAATAGCCCAATTAGAGTGAAGGAAAAAAAAAAAGAACTAAAACGAAGCAGCCGAAAACAAAATTAAAATTCTATCCCCACCTTTTCCACTTTTCACTTTTCACTTTTCATGCTTGGTCTCCTCGTCGATTCCTCGTCTTCTTCTTCCGCGTGCTCGGCGCGATGAGGAGTTCTCTCCGCTTCTACTCGAAGCTCCTCCGATATTCCTCTCAGAACCTTAACCCTCCATCTTTCTCCACTGATGGCGTTGTTCGTCTTTGTCTCCTCTCTCACTCTCTTCCTCTCCACTCGTCCTCCTCTCTTCCCGATTCCAATTCCTCCCTCGATTCCTTGAAACTGGGTCTTGCTAAATCCGATGGCGTTCCGGCTGTCTCTGCTTCCTCATCTTCCACCGGTGCACTGGATCTCACATCTTTTGTCTCAGCTTCGGCGTCTAAAGCTAGGGAAATTGTGGACTTGACTCGCCACTATAGTCGATGCTATTGGGAGCTTTCTAAAGCTCGCCTCAGGTCAGATTTTCTAAAGTTTATCTTCTTATTGTTTTGACGGCCTTTCGTCCGATGCTTGACTATCAGGTTCTGTGGATTAATTGTAGTTCCATGTGTTCCATCTTGTATTACCCTTTTTGTGTTTGCCTATGTTTTACATTGTCTTTACCATCTTAATTTTCAGCTTTCTTGTACTTTTGAAACTTTGATTATGAATTGATATTAACTTGTTTGTTGATTTTGGTTTCTTGGAGAAGAAACTTGTATTTAATTGAGTCACAATTTTTCTGCTTTGTTTTTTCTTATCTTCTTTTTAGAAGATCAATATGTCTCTTCTGCTTCAGACCCCTTTTGAATTTTCAAAAATTTCGCATTTTCGCATCTATGTATGACAGCAGCTATGATGCCAAAATGAGTCAATGTTTTTGTAATTCAACTTATCACCTTCTAATTGGTTTCAGCATGCTTGTGGTTGCAACATCTGGGACTGGATTTGTCTTAGGCAGTAGCAATGCTGTTGATTTTCCTGCACTATGTTGGACTTGCATGGGTACAATGATGGTTGCTGCATCTGCTAACTCGTTGAATCAGGTTGGTTTGTTGCGGTAATTGTTTGTGTTTATATACCGCTTCTTTAGACTGTGGGCATGGTTTGCTTTCCATCAAGATTTGAGTATATGATAAAATACATAATCAGCATAGGATATGTAGACTTCAATAGGCGCTAGAATGCGGGAAAAGACCTACTCAAATTTGTCATAATATCGTAATAATATGTAAAATGGGGATGAGTGTAATCTGTTTTATCGATTGTCTCTTTATTGTCCATAAATGAAACCAAGTTAGTTGAAGAAGGAAGGAAGGCTTGTATAAGACATCAGGATTCAAATGAATTGCTTGCAGTGATAAAATGTTACCCTCTTGACATAGACATGGTAACGAAGGGGATTGGTAGAGTGTGTGTGTGTCTGAATGCAGAATATCTATAATAAACTAACCTTTGTTAGACTCTCTATCTTTCCATAAGGAATATTTAATATTACTATGATCTTTTTACTAGCTTTGGCTGAAGTACTTGTTTTTTTGTTGCCCCACCTTTTGCCTTAGGTACGTTGTTGACATTGAATCTATGTGATGATTTTGGTGTATTAGGTCTTTGAGATAAATAATGATGCCAAAATGAAGAGAACAAGTAAAAGGCCGCTACCATCTGGGCGCATTACAGTGCCACATGCAATCAATTGGGCTTCATCTGTTGGTTTAGCAGGCACAGCTCTGATAGCAACAAAGGTAGCAAAACCAATTTATTCATTCCTTTTTATTGTGTACTCTTAGGATAACCTTTTTGAATGTTGTGAGCTGAGCAACTAATGATGCAGCTTTATGACAAGGTTGTTCCAGGCTAATATGTTGGCCGCTGGGCTTGCAGCTTCCAACCTTGTTTTGTATGCATTTGTATATACTCCACTGAAGCAGATTCATCCTGTGAATACTTGGGTGGGGGCTGTTGTTGGTGCTGTTCCGCCACTTTTGGGGTAAATTCTCTTTAAGACTGTTTTTGTTTCTCTAATGCATGGCAATTGTCAATTGGTAACTGCATGATTGCAGCTACTTCCAGACATGATTGCGAAAATGAAGTCAAGGCAGTTGTTTATTGAAGAAATAAAGTTAGATTAGTTGTTGAATTGGCTGTGTTGGAAGTTTCTTTACACCTCTATTTAATTATTAAATGTAGTATAAAATTTCACCAATCGGATGTTTCCCCCTCTTCTTTTTCATCTCTCATCATGTTCTAGCTTAGACATGTGTGCAAGGTGTTTTCTGCCCCTCACCATTTTTTTTTTGCGCTTTTGTTTTCAGATGGGCTGCAGCTGCTGGTGATATTTCACTAAATGCATTAATTCTTCCAGCTGCTTTGTATTTTTGGCAGATACCTCATTTTATGGCCCTTGCGTATATGTGCCGCAGTGATTATGCTGCTGGAGGGTATGTTCAGATGTAGTTATTTTATGTGGATAAATTATTGTTTATGCAACTTTTTTGGTGCCCCCCTTGATCGATTTTTGTTTATGTGGTGCCTGGCGTTGTTCAAGGAGACTTGTCTTGAGGGGGAAATTTATGTCTTATTCCTAAGGCTTATTCCAGAATGGGGTCTTAGTGATTCATATATGGTTATGACCATCTAAGCTGATGCCATTTGGATAGATTCTTAAATTTTAGAGTAAATTGCTCCTCTTCCTCTGAGAAAGTTCAAAGTACCCAGCCCCCCCCCCCCCCCCATTTATTGGAAAAATATAAACAAACGTCTCTTTTATGTATTACATCAAATCAAAATTTACCTGATTTTCGAACATTTGTTAGGGGAGAATTAATTTACCCTATACTTTATGTGCTAAAACATTGAAGAATTATATTAATATGCAAATAATGCCAGACATAGATGGGTTTCATTCTACTGCTCTTACACGCATTGTCGGTGGTCTGTACATTATATAATATCATATACTTGTTAGTTAATGTGGTGTAAATTCAGGTTTAAGATGTACTCACTTACCGACCCATCTGGTTTGAGAACTGCATCAGTGGCTTTGAGGAACTCTATTTATCTAGTCCCTTTGGGATTCTTGGCCTATGATTGTGAGTAGCTATTTCCAACTTCTGGCAATATTTTGTATTTATTCAATTTGATGGAAACAGCATACTGTGCTTAGTAAACACATCCTTTTTTTTTTCCCCAGCATCCAAGAAACCTTGAATTTATATCTGAAAAATTGCTGTTCAAAAGTTGTCTAAAAAGAAATCTAGTGATACATTGTTTAACTTGCTCATAAGTTTGCAACATTGCATTTATGAATTTGATCTGTAGAAGAATCATAACACCTCATATTTCTGAACTTGTCTACAGGGGGTGTGACTTCTGGGTGGTTTTGTCTCGAGTCGTTGTTCCTCACTGCGGCAATAACGGCTTCAGCATTTTCATTCTATAGAGATCGTACGAGAGAAAAGGCCAAGAGAATGTTCCATGCCAGTCTTCTTTATCTGCCCGTGTTCATGTCAGGGCTTCTAATTCACCGGGTTTCTGATGACCAGCTCATGGCAGATAATGCTGCCAAGACTGTAAAGTTTTCATCTTGCATGGAAACGTCAGTTGAGAATGACGAAAATGTTCCCAGGAAGAAAAAAGAGAGGCACATGAAAGACACAATGGCACGCCCACCTGTTGCATACGCCTCTGTTGCACCATTTCCCTTCCTGCCTGCTCCTCTATATGAAAATTCTCCTTGACATCATCAATGATTGAGCTTTCATGTAACAGGATTGAGCCATAAGCTTTTAAAATTTTGTTGTACCTATTTAGTTGAATTTTTTGCCTTGGCTGCTCAATTCATTTCTATTTTCCGTTGCATTATGCGCTGCATTAAGAATTTGCAGGAGTTCCATGAATAATCAGGAATAGTTGTTTCTTGTGTTGCATATATCCTGACATCAGATGCTCGGTTCATTGTATTCTCATTCCTTTGGCTGTTTTAGCCTTTCTTTGTGATCAATATCATAATGATGTACTTGAGTTATTAATAACTTGTTAAGCCGGATACTTTGATTTGAGTACAAGATTCCAGCTTTTCAAACGTGCTATTTTGATTTTACAACTTTATTAGAATATTTAAGCTTAGAGTGAATGGTGCCGAGATTTTGACGCTATGATGTCCCAGCCAGGTAAATGCCCACAACGTAAATAATTTTTATGGACAGCATAACTAATTTCAACATTAAATTTTAGGAGTTCCAATGCTTCTTTCAAATTATTAGCGGGGGAACCATTTTTATCTTAATGATTTGGCTAATAGTGGAACCCTTAATTTATTTTTAGTTTATTAGTTTTGGACTAAAAATTGAGCATCAAATTAAATTTGAATCTGGCGCTTACTTCTAGAGGTTATCATATTTCAACAATTTAATTAGATGTGTGGTCTAGAAAAAAAAATATATATATATATATATATGTATGTATGTATTGTGGTTGTAGATATTTTTTTGTTGGAAACTTTTTTATTTTTCTTCAAAAATATAGTTGTCGAATAAAAAGTAACAATAATAGCATTTGTAGATAATATTTAGTGGAATTAGAATAATAGGTACTCCCTTCCGTCTTTAATATATGATCTATTTGAGGAGTTGATATTAGTCATAAATATAAGATATATTTTTCATAATTATCAATATTTCCCTAATTTACTTATGTTGATGCTCCCTTAGCAATAATCAATGAGTAGAAGGAATGAGAAAATTAAGGAAGCTGACTAGAATGTCTTAGAAAATACGTATCATATTAATTAAGTTAACTAACTTCTTTAATATAATCAAATTAGATAAATATATCTTATATTAACCACGGGAGAGAGTAACACTTTTTTGAAGAAGAATTTTATCAATATTCACGTGGCATACCTTATGGTTCTTATAAACCCATAAATCGCTTCTTGTTAATCCATTGCCTTATGGCTTATAGTAGATGATGAGTTTGATACTATATGATGAGTTTGATACTGCATGTTACCTCTTATAATCCAAAAAAACTCCTTCTTAGCTTAGTGTGTGTTTGGCAAAGCTTTTTTTAATAGCTTCTGGGGGAAAAGTGAAGAATAGCTTTTAGAGAATAGATTATAAGAAGAATAGATTATGAGAAAAAAGTGATTTTGATAAAATGAGAGTGTTTGGATGTTTTGATCAGAATAGCTTTTTTCATGGTCAAATTACTAAAAAGGACATTAACTTTTGTGATAATTACATATAAAGAATAAGATTATATTTTATGTATTATTTAAGGATTAATGTCAAATTTAACAGCCAAGTTTTTCCTGAAGAACGTCTGGTACAAATAAATTTTGGAAGATGGAAAATAACAATGAACAATTAACAAGGATGTAAATTTAACAAAACCGTTAAATTTAACCTAACGGAGTTAAATTATAAGAGAAGAAAACATCTAACGGTATTAAAAATGATACATCTTAACCCATTATTTAACATTAAATTTCATAATTAATACCAAAAATGAAATAATTTTGTCTATATATAATGTTAATTAATTTAACTAATTTTTTTTAATATAATTAAATTAGATAAATAAGTCTTAAATAGGATAAGAGGGATTATTAAAATTTTAAAATTCAAAAAAAAGAGAAAAAACGTTGAAATTCAAAAAAATAAAAAAGATGAGAGAGAGAGTGTGACGTGGGGCCCACAAACAGAAAAAGAACCAATGAGAATGAGAGGGTGGGACCCACAAAGTTGAAAAAGCTCAAAAAAATGGATTCTTCCCAAACCAAGGTTTGGGCCTCTCAAACCATGGTTTCACATGCAAAATAGATTCTACAAAAATTGTGAGTGTTTGGATAAATTTTTTCCAAACCATGGTTTGGCCTCAAAAGCAATTTTTTTAATTGCACCCAAACACACTCTTATTTACACTTGAAAATGAGTTTGAGGAACTACGTCTCGGCATTTATGCTCAAGTCTTTGGAGTATTTATTAATTTTCCAGGAAAATATTGATCCTTGTGGGCTCACTGGTTCTGAATTGTCTGTGCAGATGTGGATATGGTCCTTTCTCCTCAACTCAGTTTCTTCATTACGATATCTTCAGAGTTAAGACGAGAAAGTAGAGAAGATACCAAACTTTTTAACTGGCGTTAAGAGATAGTTTAACGAGGGTGTGTTTGGACTGGGGTGCAAAAAAAAAAGTGGCTTTTATTTCACTTAACTTTTACAACTTAAGTTAGACTAAAAGTTATGCTGCGTAATGTAATTTATGTTTATATTAACCTTTGTAAAAAAAATTGGTTTGACAAACTAAAACTTATTTAGATGATTAATAAAGAAATAAGTTTAGTTGTAAAATGAATGAAAATGACATAAATTTTATAAATCTGTATTTATATAATAGGTATATAATGTAATAATTTTAAGAGAAATATTGAAATTAAAATAATAACAATAAAAACAGTTAATGTATTTCTGACAAAAAAAATAGTTAATGTATTGCGAAATTTTTTTTGAGAATGCTAAAATATTTAAATACAAGCACTATGTGCAAAATTTGTAGAGTATCAAATCCTCTATGTGTTCAATTTTTTTTTAAAAATAAAATCAAATGCATATTAATAAAAATGATTATAACAAGCAATAACATGTCAGCCTCAAAAGTGTGGCAATTCCTAAAAAAACTAAAGTTCATGCCATAAAGATTACACAAAAAGCTAACTTGCTTAAAAATAAAATTATAGATGAGCTCCTCAATATCAAGATAAATTACATTAGATGACACTCTGTTAAATCCACTGAGAGGGAGGAAAACTCAGTTAAGACAGATGATCTGCAAGGATTGCCTCTAAGATTCTTGGAAAATCATTGAGCTTGTGAACTGTGATCTAGAAAAGGCATGCTTTGAGACATAAAGGAGCAAATAATGAAAATCTCGAAACCTTCTTCCATTTCAATAAAATTAGAGGTTGACCTTGAAATCCAATCCAAGCTTGATAGACTTTTCTTGTGTGATGCTTATATTTCTTCATAATAATAATCCATCCAATTGGCGAAATGATATCCTCATTCTGATGAACAATGATGGAAGAAGAAGACACAAAGGCTAAAGAATATGTCTTAAATGCAAGATTTGCAAAGGCTTCTACATGCTTAATCTCTTTTATAGATGATAAAGGATTAGTAGAAGATGAATCATGAACAGTGAGATTTTTTTCCATCCAGAGAACAACAACAGTTTTGATTATTTCAATTATCAAATGAGAGTGCCCATCATTATGTAGCATTAAGAGGTTCCTTTTCACCCAAAAAGTGAATTCATTAAATGTATTAAAAAGGAAACTAATAAATAAACCTCCAAACCAAACTGTAACGGCAAATGGACAAGTAACAAATAAGTGGTCCAAAATATTTGCGGTATCACAGCCAAAGGGACATGAGCCCGTGACATTCAAATGATGAGACCTTAGTGCATCTTAATACCCTTTAACAAGCTAACCATTTCAAAGGATGAAAGAACATAAGATAAGACGTTGGCTGATAATATATACAGATAAGGAGATAAGGGATCCCCTTATCTAATTCCACGAGTTGGAAGAGTAACATGAGAAATCTACCCATTTAAAATCACTTGATACTGAACAGTTATAATATATTGCATGACGTGTACAGAAATTTATTAAGTTATTTTCACCAATTAAATTTAAAAAGAAAAGACTTTTTTTCCCAATTTTCTCAAAAATTTATTATATTTGGTGTTTAAGGATAATCTTATCTTTTGCTTACTTTAAATTAAGCCAGGCTCTTCTTATATCCTTTTCTCTCTCTCCTGCGTTTCTCTCTCTCCCTAGTCCCACTCCCTAACGGCAACAAATTGGCTTTTTGGTTGAAGCAAACGGAAGCCTTTCTATTGGGCTTATACATTCATATCATTGCTGCTAAATAGCAGCGTGTATCATAAACACTTCTCTCCCGTTTTTTTTAGCGGTTACATCAACATTTGGATGGTTCAGCTTTAATTTTATACAGAATATTATTTTTTTTATTGTAATATTGAATTATTCATATAAAAAATTAGCAATTTGTATTAAATTAAAGAAAATACGTAGATCAAGTTCCTTATATCTATTTAGCCAAATTCTCCAATCGTATTTAACCGTGTCATATTTTTGAATTATTATGATTTAAATGTAAACTCTTGAAAAATGTAGGACATATGGTCATATGTGATTGGAAGACTTGATGTAATATATATATATATAAGAAACTTGATGTAAATATAATTTTTTAATTATTCTTTTTTAAATTTAACATTTTAACAATAATTTTATAAAAATCAAATCTAGACAATTCAAATATTGATCTAATAGCTAAACAAAAAGAGAAGGAGAGGGAAGAGGAAGAAAATGGAAGGGGAGGGCTTCCAAACCGGATTCCACGACTCTAGCCGTGGGACTCTGGAGACCCACTTTCTTGACTAAATTAGCGACTTCTTAGTAAAGAGGATCTTACCAATTTAATTAAATAAACAAACAACAAATACAAAATAAAACAATAAGAATGCAACATATAATTAGTCATGTGTGAAGACTGGACGTGGTAAATATAATCCAACATTAAGCAAGCTTTGACTTTAGCTCTTATTAATTGTTATGGTAAATGCAAGCATAATTGGAAACTGTCGCTTGCACAAGGTGAATGGCAAAGTTGAACATGAAGGTGTGATGGTCATTCGTGGGATGAACACATTAGTTGAGGTGTCTCTAGATATAATGTTAGTTTCAATGACATCTTTTTCTAATCTTTGGCCAAAAAAAAAAGGACATGTTTTTCTAATCTTGTAACAATCAATCGAGTTCCATTGCATAGTCCAATGGATTTATCAATGTTCCTCATTAATATAATGGGGGCACCCACCTTCAGTCGGAGCTCTTAGTTTGGAAAACTTGACATAGAGATTGAATTCAATAACTCAATTGATTGTATATCTGCAATAGAGCTAAGGGCACCATCCTGTTTAGATACGCTATTAGCATTTAAATAAATATTTTCTTCACTAGAAAGCATCTGAAGCACTGCATTATTGACTTCATCTACTACAAATAATGTAGATGTCAAAAGGGCTCTATCACGGAAGTACAACTTATTATATAAGTGAAGTTGCAAATCTGGATAAGTTGAATGTATAATATGCTCCAATGTATTTGTGGTGGGTTGCAACAGGAATTCACTCGAAATAGTGATTAAATCTTTTGTATCATCTTCTAAGAAGTTTCGTCATATGAAATTGATTTATTTTTTTATAAATCATAGAAAGAAAATTAAAAAAAAAAGAATTTAAACGATTTAAATAGAAATTCCTGAGAACATTGACAAGACAGAATCAAAGTAAGAATTAACAACATATAAAAAAGATAAATGACCAGATCAAAGAATTAAATTTATCTATTTCATATTTTTAAAAAAATGTATTGTTAATTTAATATTTGGCTTTGATCATGGTTACTAAAATTATTCTTTTATTATTTGATTGTCTTATATAGAAAGTGATTATTATATATGATAGATAACAAAACTATCACTACAAAAAAAATGTGATTTAGTAGCGGTTAAAAATGGGTATTCGTAGCGGTTCTAACCGCTACAAACAAGATTAGTAGCGGTTACGAAAACCGCTACTAAATCGTACGTTGCAAGCAGTTTTGTAGCGGTTTTATAAAACCGCTACTCAATCAAAAATAACCGCTACAACCTTTGTAGCGGTTGATAGTAACCGCTACAAAATCAAGAGATATTTGTAGCGGTTATATAACCGCTACAAATATAAAAAAATTTATTGAGAGCTTTAAAAAAGAATTTTTTTTTTTGTAGCGGTTTAAAAACTGCTACAAATATATAAAATGAAAATTTGTTAAAATTGACATTTTTTATTTGTAGCGGTTAAGAAACTGCTACCAATTTTGAATTTCATGAAATTAGTAGCGGTTTTAAAAACCGCTACTAATTTCATGAAATTCAAAATTGGCGCCAAAAAATTTAATTTTAGCTTTAAAAAGGCGCGTTATTTAGTAGCGGTTTAATAACCGCTACAAATATTTAAAATTTTTTATAAAAATATACGTTGATTTTTTTCTTTTTTTTCAATATTATATTAAATAATTTAATTTGTTATTATTTTATCTATTTCAATTAATTTATTATTTAATAGTTTAACTTATTAATAAATTAAAAAGAAAAAATGTAATTGAATATGATTAGTATAAAATTTATATTAATAATATTATTAAGGATAGTTAGGTAATAAGTAATTATTATGTTTTATAATATAATGTAATTGTATATGAAAAATAGATAAAAATGAGATAGAGTTATGATATATCTAGAAGAAAAGATGTTTAGAATAAATTTTATAGAAAGGAAAGAAGTATTCTAAAAGAAATTGAAAATCTTGTTACCATATTTGATCGTATTATTCAGCTCCTCTACTCATACGAAAGAAGTTGTAAATGAGAGGAAATGAAAGAAGGGTAAGGTGAAAAGAAATTGGGGAGTGTTTGATATGAGTTGTGATAAGGGTATTTATAGGGATTCACGTATTATTTGTAGCGGTTAATGTAGCGGTTACTAATTAGTAGCGGTTATTTATATTTTTGTAGCGGTTTAATTATTTGTAGCGGTTAATGTAGCGATTTATATAGCGGTTATTGTTTAGTAGCGGTTATTTATTTTTTTGTAGCGGTTTAATAACCGCTACAAATATTATATTAATTTTTTTTTTACATTTTATTTTAACACAAATTTTTCGCATTTTTTGTAAAGAAAAATTTTTTACACTTGAATTCTACAAATATTATTTTGATTTTTTTTTACATTTTATTTTAACACAAATTTTTTGCATTTTTTGTAAAGACAAATTTTTTACAGTTGAATTTGATCACTCATCGTCGCCATCCCTACAGAAATTTTGTAGAAAAATTATTGTTATTGATGTATTATTAAATTTAAAAAATTTAATTGAAATGACGTGGACTTAAAAAAACTCACCGCAGTAGAGGTAAATTGGCATCGCCTTCAGGGAAGTAGTTTTCAAAATCAGCTGGCTGAAATGGCTCACTCTCGTAGGCGATGTTATCGCCTTCACCCATGTCGTAAAGGTCTCTTGGCTTTAAATGAACGACCATGTGCCAATCCCTATGCTGTAATATCCCGATTTGTAATTAGGGCTAATGATTCTGATAATTATTGTAATTATCTTGATTAAGCACAATGATGATTAATGTAATGTGAATTTTGAGAATAAATACATGTGGTATTTAAGATCAAGGGTTGTGGTTTTATGACCGTGGGTCGGAATCCTGCGTGTTGTGGTGAGGTGAGTTCATTGTGGAAGAGAATGGATGATGACATGTGGCAAGTGGAAAGCCATAGGATGATGCACTAAGTGACAAAATGTCACTTTTCCCTCATTTTCTCTCTCTTATTCGGTTGGAGGCATGGGCAAGGGAGGGAGTATGTGTTTCTTCATCATCATTTTCTCTCTCATCTCTCATCTCTCATCTTTCTCTCTAATTCCGGCGACATTGAGGCAAGAAGAGGAAGAAGAAAAAGCTTGATCTTGGTAAGTTATGCTTCTCCTTTGCTCTAATCCTCTTCTCTGATATTGATCATCTCAAAGAGAGTTACATTGTGATGATTGTAGAGCCTTAAATGGTGTAGATTGGGACATTGGTCGAATTTGGGAGTTTGAGAATCCAGATTCTGGATTGAGCAAAGAGAAGAGGTAGGCATTTAGAGCATTTTGATGTATTGTTTATGATTTTTGGTTAAGTTTGGTAAAATCTGGAATTTTGCCCTAAATATGCCTATTTTTGGAGATATGAAGTTCATTGTGATTTATGATTGGAAATGATGTATTATGGAGTTATTTGAGCATTGAATGTGATCTGAAATGGTAGAAATGGGTTAAGGGAATTTGGATAATGTGTATCATAGAGACCTTAGTGGATGATTGTGGTCAAATTGGTTTTTGGAGTGTTTATGAAGTTGCCATAGTGTTCCCTAGTTAATGCTTAAGGTGTGTGAGCATTGTGGAGAGTTTGGGAACCTTTGGGAGTGAATTTGACCATCTGGTGTTTTCTGGTTTTCTGCATTTCTGGGTCTCGCATGAGCATCACTCGAGCAGAGGAAGAACGTGCTCGAGTGATGGAAGAGTTTTCCCTGTCCTGCTTCGAGTGCGTCTGGGTTTCTTTGGGTGATGCTCGAGCACAGCGCTTTGTGCTCGAGTGAGCGAAGAACATGCTCGAGCAGGCATGGTCTGCTCGAGTGAAGGTGGGAGTTCAGAGTGAAGGGTTTCTTTCGGGTCTTCACTTGCTGGTGGATGCCACGAGTGTGCTCTGACACTCGCGAGCATAGCCTTCTCACTCGAGCACTGGGGGTCATGCTCGAGTGAGGTTGTGCTTCAGGAGGGAGTTGTGCTTTCAGGCTCTCACTTGCGAGTGAGGTGCTCGCGGGTGAGAGGTGTGTGCTCGCGGGTATGCTCGCGGGTGAGAGGTGTGTGCTCGCGGGTGTGAGGTGTGCTCGCGGGTGTGAAGTGTGCTTCTGGTGGGAGTGTGCTCGCGGGTGGGAGTGTGCTCGCGGGTGTGGTTTTGTGCTCGAGTGATCCTATGCTTGGAGAGCTTTGGGTGCTCTCGGGTCCTCACTTCCTGGTTTTCTCTCGCGTGTGCTCGAGTGAGCCAGTTCCTGCAAGTGTCTTTATGCTCTCGGGAGCTCACTCGCAGTCTCACTCGCACTTGTGCTCGAGTGATGTCCGTACTTGTGCTCGAGTGAGAGCATCTGTGCTCGAGTGAGAGGACCAAAAATCTGTGTTTTGCCTTCGAGTAAGGGGTCTTTTGGGTAGTGTTTTCCAACCCTTTAGGCATATGTTTAGGCCCCTAAATGTCACCTAAAGAGTCCTAAATGATAACCAACTTAGAGAATTATTGAAATATACCTATGGATAAGAGATTAATTGGTTGTCCCTAATTGATATAGGATTTGATATCTGTCGCCCTCGTGAGGCCACGGTGCCGGAGCCAGTCAGGAAAGATACGTGTAGTGGCTCTATCTTTATACCTTATGTGATGTATGATATGTGTGCTATATCATTGTGATTAAATGGATTTTGTATGCTGCAAGTTTTGTGAAAACTTTGTGTGGATACACCGCTAAACCAATAGTCCCTGAGTCGCTAACAACGGTTCGGGTGAAGGTCGTATGCCTTCCCGGCGGTAAAAGGGGATGAGGTTAGGGTGTCATATATGCGTTATGTGATATTGTGGTAGCACCGCTAAACCAATAGTCCCTGAGTCGCTAACAACGGTTCGGGTGAAGGTCGTATGCCTTCCCGGCGGTAAAAGGGGATGAGGTTAGGGTGTGATATTTGTGAAGGCCGACGGGCCATTTGTGAAAGCCGAAAGGCTATATGTGAGCCGTGTGGCTATTTGTATGCACTGCCACGCCAATAGTCCCTGAGTCGCTAACAACGGTTCGGGTGAAGGTCGTATGCCTTCCCGGCGGTAAAAGGGGATGAGGGTGGAGTGAATTTGTTGCTGTTGATATGAGATGATGTGTTTACATATTATGTGATTGCATGTGGTATGAAATAGTAGTTACTACGGGGATTCTTTAGAATCTCACCCTCCCAAATGATTAATCTTTTCAGACAGGGCGAGTGGTTCGAAAGGGAAACGGACGACCAGGAGTAGTTAGGCTCACTCCGGGATCTAAGTGGTAGTTGGTTATCATAGTTTTGGATTGGGATTGCAATTTGTACATTTTATGTAAATGACTATTTTGGTTATGTAATCCCCATTGTTGGGAAACCTGTAAACCCAAGTTATGTATGCAAGTAACCCGGGGTTTGCCGGGATTTTGGTTTCCGCACTTTGATATTTAATATGTACTCTGTTTTTCTCAAGTAATTATATCCGCCTGTGAATGTGAGACCAGGATTAACTATGTTTCGAAACGGATTTTGAAACACCCCATCTTGGGATGAGGGAATATGAATTGTTATTTTATTTTATTGGTCTCTATTTCACATAAATTTCATAAACCGGATGTCATTACGGTGAGGGGGTTACATTTTTGGTATCAGAGCTGCAGTTCCTGGCAAGGGTAGAGTTTGCTAGGATAGCTCCCATAGTGTGTCCTTAGTGATAATGGATTGGTAGTGAATGTTTGTTCGTTTACACATCTTTGAGTTATAATTGTGGATATATGAGCTCTGTAGAGATGTGTATACCATAATTGTTGGATTAATGGGGTGAGTTCTTTGTAGAATGAAAAGAACAACAAAAGGTCGCCCCAGAGTACAACAAGAAGATCCCGATGTGGAGTTGGTCAATGACAATCCACCAGATCCTATGCAAGAGTTGATGGGCTTGATAAAGGATCAGAGGGATATGATTACGGAGCTTAGAGAAGAGCTTCGAGCCGAGAAAGCAAAGAACAATGAGGGTAGAGGCCAGTCTACTCAAGAAGGTACTCGAGGGGAAACCCGAGAGGAGACTAGACTGGAAGATACAGCTGAAGGGTCAGCACGATCGCTTGAATCGCCTCCTCGTACTGAAGAAAATCAAAGGCCGCATGGGAAATCGGTCAATGAGGAAAGAGATCTTCAGTTTTGGGTCTCCAGGTTTTGTAAACACCTACCTCCGGTATTCAGAGGGAAATTTGATCCTCAGGCGGCGGAAGACTGGTTGAACCGTCTTGAGAAGATATTCGAGGTTCTAGAATGTCCCTCGGAAGTGAAAGCCAAGCTGGCGGTGTACAAACTTGAGGGTGATGCAGACCGCTGGTGGCGGAACATAGCTCTGTCGCTGAAGAGCAAGAATATACCATTGACCTGGGAAGTGTTTCAACAGCACTTCGATGAGAAATACTTTCCCAAGTCGGTGAGGCTTGAAAAGGAGACCGAGTTCCTACAAATCAAGCAAGGGGACACGGAGTCATTTGATGAATACTTGTCCCGATTCACCCGGTTGTCCCGATACTCCTCTTATCTACAAAAGAGGGATGATGAGGAGTTGAGTTCAGATCTACTCATCCGGGGCTTAAGGCGTGACATGAGGAAGAGAATAGCCACTCATCGGTTCTCCAAGTTTAACAAGGCCGTTGAAGAGTGTCGGATTACAGAGAGCAATCTGAGAGAATTGTATCCGGCTAAGACTGCGGGTGGTTATAGTGAACCCAGCAAGGGTGGTGCTTCCCAGAAGCGGAAGGGTTCGGGATCGTCATCTTCGTATAGGGGTGGTGGTAAGAAGCCCTATCAGCCCAGAGATCGTGAACCCCAGAGGTTTGGGACTGAGAGGAAATGTCCTCGCTGTAATCAGTCACATTATGGTAAGAACTGTCAGGGTGAGATGATTTGCTTTAACTGTAAGCGAACCGGACATCTTTCCAGAGATTGCCAACGACCGCAAGCGGAGCAGAGACCGAAAACTCAGGGCAGAGTATTTGCTATGACTCATGAGGAAGCCCGGAAATCCCCAGAGCTGATACAAGGTACAGTTCTTCTTAATGGATTTGTATTGCAAGTATTGTTTGACTCGGGTGCAAGTCACTCATTTATTGCGCATGATTGTGTAAAGCGCCTGGGTTTAATTGTACATAAGTTGCCATTCGAATTGATTGTGTCAACACCGATGGGTGTAAAGGCTGTAACTACAGAAGCCTGTTTGAATTGTTTAATAACCGTAGAGGGTCATGAGTCTGTGGTAGATCTAATTTGTTTACCGCTCTGCCAATTGGAAGTCATTTTGGGTTTTGATTGGTTGAGAGCGAATAACGTGTTATTAGATTGTGGGAACGAGAGGATTGTATATCCAGTTTCTCAAAACGTCGAGAATGGCAATGTTGATTTGAATTTTCTTTCGACGGCGAAGGCTGAGAGATATTTGAAAAAGGGTTGTCAGGGGTATATGGTTTTCTTCTCGGTACAAGGAGAAATCAGTGAAACTTTGAATAGTATACCCATAGTGAATGAATTCCCTGAGGTTTTTCCGGACGACTTAAGTGGATTACCTCCGGAAAGGGAAGTTCAGTTTCCGATTGACATTGTGCCTGGAGCGGGTTCGATATCTAAAGCCCCATATCGTATGGCTCCAAATGAAATGGCCGAATTGAAAAAGCAGATTGAGGATTTGCTCGAGAAAGGGTTTATTAGACCCAGTGTGTCGCCTTGGGGTGCTCCAGTTTTATTTGTGAAAAAGAAAGACGGGAGTCTTCGTTTGTGTATCGACTATCGAGAATTGAATAAAGTTACCGTCAAGAATAAGTACCCTCTCCCTAGAATTGATGACTTGTTAGATCAATTATCTGGCTCGTGTGTATTCTCCAAGATTGATCTAAGGTCGGGGTATCATCAGCTGCGTGTGAAAGCGGAAGATGTTCCGAAGACTGCTTTCCGGACCAGATATGGTCATTATGAGTTCTTAGTGATGCCATTTGGGTTGACAAATGCGCCTGCGGTTTTCATGGATTACATGAACCGTATCTTTCGGCAATACCTAGATCAGTTTGTTGTGGTATTTATTGACGATATTTTGATATACTCTAAGAGTAGAAAAGAACATGAGCATCATTTGAGAATTGTGTTGAATATATTACGTGAGAAGCAACTCTATGCTAAGTTGAGTAAATGTGAGTTTTGGCTATCAGAAGTGAAATTCTTAGGCCATGTTATCTCGCAAGGTGGGGTCGCTGTGGATCCTAGTAAAGTGGAAGCAGTACTGAACTGGAAGAGGCCAGAATCTGTGGCCGAGGTACGCAGTTTTCTGGGTCTTGCTGGTTATTATCGGAGATTCATTCAGAATTTCTCCCGTATTGCATTGCCGATGACCAAGCTCACGAGAAAGGATCAGCCGTATGTGTGGGATGAGAAATGTGAAAATTGCTTTGTGGAGCTGAAGGAGAGGTTGACTACGGCACCTGTGTTGATTTTGCCCGATCCCAGTGTGACATATGTTGTGTACTCTGATGCCAGTGGGCAGGGATTAGGGTGTGTCCTTATGCAGCAGGGACGTGTGGTGGCCTACGCCTCTCGACAGCTCAGACCTCATGAATTGAACTATCCCACTCATGATCTGGAGCTTGCGGCTATTGTGTTTGCCTTGAAGATTTGGAGGCATTATTTGTATGGTGTGACCGTGGAACTGTACTGCGACCACAAGAGTCTCAAATATCTGTACGATCAGAAAGAGTTGAATATGAGACAACGACGTTGGATGGAGTTGCTTAAGGACTACAACCTGGAAATAAAATATCATCCGGGTAAGGCAAATGTAGTCGCTGATGCTCTTAGTCGGAAAACTGTGGCTGTGGCAGCTATGATGATACACGAGGAGAAATTGGTTGCTGATTTTCGTGATATGAACCTGGCGAACCAGATCATCTGTGCCCATTTTAATGTTTCCCAAGGGGAAAGTGATTTGAGAGCTGAGATTGAAGAGGCTCAGCGGCAAGATGACTGGATACAGGGTAACCTAGCCAGAATTGAGCGTGGAGAAGTTCAAGGCTATGATGTGTCGCCTAGCGGATTGATTCGTTATCAGAATAGGATTTGTGTTCCACTTAAGGCGGAGTTGAGACAGAAGATCTTAGATGAGGCGCATAAGAGCCAATATACTCTTCATCCTGGTATGACCAAAATGTACCATGGTTTGAAATCTGAGTATTGGTGGCAGGGTATGAAGAGTGATGTGACAAAGTATGTGGCGAGGTGTCTCACATGTCAGAAAGTGAAGATTGAGCACCAAAGACCGCCTGGTTTATTGCAAAGCCCTGAAATTCCGGAATGGAAATGGGAAAGCGTGACCATGGATTTTGTTACGGGATTGCCCAAGATCAGGAATTATGATGCGATCTGGGTTATTGTGGACCGGTTAACGAAGTCAGCGCACTTCCTACCGATCAATGTTAGTTACTCTCCGGATAGACTAGCGGAGATTTATCTTCGTGAAATTGTGAAGCTCCATGGCATACCGAGGAATATCATCTCTGATCGAGATCCTCGTTTCACTTCGAGATTCTGGAAGGCGTTGCATGAGGCACTGGGTACTCAGTTGAGATTCAGTACAGCCTATCATCCTCAGACAGACGGTCAGTCAGAGAGGACTATTCAGACCTTAGAGGATATGTTGCGGGCATGTGTACTTGACTTCAAAGGGAGTTGGGACCGTTTCCTTCCACTTGCTGAGTTTGCCTACAACAATAGCTTTCATGCGAGCATTCAGATGGCGCCGTATGAAGCGTTGTATGGAAGAAAATGCCAATCGCCATTGTGTTGGAATGAGTTGTCCGAGAGGAAACTCTATGGGCCGGATCTTGTGGATCAAACCTCAGCCCAGATTCGAATCATTCGTAAGAGGCTTCTTGCAGCTCAGAGTCGGCAGAAAAGTTATGCTGACAAGAGGAGAAGGCCTCTAGAGTTTGAAGTTGGTGACCATGTATTTATGAGAATATCACCTGTCACCGGTATTGGGCGAGCTATAAAGCGAAAGAAGTTGAGCCCGAGATATATAGGTCCTTTTGAGATCCTTGATAGGATTGGGCCTGTTGCTTATCGTATAGCCCTACCTCCGAGCTTGAGCAGACTCCATGATGTATTTCATGTTTCCCAATTGAAGAAGTATCAACCGGATCCATCCCATGTCGTTGAGTATGAGAATGTGGAGTTGCGAGATAACTTCACGTATGCGGTGGAGCCAGAGCAAGTTATTGAACGAGAAGAACGTCGGCTCAGACACCGGAGTATTCCTTATGTGAAAGTGATCTGGAAGGGAATGACTCAGCGGGAAGCAACTTGGGAAACGGAGGAAGATATGCGAAGGCGATATCCGGAGTTTATGGCTCAAGGGATGTAACAAATTTCGAGGACGAAATTTATTTAACGGGAGGAGAATTGTAATATCCCGATTTGTAATTAGGGCTAATGATTCTGATAATTATTGTAATTATCTTGATTAAGCACAATGATGATTAATGTAATGTGAATTTTGAGAATAAATACATGTGGTATTTAAGATCAAGGGTTGTGGTTTTATGACCGTGGGTCGGAATCCTGCGTGTTGTGGTGAGGTGAGTTCATTGTGGAAGAGAATGGATGATGACATGTGGCAAGTGGAAAGCCATAGGATGATGCACTAAGTGACAAAATGTCACTTTTCCCTCATTTTCTCTCTCTTATTCGGTTGGAGGCATGGGCAAGGGAGGGAGTATGTGTTTCTTCATCATCATTTTCTCTCTCATCTCTCATCTCTCATCTTTCTCTCTAATTCCGGCGACATTGAGGCAAGAAGAGGAAGAAGAAAAAGCTTGATCTTGGTAAGTTATGCTTCTCCTTTGCTCTAATCCTCTTCTCTGATATTGATCATCTCAAAGAGAGTTACATTGTGATGATTGTAGAGCCTTAAATGGTGTAGATTGGGACATTGGTCGAATTTGGGAGTTTGAGAATCCAGATTCTGGATTGAGCAAAGAGAAGAGGTAGGCATTTAGAGCATTTTGATGTATTGTTTATGATTTTTGGTTAAGTTTGGTAAAATCTGGAATTTTGCCCTAAATATGCCTATTTTTGGAGATATGAAGTTCATTGTGATTTATGATTGGAAATGATGTATTATGGAGTTATTTGAGCATTGAATGTGATCTGAAATGGTAGAAATGGGTTAAGGGAATTTGGATAATGTGTATCATAGAGACCTTAGTGGATGATTGTGGTCAAATTGGTTTTTGGAGTGTTTATGAAGTTGCCATAGTGTTCCCTAGTTAATGCTTAAGGTGTGTGAGCATTGTGGAGAGTTTGGGAACCTTTGGGAGTGAATTTGACCATCTGGTGTTTTCTGGTTTTCTGCATTTCTGGGTCTCGCATGAGCATCACTCGAGCAGAGGAAGAACGTGCTCGAGTGATGGAAGAGTTTTCCCTGTCCTGCTTCGAGTGCGTCTGGGTTTCTTTGGGTGATGCTCGAGCACAGCGCTTTGTGCTCGAGTGAGCGAAGAACATGCTCGAGCAGGCATGGTCTGCTCGAGTGAAGGTGGGAGTTCAGAGTGAAGGGTTTCTTTCGGGTCTTCACTTGCTGGTGGATGCCACGAGTGTGCTCTGACACTCGCGAGCATAGCCTTCTCACTCGAGCACTGGGGGTCATGCTCGAGTGAGGTTGTGCTTCAGGAGGGAGTTGTGCTTTCAGGCTCTCACTTGCGAGTGAGGTGCTCGCGGGTGAGAGGTGTGTGCTCGCGGGTATGCTCGCGGGTGAGAGGTGTGTGCTCGCGGGTGTGAGGTGTGCTCGCGGGTGTGAAGTGTGCTTCTGGTGGGAGTGTGCTCGCGGGTGGGAGTGTGCTCGCGGGTGTGGTTTTGTGCTCGAGTGATCCTATGCTTGGAGAGCTTTGGGTGCTCTCGGGTCCTCACTTCCTGGTTTTCTCTCGCGTGTGCTCGAGTGAGCCAGTTCCTGCAAGTGTCTTTATGCTCTCGGGAGCTCACTCGCAGTCTCACTCGCACTTGTGCTCGAGTGATGTCCGTACTTGTGCTCGAGTGAGAGCATCTGTGCTCGAGTGAGAGGACCAAAAATCTGTGTTTTGCCTTCGAGTAAGGGGTCTTTTGGGTAGTGTTTTCCAACCCTTTAGGCATATGTTTAGGCCCCTAAATGTCACCTAAAGAGTCCTAAATGATAACCAACTTAGAGAATTATTGAAATATACCTATGGATAAGAGATTAATTGGTTGTCCCTAATTGATATAGGATTTGATATCTGTCGCCCTCGTGAGGCCACGGTGCCGGAGCCAGTCAGGAAAGATACGTGTAGTGACTCTATCTTTATACCTTATGTGATGTATGATATGTGTGCTATATCATTGTGATTAAATGGATTTTGTATGCTGCAAGTTTTGTGAAAACTTTGTGTGGATACACCGCTAAACCAATAGTCCCTGAGTCGCTAACAACGGTTCGGGTGAAGGTCGTATGCCTTCCCGGCGGTAAAAGGGGATGAGGTTAGGGTGTCATATATGCGTTATGTGATATTGTGGTAGCACCGCTAAACCAATAGTCCCTGAGTCGCTAACAACGGTTCGGGTGAAGGTCGTATGCCTTCCCGGCGGTAAAAGGGGATGAGGTTAGGGTGTGATATTTGTGAAGGCCGACGGGCCATTTGTGAAAGCCGAAAGGCTATATGTGAGCCGTGTGGCTATTTGTATGCACTGCCACGCCAATAGTCCCTGAGTCGCTAACAACGGTTCGGGTGAAGGTCGTATGCCTTCCCGGCGGTAAAAGGGGATGAGGGTGGAGTGAATTTGTTGCTGTTGATATGAGATGATGTGTTTACATATTATGTGATTGCATGTGGTATGAAATAGTAGTTACTACGGGGATTCTTTAGAATCTCACCCTCCCAAATGATTAATCTTTTCAGACAGGGCGAGTGGTTCGAAAGGGAAACGGACGACCAGGAGTAGTTAGGCTCACTCCGGGATCTAAGTGGTAGTTGGTTATCATAGTTTTGGATTGGGATTGCAATTTGTACATTTTATGTAAATGACTATTTTGGTTATGTAATCCCCATTGTTGGGAAACCTGTAAACCCAAGTTATGTATGCAAGTAACCCGGGGTTTGCCGGGATTTTGGTTTCCGCACTTTGATATTTAATATGTACTCTGTTTTTCTCAAGTAATTATATCCGCCTGTGAATGTGAGACCAGGATTAACTATGTTTCGAAACGGATTTTGAAACACCCCATCTTGGGATGAGGGAATATGAATTGTTATTTTATTTTATTGGTCTCTATTTCACATAAATTTCATAAACCGGATGTCATTACGGTGAGGGGGTTACATATGCCGCTCGTCCTCGACATAATAAACCTGATGTGCCTCTGAAGCTAGAATATACGGCTCATCATCTTGAGAAATACCAGTATGAATCGGGCGTGAGAAATTGACTGATGTGATCCCTAGGTCGTCAGTTGTCAGTCCCCGAGAAGTAGTGGTATTTGCCCACAAACACTTGAACAGCGTCACGGTGAAACGGCCTTGATAATTAAGCTCGACCACATCAAGAAGCTTGCCATAGTAAGGGATGCCTCCGAACTGCATGTTGGCGTCACTGCTGCTCGCATAACTCCTTGTCCCAAATGTGCCATAAACACCCGAATTCTGTGTTTGCAATCCCTGATCCCGTGAAACCGTGCAAAACTTAAAACCATTGACATTGTATGCTGTAAACCGTTTTGCATAATCAAGAGGGCCGATTGCGAGAGCTCTGAAATCTGGTGAGTGTGGGTTGTGGTCATTTAGTATTCTGCGAGCAAACCAGCCCGGGAATTCTCTGTGGACCCTCCTATCAACTTCCGAGGATGTCTGTGTACGGATCCTGAGCTGATGCTTGACATGACTTCTGAATTCCCTGCAATTAATAATGGAAAGGCGTTAGTGAAATGAAAGTGAGAAATGTTACGAAAGATATAGATCGAATAACATAAATGTGAGTGTACAATTCTTACCGTATGAAAGGCTCAACTTGAGTGCAATTAATCAAGACATGTCTATGTGCTTGGAACTTCTCAGTTGCCGTTAGTTTGAAGTTCTCAGTTGCTCCAACTGGTTTACCAACACGAGGGATAAATTCTCCTAATGTCGGCGCAGGTTCAGGACAATCGTCAACACGAGGCGGGCGGTTGAAAGCCGTCTCAAGATCATCAAAGTACCTTGAGCAAAAATATAGCACCTCATCCCCTATATAGCCTTCAACTATAGAACCTTCTGGCCACGCCTTATTCCTCACGTAAGATTTTAATTTCCCAAGGAACCTACGAAGTACATAAGAGAAAATTGATATAAAATGATGAAAAGGACGACGAGCAAACATTAAATACGGACAATAAATGAAAGCACATATTTAAAATGAGTACCTCTCAATCGGATACATCCAACGATATTGTACTGGTCCAGCGAGCTTTGTTTCATGAACGAGGTGGACTGTGAGGTGAACCATCACAGTAAAAAAGGACGGAGGAAAGATCATCTCCAAGTGACAAAGCGTAAGAATGATTTTCGACTGCAGCTGATCGAGCTCCTCAACGATCAAAACCTTAGAACACAACTTCCGAAAGAAAGAACAAAGTTCCACCAAAACGATGGAAACATCGGGAGGAAGTGTATTCTTTATAGCCAGAGGGAGTAACTGCTGCATAAGAACATGCGAGTCGTGACTCTTCAGGCCAGCAACCTTTCGAGCCTGCAAGTCGACACATCTAGAAATGTTGCTTGAATACCCATCAGGAACTTTTATTTTCTTCAACGTCGCGAGGAAGACATCCTTGTTCGGTTTTGTGAGGGTAAACTTTGCCGGTGTAAATCTGTCATGCTTATCTGGCCAAGCGTCTTCACGAACTCCCATGTCGCTTAAATCTTTCCTAGCTTGAAGGTGATCTTTTGTCTTACCGGGTTCATTAAGCAGCGTATACAGTACATTGTCGCAAACATTCTTTTCAATGTGCATTACATCAAGACTGTGGCGAAGTAAATTAGATCTCCAATACGGAAGCGTGAAGAAGATACTTATCTTCTTCCACTGCTGAGGCGCCGAAGTCCTGCGCGTCTTTTGGCGAGTTTGTGCTGAATCGTCGCTTTTTCCAAACTCGACGTCAACATGCTCAAGCTGCTGTAAGATATCTGTACCGGACAAAGTCTGAGGTGGTCCTCTTTTCTCTGGTTTCCCATTGAAGCGATTCCGTTGCAATCTGAACTTATGCGTTCTATCGAGAAACCTCCGATGCCCCATAAAGCACCACTCTCGGCTGTAGGGAAGGCGCAGTGCGTCAGAGTCGAAATTGCAAGCCGGACACGCCGACCCAGTGTGCACATTCCAACCAGATAATGTGCCAAGGCCAGGAAAGTCACTGATCGTCCACATCAAGGCTGCACGCATGTTGAACAAAGTCTTGCTGTGAGCGTCGTACGTCTCCAAGCCGACATTCCACAGGTCAAGCAATTCCGTAATAAGCGGTTGGAGATACACATCGATGTCATTGCCCGGTGCCTTTTTGCCTGGAATGATCATAGACATAATGAAAGAGCTTTGTTTCATACACATCCAGGGGGTAAGTTGTAGGGAACTAAGACTACCGGCCAAATGCTGTAACTTGTGCTAAGATTCCCGAAAGGATTGAAACCGTCGGTCGCCAACGCAAGCCAGACATTTCTGGGGTCAGTCACAAAATCTGGAAAGTCGTTGTCAAACGTTTTCCAAGCAGCTGCATCCCGCGGATGTCTTAATTTACCGTCTTCATTTTTATCAACGGCATGCCACCTCATGTGCTCAGCAGTTTTAGATGACATAAATAATCTTTGTAGACGAGGTTTCAAAGGGAAATACCTGAGAATCTTTGCAGGTTTCTTCTTCTACTTTTTCCCCTTCCGAATTGTCTTGTACCTCGATGTGTGACATCTCTTGCACGTCTCCCTGCTGGAATCGTCTCCCCAATACAGCATACAATCATTTGGGCACGCATCAATCTTTTGATAATTCAACCCCAACCTGTTGATGATCTTCTTGGCCTCGTAGAAGGTTGTGGGAATCTCGGCGTCGGGGAATGCATCTTGTAATAAGTCGAGCAACATCGACATTCCCTTATCCGTGATCCCACACAAGCACTTGATATGATACAATTTGATCAAGAAAGATAATTTAGAATATTTGCGACAACCTTGATATAAAGGACGATCTGCCTCATCCATCAAGCTGAAAAAATCCCGAGCTGCTTCATTCCCCATAAAAGCCGGCTCAGAGCCGTGTACTTCTTCGTTGAAGTTGTCGCCTTGAAATCCAAACGCATCACGCACAGCATCATTCACTGGATCATCTTCATCTACTTGAACGCCTACTTGAGAACTTCGAGGAAGAGCCTCGTCATATCTAACGCCGGCCTTCTCACCATGAAATGCCCAGAACGTATAGTCCTCAGGGAAAGGCTTCACAAGCAAATGTTCCTTCACAACATTTCGTGGATGCCACTTCTTGAACTTGCATTTCCGACACGGACAGACGATCTTGCCGTTACAGCTGGCGTGAGTGAATGCGAAATCTAAGAAACTGTTTAATCCGTACAAATATTCAGGAGAATTGCGCGGCAACCTTATCCAAGATTTATCCATAGCTACAAGTGAGAGAGAAGAAAGTATAGAGAAGAAGATGAGTGAGAAGAAGATGAATAATGCCTAGAACCTTATATTATGAAAATCCAACGTTTATAATTTTGTAGCGGTTATTAAATCGCTACACCAACCGCTACAGAAATTCCAACGTTTATAATTTTGTAGCGGTTATATATATAAAACCGCTACTAATATTCAAGCCGTTAATTGGTGGGAAATTCAAAATGTACTTGTTGAGTATTAGTAGCGGTTATATATATATAACCGCTACTAATGTTCAACGAATTAGTAGCGGTTATATATATTAAACCGCTACTAATATTAAAGCCGTTGGACATTAAATATAAAAATAATTTTCTCATTTGTAGCGGTTATACATAAGATAACCGCTACAAATGTGCAGAAAGGCGGCAAATTCCAAAATTCAAATGATTTGAGTGTTTGTAGCGGTTATTAGTGTATAACCGCTACAAACATATATATTTGTAGCGGTTTCTGAAGGGAAACCGCTACAAATATATAAGTAAATTTGTAGCAGTTATTAGTTCATAACCGCTACAAATGTATATCTTTGTAGCGGTTATGAACTAATAACCGCTACAAAGATATACATTTGTAGCGGTTTTAAGTTAAAACCGCTACAAATATATATATATAATTTATTTCTTTTTTAAATTTAGATATAAATCATTTATAAATTATTTCAATGCGATCTAATAATATAAATATCATTATATAAAACACAATAAGAAAATTCTGAAATAAAATCTCATAAATATTTACAAATGTTTAAAAGAAAAGAAAATGTCCTAAACTAAGGAGCTGGGGGCTGATCCTCTGGTGCTCCCTCAGGTGGGGCTCCCTCAGATGCCGCTGGATCGGGCTGCTGCGCAGACTAAACCGCACCATCCTCATCAGCAGGAGGAGGAGCTGTAGCAGCTGGAGTAGTGCTCGGGACGACGTAGCGAGGGACAGGGGGGACCGCTGGATGCTGCTCGTCCGGGAACAGGCGACTCCATGCTCCCTCGAGCATGGTGTTCGCGATCTCACGCCACTGTGTCTGCTGCGCGTACATCATATCTGCGTGGATCTGTAACTGCTGCTGCTGCACGTGCATCTGCTGCATCTGCTGCTGCTGGTGCACCATCTGCTGCTGCGTCTGCTCCAAATCTGCCCGCAGCTGGTCAATCGACTCGTCCCTCCGACGTCTGACCCCTCTAGAGCTGCCAGCCTCAGAGGCGGCGCTCCTGCCGTAGATCATGCTGGGTCTGGCGCCTATCCCCATCCCCCGCACTCGTCCGGGGTGCTCAGGCTGAGCCAGACCCGCCTTCAAAGGAGCCGCCGGGTCTACTGACCCCTGTGACTCCTCAGGCTGGGTCTGTCGCAGCTCAGCCTGCGACTGCTGCATCCGCTCCTGCCATTTTATGAAACAATTAATAATTACCATTTTTCATTATTAACTTGGTTTTATAAAATCTATAATAATAAAATAACTTACAATGGCCGCCTCTGCCTGCTGAGAGGTCGCAGTCCCGTCACGGTGTCTGTGTGTGATGGCGTACAGCTCCGCATAGTCCGTCTGACGGTTCTCCTGCTGTGCCTTCGTCTCCTGAAACAATTACAAAACAATAATTAGTGTTATGAATCAATCAGCTAAAAGTAAGTGATATTTTCAAAACTTACCAGCTCGCTGTAGGTCACAGCGAAGGTCTTCGATCCTGTTGTGTGGTGGATCGTCTGCTGCGCCCGGATCGCAGTGTTCCTCTGAGAAACCTCCTGGAAAAACAAATAATTAAATGTATTATAATTTAAAATTAAATACAAATTAAATTGAAATTATAATTTAATATTTAATATTTACAAAATTATATATCAAAAATATAATAAATACGTTACCTGCGCCTGAGGGGTCCTCCTGAACTGGACGAAACGCGCCCAGTCATTCGGCGGCACGCCGTCCGGGACGCTCTCCTGCAGCTGCTCCAGAGGCATCGTTCCGTCCCCGTCCACGCTGTGGAAGAGACGGTTCCTCCTGTTCCTCCAGGCGTCGCCCATCTTCACGAGGGCGTACCTCTTCCGGTTGGCCCGGAGGGCAAACCGCAGCTGAAAAAAATACATTTAAATATCAATAATTATAAAAACCATAATTTAAATAAAATAATTAAATAGAATTAATTAACAAAATATTAATTAAATAGTTTTAATTACCTGAATCACCTCCTCCCAAGCCTGGTCCTTCGGCCCCCTCGGAATGTGCCTCCAGGTCGGGAAGTAAAGGGGGAACCGCATCCAATTCGCTCCCAGGTCGCTCAGGAAGCGGTTGAGCAGGTGACCCCCATTGTGGATCGGCTGGTCAGTGCCCTCGTTCCACGGCACTATCACTCGCAGGGACCGGTCCATGCTGTTCAGACCGGCCACATCCAGCCTCCTCGTCGACACGTTCCCTTGCTCATCTGCACAGTTGACCGCACGTTACATAAATTATAATTCAAAGTTAACATTTCTAATTTAAATAAATAATTTACTAAATTAAAATATTAATTTACCTTCGACCTGCACCTCAAACCCAGTGGATCGTGAAGACGACCCTCGTGGGTTGTTCTGCTCCCGAGCATCCTCCTCATCGAGGAACCGCTCCATCTCCCTGAACCCCATCGGCATATCGAACTCCTCCTCGTTGAGGAAGTCCTCAACGCTAATCTCTGGCCCCTCCACCTCAGGCACCTCTCCTGCGGTCGTCGCCTGTGGGATCGTCTGCGGTTCCTGTGGGAGGATGGGCTGAGATGCCTCGGTAGCCCTGCCTGCGCGCTGCCCCCTCCCTCTGCCCCTTGACCGGCTGCTGTCACCCCGTAAAGTCGGTCTGGGGACCACAGGGGCCTTCCCCTTATCCTGTCCTGAAGCCATATCAACTGTACAAATTAAAAAAAAAATAGTCCATTATTATACAAAAATATAATAAAAATAAAAATAAAAATACGTGTTATATACGTACCTCAAGTGCAAATACTGCGGAATACTGAGCAAAAACTCCTATAGAGACGTCTGAACGCTCAAATCTCGAAGAAATCACTTAGAGAAACCTCAGGAAACAAAATGAGCAAACGGAGAAATGAAGGAGGGGGGAGGTTTAAATAGGCCAGTAATTAGTAGCGGTTATTAAAATAACCGCTACTCTAACCGCTACAAATATCATAAATTTGTAGCGGTTCTGCCATAACTGCTACAAATATTCACAACGTTTTAAATTCTGTAGCGGTTATTGACAAGAACCGCTACAAATTTGGAGTCTCTTGAAATTCTGTAGCGGTTTTTACTGAAAACCGCTACAAAATTCTGACCTTTGGTATTTTGTAGCGGTTTATGTGCATTAACCGCTACAAAGTAATCGCTACAAGTTTTGGCGGGAATTTCGCGCCAAATTTATAGCGGTTTTTTGTAAGAAACCGCTACAAATATTCTTGCCGCTACAAATTTGTAGCGGTTTAGGTAAAAACCGCTACAAATTCCATAATTTGTAGCGGTTTAATATAACCGCTACAAGTCCACCGCTACAAAATACCTTTTTTTTTTGTAGTGTATTAAACACACAAATTTCATTAAACTTGATTGTTATACTTCAAAAAAATAAAGAAATTGAAATTAAATAAAAAGATGCATGGATGCGATCACCCTTGGTTGAAAGAACAAAAGTTCAATTAAGGCAAGCAAAGAAGACCAGTTTGCAAACTAAATAAAAAGACAACAGGACATGAAGTTAAGAATGTAGAAGATAAACCTCCTCATTCTGAAAGACTATTTCCATTGAGGAAATTTGCTCATGAGAAAACCTGCAAGGCATTGTCCATAGGTATAGCACACGAACCCTAATACACTAGTTAGTTCGTACAGGATTGACTGCTCGAACTGCATCATACAATATCATAGAACGAGTGGGAGCCATCGTCAAAGGTTGGGAAGTGAAAATGCGGATATAGAATGATTAACAACATCAGTAGGGAAGCAATTTATAGGGGATGGAGAACAGACGCGCATAACTCGTGATAGCAAAATTTCTGGCTAGTGCGCAGAGGCACAAGATAACTGACTGTTCAAATGGCGAAATTTGGCATGGAGAAGGCGCCAAAATGAAAGGCTTAGTAACTATCAATGTAAATTACTGGAATCTTACTGGCATAGTGGAGAATACAATCTATCGGAGAGAACTAACCTCTAATAACAAGCGAAAGGCAATGACTAATGTAGCTTATCATCATATCCATAGCAAACTGAAAGATAACCATCGTGGGCACAACATCTAGAATCTAGAATTAAGCTGAAGAGAGTTCTACCACCTAGTCCCTAAATGGCAAAATTTGCAAATGATCTATAATCTTCAAAATGGTGTGAGAACAAAATCTTGCTTTAGGGTTAGCAAAGAAATTATAAAAAAATTATAAACTACTCGCTAAATGGCTTCCAAAAAGTGAAACCATGTGTCAAGATTACAGAGTCCACCGTAGTTTAATTTAATTTTTATTCTTAAATGAGGAAATATGTTAGTTCCATAATATTCTCGCTAGTTTAAATTCAAATTCAAAAATTAAATTTTATTAATTTAAAAATTAATAATTAAATAATAATACAGTTCTACAATATGAAGAATAACATGTTTTGTATAGATCGATCATATCTTAATTTAATTTATATTCTTAAATAAGGAAATTGGTTAGATCTTCGTTAATCAATACAAATTAAAATTTGAATATTTAAATTTAAATTAAATTTATATTCCTAAATGAGAAAAATGAGGAAATCAATTAGATATCTTGTTAACCAATAAAACTTAAAATTTGAAAATTTAAAATTTAATTTAATTTAAATTCACAATTAAATTAACATTTGAAAATAGCCTTTAAGGAAGCAACAATACAGGACATGGGTATTGGTATTATGGTAGTTATTATCTGAAAGATTTTTTTAAATTTGCGTAATTGTATTAGAGAGAATTGCAGGGCTGACGTGACACGCTGTAATGCCTGCTTTCAGCCCTACTTTTAATAATAAGATAGAATAGAAGTCCACCGTATTTTAATTTAATTAAAATATGAGGAAATATGTTAGTTCCACAATATTCTCGCTAGTTTAAATTCAAATTCAAAAATTAAATTTTATTAATTTGAAAATTAATAATTAAATAATAATACAGTTCCACAATATGAAGAATAACATGTTTTGCATAGATTGATTATATCTTAATTTAATTTATATTCTTAAATGAGGAACTCGGTTAGATCTTCGGTTAATCTATACAAATTAAAATTTGAACATTTAAATTTAAATTCCCAATTAAATTAAATTTATATTCCTAAATGAGGAAAATGAGTTAGATCTCCTATTAAACAATAAAACTTAAAATTTGAAAATTTAAATTTAAATTCACAATTAAATTAAAATCTGAAAATAGCCTTTAGAGAGGCAATACTCAAAAGTAAGTATTGTTATTATGGTAGTTATTATCTAGAAGAATTTTTTTAATTTGCGCAATTGTATTAGAGAGAATTGCAGAGCTAATATGATACATTGTGGTGCCCACTTTCAGCCCTACTTTTAAGAATAAGATAAAGAATTGTAGGGCTGACGTTCACTATGATGTCTGCTTTCTGCCCTGCATTTAAGAATAAGATAGATATCTGGAAGAATTTTTTTAATTTGCGCATATCTTTTACCTCCTTTTAGACATGAAATATTTGGTGAGCGAGGTTTTAGATTTTCTTGCCTTGTTTGTTAGCATGTTTTCAGATTTTTTGGTTTTGTTTGGGAATTGATTATTACTCTGTTGAGTCTGTTCTGCTTCTTCCCTCTCTGTTTTTCTTAAATATTTTTCCTTTTTTTAATAATTCAATAATTTCGGACATTGACAGTTAATTCCTGTTTCATCAGTAAATTCGCATCCACATGCTCTTTCCTTCTCCAAATATTTCATATCTTTTTTTTTACCCTCATTTTAAAAAAATCCTTCTACTCTGTATAGCCATTTATGATTTTTTTTTCAAACATCTACAATCTCTTTTTCTTTATCTCTCTCCCCAGCAACTCTAGTGGCAGTCATTTTTGCAATAGTAGAAATTCTGAATTCTAGTTTGTCGTGAATATAATATGTTTTTGCTCGGTTTCTGTCAACGAAACACCTTCGTTGGGACGCATCCAATTATTTAGACCAAGAAGCAAGATGACAATTATCCAGATCAACCTCCAATACTTCGTAAAGCGCAGCAGATCAACCCAGACATATTATTTGTTTCTCAGTTTAAATATTGTCCCTTTTATAAAGGCTGAATAGATTATTTCTTTCTGTTAAATTTTGGAGGATACTGTTTTTCCTTCTTCATTCCTTTGTCTTCTTTTCAAGTTATAAAGCTTATAATCCTAGTCTTGTCTTCTTCAACTTGCAGCATTAAGTGATGATGGAAAGTTTCTTTTGGCGGCTCGCAAGTGTAGACGTGTCACCTGCACAGATTATATCATGTCTCTTAGTGCTGATGATATGTCAGAGGGAAGCAACACTTCTGTTGGGAACTGAGGTGCACAATTACACTCTTAACTGAGCAATGTGACTCTTATTCTTTTGCATTCTCCCAAGGTTTCTACTGGTAACTATCCAGTGGCACACATCTTATATGTGCTAGGCTCCAGGTAAGCATCAACTATAACAAGTTCATACAGAAGTTTTCATTGGCTTAAAAGGAGTTGTTGCACTATAATTGTCTTTGCATATATATATATATATCTTGTGTAATATACAGACAATGAAATACTTACACAGTGCTTGTAATGCAACAAGCAGGAGTCCAAGAAGAATGAAATATGTCATGGTCCCAATCTTTTAGATCAAAATCAAATAGAATTGAAAACTCTGTATCTAGATCTCTGGGCAGTGATAAGGTGCTAGTGTTAAAAAGTAAGCCTCCAAGGTGGTTTGAGCAGTTCCAACGTTGGTGTTTGTACTTCAAAGGAAGAGTGGCAGTTGCTTTAGTTAATAACTTTCAGCTGGTGGCTTCCCCAGAAAATGGACCTTCTGGAGAAGAACATGAGAAGATCATCCTCCAATTTGGGAAAGCAGGGAAGGATTTGTTTACCATGGATTACCAGTACCCCATCTCAGCATTTCAGGCTTTTGCAATATGCCTCAGCGGCTTTGAAACCAAAATTCTCTAGCAAGACCAATAACACAATGTCCATGTTCATTTGGCAGAACCATGCTGCTAAACACTGTGCCTGGGAAGTGTTTTAAGATTGAATTAAGTGCCTGTTGGTTTTGGCTTTTTAGAAGTGCTTTTACAATTTATGAAATAAGTATAAGAAGAGTTTTGTCTCGGTTTAAGGAAAATGACTTCTGAAACCATGGTTTCATTGTTTTCCAAGCAGGTTAGCCTTGTTTAGAGAACTTATAGCAGAGATGGTATTGAGAACTGATAACTGATAGCAAAAGTTCCTTAGTCAAAGAGTCTGATCTTTTTCTGGGCGGTGTTTGCTTCCTTGTACAGTTTTGATGGTGTTAGTGGTTACTTCTTGTTCATGCATCTGGTGCAATAGGGTTTTTAGGTTTACTTGGTGGGAAGTGTTTTTTGTCAAATTTGTTGTAGTTTGGTTTTTCTGAATAGGGATTTATGATATCAGGAAATATCTCATGAAATTAGAATGATGTTTTGGAACTTCCCTTACCTTCCGCATGCGTATCCTGTTTACTTTGTATATAGATTTTACTCGTATTTGCTTCTTGCCTATTTTCCTAGCAAATAAAAATCATAGATCTTCATGATTGAATATTTTAAAAGGTTATTTTCCTAGTTCTAAATAATTTTATAAATTCCTAGTATATGATTAAAATACCATAGAGAGTGAGTATTGGAGCAACGGTCAAAGGTACCGATTCAAACTTTGAATATAGCCCTTTCCGCTATTTCTATCTCTTCAAATTTTGATTGTTCAAGTATCATATGTATTAATTAAAAAGAAATGAGCAAAAATAGACAAAGTTTTCAGCCAACAAGGAAAATCCAAGCAGTTCATTCAACACTGTTGTCAGTTACTACAGCTGTTGCCATCCATTCCTATGCCTGATAAGTTAAAAAGAAAAAGAAAAAAAACTGTTCATAAAGAAATACGAAAAATTTTAATGCCGAATTAAATTAGTACTCGTCAGCAAGTTTTCAGATAAGCGAAGTCAAACGCCAGCTAATTAAACTCTTAAAGGATTTCAATATGATAAATTCTCCAATTAAATTGCAAAATTCTCCTGCGACCCAATATGTATAACGAGCGTTCAAACTGCTATGTAATCCAGGATGTCATAACCCCTAATATAATATTTACAAAATAATGGCTATGTTCCTGTTTGAATTTTAAAGATAACCTGTTCATAAACAATTTTACATCAAATTGCTACATCCATGATTATCATATATACTAATTGATCACTTTTAGGCTGTCTGCAACTGCATGCTTGATTCTGAGCTTTTCACTGCGAATTCAGCAGCTTCTTCATCTTCAGGAGGTAGATCATCTGCATGCAACTCCGGTTGATCAAGGCTCTGGACAAACTTAGTGAACGAAGGAAAATGTTCAGGCGAAAAGAAGTAAGCCCCCATTCTATTATATGCGAACAAATCCAACACATAATCTCCTAATAGATTCTTCTTGATCTGATCAAAATCCCCTGGAGCTCCAGCACTGGAAGAATTTTGCCCCGAAACCTTGACCCCGTGCTTCCTGCAAGCTTCCATAATCTGAGCAAGCAGCAACTCTGGACTAGAGAGGGTTTCATTTGGCTGGTTTGCATCTGAGAGGTCCATTCCAGGACATATCATCTTGCATGAGTTCTTTGCAAACATCTTTGCAACTGATTCATAACCATCCCTGTTAGCTGTGTTATAGAATCCTGCAGTTAGCTCGGAAGGATGAGATCGGGTTTGGTACCAGGAGTGCATCAGGGGAATTTTGCCATATACAGAAACCCCGCTGTCAAAAGTTGCGGCTGCCATTGAAAGGAGGCGATCACCGTGAGCTACAAGCATATCAGAATACCAGGAAAGGAAGAAGTCCCCATAAGGAGACTCCCATGAGCCACCATCAGCGAAAAAGCCACCCGAGTTTGGTGACTGGCCATAGTTAGGGGCATCATGTGGACCACCAAGCCCCCACATAGGATTTCCTGATGCTTTAGCATGTTCTTTAAGAATACGAAGCATGTTTTGGTCATAACACTGAAATTCTCCAACTCCATTGATATTTGGTAGCTTGTGGTGAGATGGATAGTGTAGCTCCCCATCAGGTCCTAAGCCTATGGAAATTCCCTACAAGACATGAAGATTTTATCAGTTATATACATCAATAAGCTAAGAGTGTAAAAATTGGTTTCAGAGCTCAAAATTCTTACCGTAATTGTAGAGCCCAGAAAATGAGAAAACGAAGATTTGAAGCTCTCACAGAAACTCTGGTAGACCTGAATCCCAGTCTTCCCATTGAAAACTGGAAGTTCATCAACTGCGAATGACAAACATTCCTTATACTGTCGTCCCGATCGATCTGTGAAGAAAATGCCTGCCTCTGAATCACCAATCTGAGACACCCACTTGGGTAGTGGGATACTTGGTGTTTTGGATCCGTTAAAGCAAAGCGTTACATGGAGCTTGAGACCTGCACTCTGAACCATCTCTGCAATAGCAAGATAACCTGACCATTCATATTTTCCCACGCTGTCTTTCTCAACAGTCCCCCACCAAATTGGAAGCTCAACACCTTCAACTCCTAATAGCTTCAAAGCTTTCAGACCAGCCGCAATTGCTCTAGCATGGTTTACTGAACTGCAGTCAGGAGAAACAGCATCAAGAGGCAACCCCACAAATAACCTGACACCATTCAGCTGCACCACCACATTTCAAGCACGTTAGTTTCTTTTTGTTGTCTTGAGCTTGACATTGGATATTGAATCATGTCATTTAAACAAAACTCTGTCTTATAAGATATAAATGCAGCAAGAGATTTGAAGGAAGCAGTATTTTAAGTTTTACAGATATTTTATTGACTAGTGTTAATAATCAATAGAGACTCCAATTGATTCCAAGAAAGAAATGCCAGGTCTACATGTACCACAGGACTCTAACTATGCAAACGTCCTTCCGGCATTCACATCTGATTCTTAAGAGCACAATTTTACCTTGGTCCACTTATAAGTTTCCCGGATAGCAAAGCATTATATATGAAAAATCACTGACGAATGAATGTCAAAAGCGCAATTATTCCAAAATGAAAGTTTGCTTTCTCCAATAAAATTCATCAGACACTGTCTAAAGGAACATTAGTAAATGATGATGAAATAGATATGTAATCCTTTTTCATTAAGTGTTACATTTGAAAAATTCCAACTCAAACAGACATACAGTTCAAGGATTCAGCTAGATCATGAACCAGAACAATCAAAATCAAAATTCCATTCATTTCCCAGTACTTGGTCAGCAATTTAAACGCAGCACGCAATGAATAAGAAAGTTTCGTGAAAGAAAACTCACCGATTTAGATATTTTGGGAGAAGGAGATCGATTCTCCTCGCGAACGGCATCGAATTGAAGAGCGCTCACAGTCAAGCTCACGCCGGCCTTCTTCCATGTGGAACTCCGACCAAAAGAAATCCTAGAATTTGAAAGGCCGAAAGTATCGTTTAGATTACAGAAACGCACTTCCCTATGAGCGAATTCATATTTTCCGAGCTCGACTTGAGAGCTTCCAAACACCGAAACCTCCATAGCCAGAAACAACAAATTGTTCACCAACCAAATCGAAATTCTGAGTTATCCTCTAAAACTCTTCACAGCCGAATTTCAAGCAAGAGAAGGGAGAGATCAGAGAGAGAGAGAGAAGGGGTAAAGAGAGAAATTTAGGGAAAATGAGACGAGATTCTAGGCTTGAGCAAATACTGAGGGGAAAGGGCGGTATATAAAGAAGGAACACGACACAATTTTTTTTCTGACGGAGCCGGCAAAAAAAAAAAAGGAAAAGTGCGCGCCAAAGGAAATGCCACGTGTGGTGAGATAGGAGGCCAAAGTTGAACCGCTTATAATTATGTAATGGTACAGACCAGACAAACCTCGGATTCAGCACACCTATCATGTTGTGGATTGCGTTCGTTGAATTGTCCCAATTCCATTTATTTATTTATTATTATGCTTACAATGAGTTGGACATTAACATTAGGATTATCCATTTTCCGTTACTAGCGGAAGGTTGTAATTAGGATAATTGAATATAATATTAAAAACTGAAATGAATCTGAGTGTGCCCTGGAGGAGCAATGCATCTGCATGGTAATGACGTATTCATGCAAAAAGGATAGGGTTGCATGCATAGCTATATATAGTGTAGAGATTTGATGAGCTAAGAATTTCAGAAAATTAATCAATGCATTTAATTGAATGGATAATGGGGGAAATTGGGGATTGGTCATTTGAATTGGGATGAAGAATAGTTTTGTTATTATTTATATATTCTGATTCTAATAAATTAAAGCGTTATTAGTAGTGGATGGGAGTGTTCGTTGGATAAGAAAGGTGACGTGGGGGGGAGTTTGTGGGATGGTTTGGATGAGATAAAATGATACTCCCTCCGGTCCTAATTATAAGACAAAGTTGACTTTTTTGGAGAAATTAAGGAAGCCAATTAAATCACTTTAGAATATTTATATTTATATTTTTTTCTTCAAACTAAGTAATTTGATTAATAAACTAATATATAATTTAAAGATACTAAAAATATAAATACTCTAAAGTGATTTAATTGGCTTCCTTAATTTCTCCAAAAAAGTCAACTTTGTCTTATAATTAGGACCGGAGGGAGTATCCTCAATTCCCAAATATAAAAACTAGCTGAGGTTTACATTTGGTGATAAATATAGGGTTTTAATATGTTTTGTCTCTTATATTTATTATGTTTTTTCAAAATTTATTTATTTAACTTATAAATTAATATATAATCTAATGTATTGTTGTCAAACGTTCAAGTTAACTCACCTAATTTATTGTGTTTGTGTTTCTATCTTATAAAATTATGTTCACTCATTCTTAAATTCATAATATTTATAAATTCATTTGAACTCACGAGTTCACTCACTAAATGTAAATATATTTACACTTTTTACTTATAAAATTATGTGGACTTATGTTTAAACTAGTACTAGTTTTTTTTTATTTGAATGACTTTATCTATGAACTACATAGAACATTTTTTTATTGGGTATAAAAAATTATGAATATTGATGAATTTAATTTCAATTATTTAAGATATGTAAAATAAATAAATTTTTTCATTTTTTTATATTTTAATTATTTAATTATATACAGTTAATAACTATTTAAAAATCAAAATCACTCTTAACAAGTTTATAATTTGAGGTTACGTACGTATCATGAGTTATACAATTTTTATATTATAGTTAAATTAATAATTTTGTTTTATTTTTTAATCCACCCACATTAGTTAAAGGAGGTGTTTTTTTTTTTTTTTTTTGCCATCTAAAGGAGGTGTCATGCTTTTAAGAAGGACATGAAGGGATAATGGAAATAAATAACATAATAGAAATAATAGAGGAGGAGGAGGACCAGGAACCAGGAGGCGAAGGAAAGGGTAAGGACGGGGGAGACAGAAGACGTGGGCGCGGTCACTTCCACATCACACACTGACAGCCTGACACCGCCCCAACACACTCATTCAACTCTCGTTCTGGCCGGCGCTCTTGTTTCCTTGGTAGTCCTGATCCCCTTATCTCCAAGCCACATGATTTTTTATTTTGGATAAGTCCTTGGATATTTTATTGGGAGATTTTCTGATAAGTCCCACGTCGCCAAATTTATTACAGTGAATCCCATAACATCATGAAATTTTAGTGCATTCAAACACCATAATGAAAATGGATTTTGTTATTTTTTTAAAAATAAAAGATTTTATCCTCATCAGAGCTCTGCAACCGGTTACCAGCAGCCAAGTCGGAGTGGCCACCGTCAACTGAGCATGACGTCAGAGTTTCGACTATTGAAAATTAATATATTATTTATATGCTTATTCTACTAAACACTTATAAATGAGGCTTATTCAATTTATATTGATTATATATATAATTCATTTATTCATGAAGAATTGAACACTCACAAATATAACTTGTCCATGATCATAGGTTTTTTTATGAACCTATTTATTTATGTTGTTCATGTGTTGATTTCACTTGTCCATAAAGAGCTTGATATTTGCAAATGAACAACACAAATTCAACAAGTATCATTTGTAAGTGTGCAACTTGTTATGAATAAGTGGAATAAGCATATAAATAATACATATATTTTTGGTGCCTAGAGCTTTGGCTAGCCAGCGGTGGCGGCTACTTGTGACTAATCACTGAAGTTCCAGCAACAATTAAACCTTTGAATAAAGATGAAGTTGATAACATATGGACTTTTAACGCAAATTTACAACTTAACAAAAACGATGTAGATGACATGTGGACTACTATCTCAGTATATCTGATCAACCATCAAAACTAATTGAGATAATGGTCAAGGAAAAATTGCTCTTCGATGAAAACTTCCGAGGCACAAATGCCCCTTAACCCTTTTTAAAAAACATAAAGCAAGTGGCATTATTGTCTTTTAACCCATAAAATTTATTTTCATTTTGCTCATTGGGTATGCAGTGAAATTTCAAATGTTATGGGGGTTGATTGAAATAATTTTGGACCTATGAAACTTAATTGAAATCCTCCCTCTTTTGTTACTCCCTTAGGGCCCGTTTGGTTCAATTGCAGACCCCTCTGATAATGCAAAGGACTGCAATGTAATGGGGTGCAGTGCAATAATGATTACCATCATCATGTTTGGTTGCTTAATAATAAGATGTGGAGAAATTTTTTTTATATTTAAATTGAATTATAAAAGGTCTAAAATACCCCTTAAACATAAAAAAAACCTCCATCACCAATCATCTCCTTCCTCACCCCAAATCACAGCGTCAGTGCATAACTCAAACAAGAATAAGCAAGTTAAAATTTTTTTGAGCAGATATGAGCAGTAAGGTCACAGAATAAGCAATCATCTTCTTCCCGCACATTTCAGAAGGCTTGACCCAAGTAAAAACCAGTATTCATCACATTACATAAGATCCATTCCTAGCCTCCTGTTAACACCAAAATATATTATGCAAGCATTATCTTATTAACCGCGTGTGAATTCCTAAAATACCATATCATCCAGACATGTAAACAAAATACGAGAACCTTAGATCCTAGCCTGAAACATTCACCAAACCATATATATCGTCAAGAGATACATGACTGAGGAGTTGAGTTCGATTATTAACCCTGCAAACATTGTACTTGTATAATCACCACCAACAAAAACAAACATGGATGTGATTAAAGACGCATTTTGGAATGTGTCGCTATGGAGTGCGTCGTGTTAGGGCTTTCGCGTTAGGGCTTTCGGTTCTACACAGCAATTGATGATCACCAAAACTTGCTTTCGATGTTCTGCGCTCACGTTAGGGCTTTTGCTTTTGAAAGGCAAAAAAAAAAATGAATACAAAATTTTGATGTTTTGTCTATTGAGGGTATATATTGTCTTTTTATTATATTAGTAGGGTCAAAATTGATATTTCATCAATGATTATAAGCCTGCAATGAGTTTTCATAGGGGTCCCCCTATGAATGTAGATATTACCATAAAATATGCAATCTATTTTACAATTGTAATCTACATTACCATTAATAAGCCCAGCCAAACAGGCCACCAATGGTAATGCAATCAAGATTACCATCGCATGTATGCAATGCAATTTAACCAAACGGGCCCTTAGTTTTTATAGTCTCCTTACTTATTAGAAGACATATTTGAAAGAATCAAGGAAGATAATTAGGATGTTTTAAAAAATTTATGTCATATTAAATAATTTAACTAACTTCTTTAATTTAATTAATTTATATAAATATATCTTATATTAAGGACCGAAAAAAATAGAAAATAACTGTCACATATGGTTCGTTTTTATTTATAAAAGACATTTAATCACACTCTCTCCCCACCACACATTCTCTCTCTTCCACATATTTTTTCCTCCTTTTTCTTATTCCCTCCATCCTTAAATAAGTGTATTTTTGAGAAAAATGTTACAATTTTTATTTATTTATTGTGTTTAACCAATTTTTAGATTTACATTATTCGGTTAAACATTTCTTATAAAAAAAGAATGGGTGAAGTATATTTCTCCTATATTTGAATCATATTAAAATATTGTAGATATTTTAATTATCTTCTAAATAATAAAACATTTTTGGTTTACTTGCTAAGTTAGTTTGATTGAGACCAGCATAGAATTGCTCCAATTGTGTAAAGTCGCATTAGATCCCTTTGGGTTTCAAACTCAAGTCCCAAATGAGACATTTATATTGAGAGGGGTAGTCACGAACCCTAAACCGGACACCAAATGATAATATAAAAAAACGGTTAGTTTGATTGAGTTTAGGTTTATAGTTTTATTTAATCTTAGTTAGTTATTTATTAAATTAAATAAATAATCCCGGTGAAAGGATATTAAACAAGTGACGACAAAATGTGAGAGTGTTGAATTTAGAAAATATAATCTAAACCATATTCACTCTCTCAGAGTCATAATGGAACTCATGATGATAGATATTCTCAATTTTCATTTGATTGTGTTCTTTGTTACAAGTGCTTTAATTTCAACTTAAATTGTGGACCTTGTGATCTCTGCCTCAAATGATCTTAGCAATGACGAGAGTTATTTTAGAGTCTTCCATTGCTACCCTGAATTGTGAAAATTTACATTTGTTTTAACTTTAATTAGAATAGATCCTACAAAGCTTCTTCCACAGTTCTTCCCACATTTCTCAAACTGGTCCACTTATCATAACCAATTCATATTTTCTTAAGTGGTAAAAATCTAGTGAGTAAATGGTTGAAATTTTGAATCAAAACTTTTGTGTAAAGAGTAACCTAATTGGAATGGGTCTACCTTTGCCACGACTTCTATTGAAAATAGTTTTAATATTTTATAAGAAATAACTAAGTTAAACTAATTTCATTAATTTATATAACAGTTGTTATTAGATGCTTACAATAAAAATGACAAGAGGAAATACTATGCATAGGTTTGACAATATATGTTATGCCTTCTTGGTTGGATTTGTTTCTACTTGCAATAACATGCCTTATTATATATGTAATAGTAAAATTTTACAACAAACCATATTTTTTGCCATATTTGAAGTATTTATTAAGATTTGGGTTGTTTGCTTAAGACGAAATGGCATACCCATACTGTCCATATTTTATTTATTTTTAAAAACAACATTTTAAAAAACAATCAAAATAAAAATAATATATAGACTATAATTTTCTACGAAAAAAGTAATGAATTGTCCATACTAAGCTAATTTGCATAGGCCTTATTTACTACTCACCTTTGGAGATTCACAACTCCATTTCCCCCCTAGTTTACCACACATATATAATATTTCAACAAAGTTATGTTTTTACTGTGTAAGGGCATTTTGTCTATCAAGCTTTTCCCCCTTTACAGTGAAAGACACATTAGATGTTGTGTCATTCTCCTAATTAATTCAGGTCACAAAAATTATCCTAATTAATTATTTTCCATTATAAATAATGACATATATAATACTCAACATATCAATGTGTTAATTATTATTACCTCCGGTTCTTAGTACAAGACTTAATTGATTTTTTTAGAGAGATTAAGGAAACTAAATAAATTATTTTAAAATATTTATATTTAATTTTTATATCAAACTAATTTGTCAGACATATAAACTGGAATATAATCAAATAATATAATATACCACTCAATGCTTATTTATAAGTCAATTGTAACTCATTCTTGCAAACCAAGAAAAATATGAAACGATAAATTTTTTTAGATTTGCCCTTATCTATCAAAGAGTACACATTTTCTCTCACATCTCTTTAATTCTCTGCATTTACACCTCTATGCATTTATTAATATAAGTCAACAGAAGTAAAATTGACAAAGCCTTACTACTTCTGTCACTATATATAAGAGTATTTTTTTAATGGCCTTGTCCCTATATGTAAAATCCCTTTTGAGTTTATCTCAATAATAAATACATTTTTTCTCATTTTTCTCTCAATTAATTATTGTATTACATACATTTTTTCATCATTTTCTCATTATTACTATTCCTCTCACCTATTCATAAAATAGGGGTATTTTTTTTAAAAAAAAATTAAATTTTCTACATAATTATTATATTTAACTACTTTTAACTATTAATCTCACAATTCAATTATAAATAGGAGTATTTATTATCTTACAAATTACTTATATTTTGAAAAAATTTTGAGGTACTAGTAACTTATAAATAGATGCTGGGTAGCACAACATATATTATAATTAATTAATTTATTTAGCTTCTTAAATCCAAAAAAAAAAAAAGTTAACTTGGTCTTATTATATCATACAATTGACACAACTTATAATTGACCCCTTCTCTCTCGCGATTCATGGAAGTTGTTAGAGCCAGTAATATAGGCCCAACCCGAGAGCCCGCGGGTTTTGACGGGTTAGGGTTGGGAAAATCCCAATTCGTAAAAATGTGGGCCGCACAGGCCCGCACCGCATAGCCCGCAGGTTGATGCAGATTAGTCCGCAGGTTGGCGGGTTGGCCCGCAAATTTTTTTTTTTTACATATAATAATTTTACAAAACTTATAAGTTTTCCACTCCTATCTTGGTACCTCCCAATCCAAAGAGAAAAAATCTTAGTCTCTTCCCTTCTTTAAACAAAATTATTTTATCTTGGTTGTTTGAGAATGAGTTTATGTTTTGTTTATAAATTTTGACAAATTTGATACCTTTATCTCTTGAATTGTGTATTATATTTTTAAATTTTTATAAGAGAAATGATTGATGTTAGGAAAGTAAATTTAATGACTCATATATATGTCTTTCATATTTTCTACCTTCTTTAAAAAAAAAGAATTTGTTTTTCAAAAAAAAAATGAGGGCCCGCGGGCTGGCCTGCAACCCACACACTGCGGGTTAGAGTTGGCATTTTGCTAGCCTGCAGAAGTGCGGGCGGCACAAGCCCACATCGCATGGCCCGCGGGTTGGTGCGGGCCAGTCAGCAACCCGCGGGTTGGCCCGCATTCCCAACTCTAGAAGTTGTAAGTGGTGTACATTGGTCACGACCCCCAAATGGTGTTCTCAAGATCAACAGCGATGGTGCTTTTAAATCACCCTACTTAGATGTTGGTGTTGGTGTTATCTGTCGTAATGACCTGGGTACTTTCTGTTGGGGTTTTGTGAACAAAGTAAAATCTATATCAGCTTTCATGATAAAAGCCTTGGCCTTGAAAAGAGCACTAATACTAGCAATTGATATGGGACATGATAAAGTCATCTTCAAAACTGATTCTCAAATCTTGCTCAACTGCGTGAAGATGAAAAAACCAAACCATTATGAGTGGAAAAGTCGAAGTATCATAGATGATGTGATTAATCTCCTAGAATCCAGAGTTGGATTTTCTGGTTTTCTCTAAACTTTACCTTCAAAGAAGGTAACGGTGCAGCTGATCATCTTGCAGATGTTGCTTGTAAGGGAGTGTACCCAATTGGGTGGGTTTTAGAGCCAGCACTTTCTTTGTCTACCATTCTACTTTCAGAAGTTCAGGAGGTTGATAATCCATTCGTCACGACTTCATGACTTGGATATGTATGTCTCTGGTTGAGGTTGCTTTTGTTTTGTTGTGTGTCTGATACCTCGGTTTTTCAATTTATTATCGTTTTTGACTTTATTCTCATTTCTCATGTAAGTTTCAATTCTGAATTAATATCAGTTGGATCTTTTGATCAATAATAATAATAATAATAATGTCTTATTAGTTTTCTTTATCAACGAGGACAACAAATATCTGTAAGTTATTGGTATAAAAATATTTTTAGTTTTATTCTGCCGATCGATAATTTGCTTTTTTATTCATTCCATCTTTCTTAAATCACTTACTTTCTTTAATTAATTATCCCACACATGTTACTACCAACGACCTAGCATAAGCCCGTACAATACGCCATTAATTAAAAAAATGCAGAATTTATTATCTTAATAAGACTGCTTTTCGTGTGGATTTAATTTGTGGGTGTGTGTGTATATGCTACAGTGTCGTTATTTAAAACTTCCAAGAATTATTATGTTATATTGTGTATAAAAGATCGTTAATAACACATCAATAGTAATTTATTTAAGAAAGAAATTAACCTAATTCTACAGGGTATGAAGTATGAACTGAACTATTCAGCAGAATAACACAAGTCCCACTTCATAATTTTATACTACAAATTTTGGCAGCAAGTCAGCAGAAAGCTCATCCCCATCCTCAATCACGTATCAAGGAAGGGGTTTAACTATCAAAAAGATTTTAAAGGTGATTGAAAAGTATAAACCTATTATCATTTTTTACAATGGTACTTGTTATTGTATGCTCATTAGCTACTATCTTCCAGTACAAGAAGTATAGGAATTGGATAAATAATCTTAGATATACTCTACATGCCCAAAATCACAGATTTTCTTTTCTCGTGGCACTGCCACCATGATAATAACGGTGTTTTAATGCTGATTAACAGCATATTATTCAAACTAAGTAGCAATGCAATCTCAAAACGCTCTCAACACTTGCTGCCGTTGAATTCGTTTGTTAACAAATTCAGAAATTTCAGGTCAAATGTAATACATCCAAGACTTACTTCCTACATAATTCCTAAATGTATTAGATAAGCACGACAAATTCAAACACATGCACATTTTTAATCCTAATGCCACAGGAATTTCTCAACAAAATTAGGACAGTATTCACATCCCTTAATAATAAGGCGGGGGTCCTCCTGGTGGGCCGCCGGGAGGGCCAGGTGGTCCTCCAGGCAGGCCGCCTGGTGGCCCAGGGGGCCCAAATGGGTCAGGACCTGGTGGTGGTGGTGGAGCATAGAAAGGCACAGGTGGTGGAGGAGCCGGAGCAAGTGGTGGTGGTGGTGGTGGTGCCGGTGCTGGGGCGGGAGGTGGAGCAGGACCAGGTGATGGGGGTGGAGGAGGAGGAGGAGGAGGATTGAAACAATCTTGTATCAACCAGCAGCAACATACAACATATAAACTGCCACAACGTATTTGATAGGATTAAGTATAGCAAGTGAGATGATTAAATGATATATGTAAAGATTAGAAATATGAAGAGAAGCTAGAATGTGATGGAAGTAATGGTTAAGGGAACAAACCAAGAAGAAATGGCGGAGCAGAGTCCACCAAAGAAGCCACCGAGCGGGCCAAGGAAGGGGCCGGGCGGCCCTGGAGGACCCGGCCCAGGGCCTCCGGGAGGTGCCGGTGGCCTCATTCACGCTCTTCCAATCGCGGATGAACAAACAAAAACAGCAACTCAACTGATAAATTAAAGAGGTTTGAGAGTGCAAGAAGAGGAGGAAGGTGAGGGTGTGATATATATTGGAGGCATCCAAAGTGCGGTTTGATAACACGTGTCGGTTGTTACCAGGTCTAGTATCTAACAGTCAACCGTTGGTTTCCAACCTACCCTTCTCACTAGCTCGTTGGTTTCTCACTCTGGAATTGTGCTGATGTGTGCTGATTCAGCAAAGTCAGTAAAGAGAGTGATATAAAGGAAGTGGTGCTCCAAAAGTGAGAAATCATGTCTGAAATTGTTTGTTGATGGGGAAAAAATCCAGTAACGGTGCAGTTGGTTGATTTAAATACATCAACCATGCCATAGAACGTTAGTTTAAAGTGTCATAAGGTAAACACATTGCAGTTTCAGACGCTGAACCAACCAAATGAAGGATATTTATTTGATATCCCAACCAACCCCCGCCTTTTGAAAGGAAGTTCCAAGAGCATGCAAAGAGAAATACATATTTAACCAAGTCTACTTAATTCTCATGGGAAGAAATGCATATATTTAGTATTTGGCAGTGTTTTAAATAAAATTATCTCTAACAAAAACAAAAAATACATCTGTTCTTATATATTCATCGGCCACATTCAAAAAAATTATAATCCTCTATGCGAGTCATTTTTTTTATTATTGTGTGAAATTTTTATTAAGTTATGCCAAAAATTCTTTGGTGTCATATTTCGATGTAGCATGAAAGGAATGATACCGCTTGTTGTGAATGTGATGAAAATAAAAAGAAATTCAATCTTAAGACAATTTTATTATTTCAATTTATCTTGGTTACCATGTGTTGGTTAGGATAGATTTGCATGTTGAACCAGAGTCTAGAGGGAGAGATTTAAAATCTGAAAACATTGATTTATATTGGGCAAAGGAGCAAAAATACCCATAATCTTTCTCAAAAAGAGCAGTTGGCACCATAAAGAAATTTTGGGTGCAAAAATACCCATAAACTCTTATAAAGGGAGCAAAAATGCCATTTTTGTTAACTGTGCTAAACTGCCGTCACTTTTTTTTTTGGTGGGGCCCCTTGTGTCCAGGTGTAAAGCGTTGAGCCCCTTGTCATCCTAATCTCAATCAACTCTGCCCCTCCCCGCCCCTCGTCTCTCTCCTCACTCCGGCGACGTGTTCACACCACCGCCCCTCGCACGGATCTTTTCCCTCAAAATAGAAAATGAGAACTTTTCATTCAAGAATGTAGGAAGACAACATAAATAAAACTTAAAAAAGTTTTGGGCAATCAAATAAATAAATAAAACTAAGAAAAAACTAATCTTTCATCAATAACCATTTTCTACCATCAAGGTTAGTGATTCACTGACCACTGGATTGATGAAGAAACTCTCTAAAATTTTTATTTTGATCAATGATTCACTGTATCAACTAAATGATTTTCCTTCTTTGTAAAAATCAGAATCAGTATAATGAGCTTATGGCTAACCTAGGTAAAGAGTAAGTATTACCAAATTTTTTTGTAGTTATCTTCTTGTAAGAAAATACATTTAATGGCTTCATTCTCATCAAAAAGCTCAACCCTCAAGGTGATACGAGTCTCCACTTGGGTTTAATTGTGGCACTGGCTTCGAAGCACATAGTTTCAGTCGTCTCTGAGTTCATCGTCTTAGATGAAGAGGAAGAGGATGATGTAAAGAGGTAAGGGGAGGGATTGGTTTTATGAAGTGCTGCTTCAAATCGTTGGAGTGAGGAGATAGAGGAGAGAAAGGAGGGGTGGGGAGGGGGCGAGCTGATTGAGATAAGGATTACAAGGGGCTCAGGGCTTTAAACTTGGACACAAGGGCCCCACAAAAAAAAAAAAAGTAACGGCAGTTTAGCACAGTTAATAGAAATGGTATTTTTGCTCTCTTTATAAGAATTTATGGGTATTTTTACACCCAAAATTTATTTATGGTGCCAGTTGCTCTTTTTAAGAAAGATTATGGGTATTTTTGCTCCTTTACCCATTTATATTTCATATAAACTAAATTAGCTATTCAACGTTGAATGAAAATCTCAAGCTCAAAACTACTAGCATTGACATGTTTTTGTATGTTTAAATTGATTATAGTAAAACAATTAGTTATTCAACATAAAATAAAAATACCAACAAGCTGTGATTGAAATGGTAAGTAGTCTTACCCTATAAGGAGAAGAATATAACTTTAAATCCCAGAAACCACCCTTATTGAAAGAGATAAAAATCTTTATATTTTAAATCTTGAAAGGAAACCATTCTATTGTATCCCAAAAAAAATGGAAAGAGTCTTCCCAGTCACAGACCGCTGGCCCAAGAAAAAACCCCCAAGAAGCCCAACGGAAACAAACTCTGCATCACAAGCGGATTGTGAGAATGGTGACGCAGAAGGTTGTGTCGAGGAAGTCACCCCATGTGAAGAGTTTGGGTATTTCTGTGAAGCGTCCAAGACTGAGGAGCAGGTATGTGCCTTTGAAGAGCCCAATCATTTTCATGGCAGGCATTGTCCCTTTCGCTGCCAACCATTTCCAAAAGCTCCTCTTCTTTAATCCTGTAGGATTCTCTAGTTCCAAGTCTCCAAAATTGTTCTCAGTCTCGCACCCCAGAATCAGCCTCAAGTCAACGCCTTCATCTTCATCTTTCATGGCCACTCAATATCAGGTTTCCGAAGGTGCGCCCGGTGAAGAATTGGACCGTTCCTCTTCTCTTACAATCGGTGAACATGATCTTCTCATTGTGGGTCCCGGGGTTCTTGGTCGATTGGTGGCTGAGAAATGGCGCCAGGTACAGTATTCTGATTCCCGGTCTCTATCTTTGTTATGTGCTTCGTGAAGAGATTTCCATGCGATATTTGGTAATTTTATGATCAACTTAGTAGTAAAGCTTGGAATCGGAATATTGTGGGAATCTTGTCATCTATAATCAAATGCACAGTGCCACCCGCGTTTCTTGGCATTATTATTATGTCTTTCTATTTTGAAGCAGGAACATCCCGGTTGTCAAATTTTTGGACAAACAGTAACCACTAATCATCACGACGAGTTGATTAAATTGGGTCTTAATCCGTCTTTGAAGTGGACGGAGGCCTCGTACAAATTTCCTTATGTCATTTTCTGTGCTCCACCTTACCAGTCCGCAGATTATCCTGGTGATCTCAGGTGAGCATCAGACTTGATCCTTTGACTATATTTAAGATAATTGTGTTTGATGACATGTTTATATTTGTGTCCAAAGTCCTTGGTAATCATATAATTAGTCGTGTTGAGCTAATGTGCAATTCTGTATCAGTTAATAATTAGGATTTAGGAATCAAATTTTACCTCTGTACAATCTGCTGCAAGGAAGCTGTCTTGACACTCCTTCCAAGCTTATGAGTAACTAGTTATTATGCATGTAACATATAACATGAATGTATTGATTATTGATATGTAGCGGGGATGTCAATCTTCACTTAGTGATTGTGGCACTGTCTTGTTAGATCACTGGAATAAATATTCTAAATTTGGCAAGGCTTTTTCACAAGGGATGACAATATGAACAACAATTGAGGAAAATTGAGATGGACTTGGGAAAAAGGAAAACTCAATTTGTTGAGTATTGTGCTTATGTGTTGTTTTGGTTTTGCAATCTATCAGGCGAGCTGCATTAAGCTGTGATGGTGAAGGTTCTTTCCTTTTTACATCAAGTTCTGCTCCCTATGATTGTAATGATAATGGAGAATGCAATGAGGTAACTTTTGTACGAACTCCTTTTTTCAAACGTGAACTGCAAATTAGTAAACACCTAATTTTACGTTGTAGGATTTTTCTCTAGGCCTATTATGAACTGCTTAGGCTTTTCCTGCAAAATAACACATAAAGCATGTATTCCATGTTATTCAGATCTATGAACATTGCCTAGGATCTTGTTTCTTACTTTTTGGTGGGCATAAATATGTGAGAGTTTATCTATTCATCATATTTGATGTACTTCTTTCCAGGATTCTCCAGTCGTGCCAATTGGTAGAAGCCCCCGGACTGATGTCCTTCTAAAAGCTGAAAATGTGGTATTGGAGTTCGGTGGTTGTGTTCTGAGATTGTCAGCACTTTATATATCCTTTTCATGATTAATTTTATAAACATCGTAAGAGTTTTCTCATCCAGGTGGTTTTTGCAAATATTTTCACACACCATATCAACCTTGACATTCTAAAACAAAGATGGCAAAGGTGCACATGCTTATTGGTTAGAGAAGGGGGTTGTTGACGTCCGTCCTGATCACATCCTAAATTTTATTCATTATGAGGTTAGAATGTCTGTGCATATCCAGTTATATAATGTAATATATAGTTATATACTATAATTTTATAAACTATGATCGAAATGGTAGTAACCTCATACATATATTTGAAAAATAATAATGCATATTTTACAATATTGAGATATTGAACGGTATGTTCTATGGCCTATCAGAAGGGGTTTCAGGTTCCTTGCTTATTTATTTTCACTTTCATGTCACTTGCGAATTGTGTTTCATGCTAGTTTTTATACCATGAGACTTATTTTCTATAGATAGTTTGGCTATTACATTCCATTATTTAATCTACTTTATAATCATATATTAATGGTCATCATGATGAGTTAAGCCAAGTAGGTGTCACTTTTCTAACCAGGATGCAGCTTCCCTCTCAATTGCAATCTTGAAGAAGAAATTAAAGGGAAAGATTTTTTTGGGTTGTGATAACCATCCTTTGTCCAGGTCACATACTTTTTGAATTAAATTGCTATTCGAATTTCTTATTATTTTGTTTTTCGGTTTTCATTCTTTTACTACCTTTTGGTTTGTGTACTGTTGCCAACATAATTTTTCTTCTTCTTTCTGTGTGGGGAAAACCCTTATTGATGACAGTCACCCCCCCCCCCAACTACATTTATGCAGGCAAGAAGTGATGGATCCGGTCAATCAAAGCGGAAAATTTGGAAAAAAGTTTGAGAAATTTACTAGTAAGTATAGCTCTTGTTTTTGTCTATATTAGTGCTATATATGCTGTACGGCAAAGGATCGGGGTTGTTGCTTTATTGTTAGAGCATTATTTTACTTCTGGATCTCAAAACATCACTTGTTTATATCTTGTCTTTGTATAGGCTCTGATGGCCCCCTAGGTAAGAGATTGAACAACTCCAAGACACGCCAGGAAATAGGCTGGGAGCCAAAGTACTCCAGCTTTGCTTATTTTCTGGAGACCCTATAATCGAACTCCTGAACATATCCTTGGTGTTGAAATCAAGTCTAAACTCAGTCATGGCTTTCCATTGATATGGTTTGTATGTATGTACATGTACCAATTGCTTATTCTTTCGACATTTTCTCCCTATTGATTGTACAGAAAGGATCATCATTCATCAATGGCTGCTGACCTATAAAGGGGCAACGACATTCAGTATGTCATTTCTATACCAGTAATCCCCAATCAGTTTTTTTACGTTTTTACCTGTGTGTTGTGTTTGTTAATTGTTAGGACTTATAGCAGGGGTCAGAACTTGAGTCCCAAATTGCAAGTATGGGATTCTGACTTGAGTGTTGAGTCTTACATTAAGAGTATGGGATTCTGTGTGGGGTTTCTGGGGAACCTCGGTCTCTTCAAGTTCATGAACTAGCTTTTGAGTTATGGCTCGTGAAATGATCACTCTCCATGATATCAGAACTTTTCACCACCACCTTCCCTTCCCTCCTCTCATCTTATTCTTCCTCTTTCAACCATTATTGATGACGTTGGGTTCCAATCTCAAGATCCATCTTTTGGGGTTGTTCTCTCCAAGGCCACTCAATTTTTGTTCTCTAACTTGGTAGAGACGTGTTGCGAATTTCTTGTTTGCACTTGCTATTGTTGGCCGATGCTGACCTTGGCTCACAATGCATGCAAGTTTTAAACTTTTGTTTGTGTGCAGGACATGGGCAACGAACGTAAGCTCTGATAGCAAGCTATCAGTTGAGCCCACTCCCTAAAAAAATTACTCCCTCTAGTCTTAAATATAAGACAGAGTTAATTTTTTTTAGAGAGATTAAATAAGTTAAATAAGGTACTTAATTATATTATATGTTGTGTATCTTTAAATTATATGTTAGTTTATTAGTCAAAATAATTAGTTTTGAGAAAAAAAATAAAAATAAAAATATTCTAAAGTAATTTAATTAGTTTCTTTAATCTTTTCAAAAAATTCGACTTTATCTTATATTTAGAATCGTTTAGAATAATTTAACATCATGTTGGCCATTGGCCCACGTGCCAGATAATAAACCGATGAGAACAAATACTACACTTGATTTTAGCCGAAAGGCCAAGAAAGGTGCGAGTTTTGAAGTCGCCAAGCTTGTATTTTTATATGCCATCTGATGTGGTGGTGTGAGCCCGAGACTTCGCGACATGGGACTTGGTAATTTCAGATCATATTTGTAGGTTGTTAAGTTTTAATTTGTTATTGTTGACTTGGTAACGCCAATCAACTTGAATGTTTCAATTGAAAAAATAATATAAGTAGCAGAGTCCAATAAAATCATAATGGTTCTAATAAACTTGACATAAGTTTTTTTTTTGGGCCAAGGGTAAACTTGACATAAGCTTCATCTTATGCTAAAATTATAAATCATACAACAAATATATATATTTTCCATGGATGCTCTTGGGGTATTCATTTGTTTACTACTCCCTCCAGGTTTTTATGACAAGATATATTTATTTAATTTGATTAAATTAAAAAAGTTAGTTAAGTTAGTTAATATGACATGTATTTTCTAAAATATTTTAGTCATCTTTTATAGTTTCCCTATTTTCTCTCCTCGTTAATTATTATTGAGGGAACATTAATAGGGGTAACTTAAGAAAAAATTGACAAATATAAAAAATATGTTTAATATCTAGAATTAACATCAACTTCTTAAATATATGTTATATTAAGGACGCGATGGAGTACATATTACTTTTATTTGGATATAATGGTTACTTTTATAATTATGAATAATTATTTGTGTTTCATTTTAAGAATTATAAAATCTAAAATATATTAATTTTTGGTAGATTAAATTATATAAAACCCCTTGAATTTTAGGTCATTTGCATATAACTCTCATAAACTTTAGGTTAGTTGCATATAACCCCCTGAAATTTCAAAGTTTAAATTTAGCCCCTCTGACCTTTCATTTTTTAATTATTAACTCCAACCGTTAAGTGACTGTTATCTTTTTAACTGAAAATGTCACATCGGGTTATGAGATGATATGTGGCATCTTATATGACATCAAGTGTAAATTACTAATTTCATAAAACCCCCTAAATTTTGAACAGTTGTAGATAACTCCCTAAACTTTAATCAATTACAAATAACCCTTGATATTTCAAAATTTAAATTTAACTCTCTTAAAATTTTAATTTATAATATTAAACCACATATCGTTACTTTTATCAGTTTGGTATTATTTGTCAATTAAAACAGGTCTTTTGTATGGCAAAAACTAGAAGAATAATCTTTAAAAAAATAAAAATAAATGTTGAACCTCTTATTCAAGAAAAAATATGCATTACTAACCAAAAAAATAATAATAATGGCAAAAGCTATCATTTATCACTAATGTAATATTTAAATTATCAATGCTCAATCATCCCAAAAATATATTTAACACAAATGATAACATTTTTATACTATCAATACTCAATTATCTCAAGAAAATAAATAAATGTTATACAAATGATGACATGTTTTTTTTATATTTCTTAAATATTATTCATCTAGTTTTTGTCATACAAGAAAACTATTTTAATTGACCAATGATAATAAAAAACTTAATAAATTTATTAAAATTATAAAAGTAACGGCATGTGATTTAACATTATAAATCAACATTACTTAAATTTATATTTTGAAATGTCAGAGGTTATTTGTAACTGATTAAACTTCAGGAGGTTATCTGCAATTGTTCAAAGTTCAAGGGGTTTTATGAAATTGGTAATTTATATATGATGCCATGTGTCATCTCATAATCTAACTTGATAATTTTCGTTAAAAAGATAACAGTAACTAAATGGCAGGAGGTTAATAGTTAAAAAATAAAAGGTTAAGGGGGTTAAATTTAAACTTTGAAATATCCAGGGGTTATATACAACTGACCTAAAGTTTATTGGGGACTTTTATATAATTTAGCCTTTTTAATAATCAATCTCATCATTAAACCGCAAACTGATGTCTCTCCTAGATTAATTTTCGGTCTAAATTTTATGAGACTGAAACATACAATAAATGCTTACATATTTTAAGAGGTCATCGAATATATACTTTGATTAATTAAAATATAATAAATCATCTCATTTTAGAGGAATCTTACATACTTTAAGAACGTCACCTCATATGTGCTCTGACTAATTAAAATGCAACAACTCATCTTATTTTAATCCTATATAACATATGAGTCATTGGAGAAATTCAAATTTTATGATTCTAAAAAACATAAACTTATTAATTTAGAAAAACAAAAAACACAATTCTCTCATATCATCCCTAAAATCATAAAATTTGAATTTTTCAGATGACTTATCTATCATGTAAGATTAAAATAAGATGAGTTGTTGCATTTTAATCAATCAGAGTATAAATGAGATGACGTTCCTGAAATACGTAAATATTTCTCCTCATTTTAATCTCATATGGCTGGTGAATAGTCATCTTGAGAAAATCAAAATTTATTATTTTAAAAAAATAAACTTCACAATTTAGAAAAAAAAAGAAAACACAATTCCTTCCTTTGAGTTGTTATTTTTAAAAACCATAAAATTTAAATTTCTTTATATGACTTATCTACCATATAACATTAAAAACAAACGAATTATTATATTTTACGTAATCAAAATATAAATACAATCACATTTGCAGAGCATGTAAGTATTCCTGAAGACTTAGTACAGATGACATAATTTTCTGGTTGTAGGGCTTCCGTGAGAGATTGCATAGATTTGGAGAAAACGTGGTAAATATTTTTGGGAGAATTATGAATAAATATCTTTTTTGATAAATTAATTACTGAGTATTATTTTAGAAGATTTATTACACATGGATGAAAGATAGTTTACATACAACGGAATATTATTTACATGTTTATAAGGAAGTTTTTTACATACGCGGAAGATTGTTTGTACATAACGGAAGATCGTTTGTACATACGGAAGATCGTTTGCATGTTTGGTAACATTCAATAATTAATTTATCACAAATGTATTTTTGGGCGATTTTTTCAATAATATTTTTTGAGAAAATAAAAATAAAATGAATAAATGTAAAGTATAGCATCAAATCAAATATTAAAAAGCGGGGCTTCCACATCAGATATTTTCACAGAGCTCCATCCAATTGCATTCATCATCTCATTATCCACCAGCCATCTGGATTCTGCTCTCTCTTCCGCATTACAGAGTTAACGACCACGGAAAACCTGTGTCCCTCCCTATCCTCTCCTGATTTCACTTTGTCATCATTTTTGTTTTCCTCATTCTAACAGTGAGGACTCTGTCACTTCCACCAAGATCAATCTTCCTGCTCTATCTGCATATCGTATTCGACCTAGAAAATGTCCTTGTGTTTTTCTTCCAATTTACTCACACTTCATTCCCCGAAGCATCAAAGGTATTCGATGACTCTGTCTTCTGAGTCTTCTCAGTTCTTCAAGTTCTTTCGGGTAAGTTCAGTTCCTTATGCTTTACCCTCCTTCCGACGAGAATTACACGAACCCCTTAAAGTTAGCAGAGAAAGACTGAAACTTTCAGCATCTTTAACTCCATCTGAAGCCGTAGAAACAGCCCCAGCTGCATTTAGAAACAAATCCCCAAGAGACATCAATGTCTTGGTAGTGGGTTCCACTGGGTATATTGGGAAATTTGTGGTCAAAGAATTGATAAGCAGAGGCTTTAATGTTATAGCCATTGCTAGAGAGAAAAGTGGAATTAGGGGCAGAAATGACAAGGAAGCGACCTTGTCTGAGCTGAAAGGAGCTAATGTGTGCCTCTCAGATGTGACCAATCTGGACGTTTTGGAGAAATCCTTGGACAATTTAGGGGTTTCAGTTGATGTTGTAGTATCATGCCTTGCTAGTCGAAGTGGCGGGGTAAAGGATTCGTGGAAGATTGATTATGAGGCAACAAAGAATAGCCTACTAGCTGGTAAGAAATTTGGGGCATCTCATTTTGTATTGCTGTCAGCAATATGTGTGCAGAAACCGCTTCTTGAATTTCAGCGAGCGAAGCTGAAATTTGAGGCTGAGCTGATGAAGGAGGCTGGAGAGAATGATGGGTTCACTTACAGTGTAGTGAGACCTACTGCATTCTTCAAAAGCTTGGGTGGTCAGGTTGAGTTGGTGAAAGATGGGAAGCCTTATGTTATGTTTGGAGATGGAAAGCTGTGTGCTTGTAAACCGATAAGTGAACCGGATTTGGCTTCTTTTATTGCGGATTGTGTGTTGAGTGCGGACAAAATCAACAAGATACTACCAATTGGAGGGCCAGGTAAGGCATTGACACCACTGGAACAAGGGGAGATGCTGTTTCAACTCTTGGGCAAGGAGCCTAAGTTCTTGAAGGTTCCTATAGGAATAATGGATTTTACTATTGGGGTTCTTGATTTCCTGGTTAAAATCTTCCCTTCATTGGAAGATGCTGCTGAGTTTGGGAAAATTGGAAGGTATTATGCAGCTGAAAGCATGCTTATTTTGGATCCTGAGACTGGAGAATATAGTGCTGAGAAGACACCTAGCTACGGGAACGATACATTAGAAGAGTTCTTTGTCAGAGTAGTGAGGGAAGGGATGGCTGGTCAGGAATTAGGTGAGCAGACAATATTGTAAGATCATGACGGGCTCCAATGAAGCAACCAATTTTGTATCTGTTTTCATGTTCGTATTCAACCAAGATTGCTGTAATTTTTACAAGTTTCAAGCAATGGTTATTGAGAGGAATTTCCAGTCTCTGAAGGTGCTTTATTGCTTCTTCAATAACAAACACGACCATTCTTCTGTCCATATATAGCTATTAGAACCTGAAGTCAAGTTCACTTTCGTTCTGAAAATTGGTATGAATCTTTGTACAAATGTAATGTGTACTTCATGAATTACCATATAATCATGTGTTCTTAGATTTTTTAAATGTTAATGTAATCCATGAGAATCAGTTGCAATGAAATTGAATATGATGAACTCCCAATTAGTACTTGCTTTTTATGTATCCGGTTACGTATAATTTAGAGCATCTTCTTTCATGCCATATCTAAGCTTTATGTTTCAATTTGAGATTGCCAATAGGACTGTTAGCTGCAATTTACAGGTTAGAATTGTTATTACCTTCTCTAATATGGACGAAGGTCTGGATTCTGAAATTAAATCACAGTTATTTTGTTGGGTAGAATAATTCCAAATCATTATGACACAGAATAATGATAATTACAACCGTGGTCCCTGAAGGACATACTACAGATAATCAACACATCTGAAACAATACATACAGCCATAGAAGTTTTTAACACATGGAAATGCCTAAATGTAATACACAATAACTTCGTGAACAATGTCACCCTGGAACTTAGAGCACATATAATAGGCTGAATTAATTGATTATTTAGATTCTACTTGGGGACACGGCTATGGAGGCTGTGAGCTGAAAGCCAGATAAGCAAGACAGCGACAATGCTTCCAAACAAAGCCACTGCAAGAGAACCAGCAATGTGTCTGCAGAACTTGTCAAAGACATTGCAAACCTTATTCCAATTCACATGATGGTTTCCCTTTAAACCTATGTATGCCACACCTCCAGCTGTTCCTGTTGCTGATGCTATGATCCCCAGTATCAGCTGCACAGTACCAAAGAAAACTGTCACATTCTAAGAAAAAACGATTGCCCAATGCACAAGGCTTCAACCAAGTGAGGTCTAGGGAGGATCAGATGTACGCAGCCTTATCCCTCAAGTGGAGAGGCTGCTTACAGGACGTGAACCTGTGACCTCTTGGTATCGATACTGATATGGAATTATGGATAGATAATAGATACATACATGACATAATTGAATATGACAGAATATATGTGTCTGTGCAATTTGAAGTGTCACTTTGTGTTTGATACTATGATGAGTGTGATACTTTTGATTTGTTAAACTGATCATAGAAATTAATGGGTGTTAAGAAGACAAATGAGTAGGTCAATATGTTAGGAAAGCTTGTTGAGGGTTAATTACCGCATCCCAGAATAAAAAGTAGAGGAGGTACTTCAGTTTGAGGTCTGGCTTCTGGAGGAAAGAAATTGATGCTAGAATTGTAACGATGCTGTAAAGGCCAGAAACAGAGAATGCAACCAGAAAATATCTGCAAACAAAATTATATTGCATGTCAATTTGCAAGTAATTTTTGTCAAACTTGAAAAATTATCCTGCATGAATCAAGCACTTCAGTGTCTTGTAGCATAAAAGCTTTAAACTTAAAGCTGGTAAAAAACTTCAACCTAAAGAGCTTATTTATGAGTCAGTTTTTTGGTTGATAATGAGATATTTGAAATCATACTGTCATACTGCATAAAACAGAAAACACTAGGGACAATTTTCTTTGCGAAGAACAGACAAATATAGAATAGATAGGAGTAATTCTGCAAAGAGACTAACTAGTCTTACATGAAAGCTGGTGAGTGCTTGAAGTTGGCTTCCTGTTCTATAGGCCCTATCGTCTTTGTTTGTTTACTGGTGGCTATGATCACAACCGCCACCAAAGATGATGCAAACAACAGAAATCTCAGGATAAAATCGAACGTTGAGTAATCCTTGCTGGCCAGAGCGGAGCTATATGCAGATTCAGGCTTGTCTGTAGAAGCCATGGTGCTCTTCAAGGTATGCCTAGTGAGCTAAATTGTTGCAATGGTATGTTCTTATATAAAGATAAGTTTTGGGGGCTAAGGAAAGCCAATGAGTTGAAGGGATAAAGATAAATAAGTTGGAGTTTCCAGCACGCAAATCTGTGGGCTGGTTTGAACAATTGATCAATCCCTGCATGTTGTTGTCAGCTGAAGAAGTAATGATTTGTTTATAGAATATATTTTTGATATGCCAAACTCATAATGTTTGTTCAAAAAGATATTAGGGAAAATACCAACTAGGTCCCAAGGTAGAGAATTAATCTCAAAAAAGTCCCTTTGCAAATTCCAATGTCAGAAAAGTCCCTAGGGACTTTTCTGACATGGATTCCCAATGACCATTTACCAAAATACCCCCAAGCAATTTAACCAATGTCATTGGTTACAACATGTTCTGCTATATTTACAACTTCGTAAGTTATATTAACAACATAGTAAGTTACGTTTACAACATGTTACGTTATATTTAATGAGTTGTAAACGTAACTGAAGAGGTTGTAAACGCAACACAATCACGCATTTTATATACATGTTGTAAACGTAACTTACTATGTTGTTAATATAACTTACGAAGTTGTAAATATAGCAGAACATGTTGTAACCAATGACATTGGTTAAATTGCTTGGGGGTATTTTGGTAAATGGTCATTGGGAATCCATGTCAGAAAAGTCCCTAGGGACTTTTCTGACATTGGAATTTGTAAAGGGACTTTTTTGAGATTAATTCTCTACCTTGGGACCTAACTGGTATTTTCCCAAGATATTATATGCTGTCAGATCAAGAACTCTGATATTCAAATCTTTGATTCTGATTTTGGCTGATTGTGGATAGGATTATAAGTTTTCTTCTGTAATTTTTTTATGTGCAACTTGAAAACTTGGCCATTGGTTGATCGATGATTCCAAGCTGTGTCCATGTCAGGAGGACCAAATAAGACGGCCTCGCAAGTTATTGACATTTTAAACGGAAATGTGAACGATTTAATTTCAGTTTAGGTGGAGATTTATGAAAAGGGAAAAAGAAAAGCAAAAGTCAAACTAGTTTTCCGCTGGATATGGTTGTACCATCTTGATATTTGTGAATTGTATTTTTTTTAATCAGAGTTAATTAGGTAGCTATTTACAGGACGTGAAATTTCAACGATTTTATTATCATAGACGAAAGCATGATATTATTTTTTTAGATGTGTGCCATATTTTAATCCAACTCAATTTTAGAAAAAATCTGAAAACATGAGCCTGAAATTCGTGATCATCTGAACCTGGCCTGCAATGGTGTTATCTTTTCAGGAGTATAGTTGAGTCAAGTTTTAACTCAGTCTAATAATAGTAAACTCTTTAAAATATGAGATTGGGAATTCAGATTTGATCTTACTTTGGTTCGAAATGGGATCGTGCGGATAACTCCTTTTTTTTTTATATGCGGGAAAAATACAAACACAATAAAAAAAAAAAAACGAACCAATCTTTGTTATTTAAGTAGTCTATATTTTTTAACTTTGTATGAAACTTATAAAATAATGTCAATAGTAAATTAGCAATACATATATAACTATAAAAAATAAAAAATAACACGCCCTCCTGTCCTATATATATGAGCTAGACAAAGAGTTTACTTTGATCCTAAATTTGATATTTTAATCCACCTTATCTTTCAAATTTTTCATCAAAGTATCTCTTTAATAGTATATAATAGAGGATTTTCATTAAGAAGTAATTCCAATACATATAATTAAATATAATATTTTAAAAAAATGACACATATTTATTATAAATAACCAATTTTTTAATATTCATAAATGAGTTATCTAACTCCCATATTAATAAGTAATAACAAGAGGTAGTACTCCCTCCGGTCTTAATTATAAGATAAATTTAATTTTTTTTGAGAAATTAAGAAAGTCAATTAAATTACTTTAGATTATTTATATTTTTATTTTTTTCTCCAAACTAATTAATTTAACTAATAAACTAATATAAATCTAAGGATATTAAAAATATAAATACTCTAAAGTAATTTAACTGGTTTCCTTAATTTCTCAAAAAAACAATCAATTTTATATTATAATTAGGATTGGAGGGAGTAACATATAACAATCGCCATTGAAATCGAGTAAATGAGATTAATGTCCTAACCCCTAACAAAAGATTTTGTATTAAGTTTCGTGACTAAAATTTAATATGAAAAACATATTGCGTACAGCGGCTAAAACATTCTAGAAGGTTTGGATGTTTTCTTTATTTTATTGTTGGGTCACTTATTGAAGGTTCACCAACCTCATTAGCTGGAACAAATAATAGATACAGTTGTACTAGTAGTCTAGTGGTCTTTAACAAAAAAGATAAAATTGATTTTTTAGAGAGATTAAAGAAATTAATTAAATTATTGGATAGTATTTTTATTTTTATTTTTTCTATAAATTAATTAATTTGACTAAAAAAATTGATATATAATATAAGGATACACAATATATGATATGATTAAATAATTTATTTAGCTTTCTTAATCTCTCCAAAAAAAAGTCAACTCTATCTATATTTAGAACCAGTACTACTTTTTAATCAATTTTATAAAAAATATTTTTCTTTTAATTTTGATGAAAAATCCCATAAAAAGAACTTTAAAAATGCCAAAAGACAAAAAGGTATTCCAAATATTCATAATATTAAAAAGGTGTTAGGGCCTCATTTGCCCTTTTCAAAATTAAAAAGAAATAATAGAATTGTTTCTCTAGATTTAAAATTAAGAATAGAGAGGTTTCACAATTTCTAATAAAATTTTCATAAGTCTAGATAAATTTTTCATAAGAATTTCACAAAACGCAAATCAAAGTTTACAAGATTTTATGAAGATTTCATAAGTTTGAATAAGGTTTTTATAAATTTTTAAAAGAATTTCACAACATCCTTAAAAAATTTTACAAGTCGCAAATTTGAATTCATAAGATTTAATAAGGATTTCACAAGTTCAAATAAGGTTTTTTACAAGTTCTCAAAATAATTTTATAACTTTATTAAAGAATTTAACAAGTTGTAAATTTTCATTCACAATATCTGATAAGGTTTTCGCAAATTCTAATAAATGTTTCACAAATTCTGGTAAGGTTTTCACAAGTTCTCAAAAGAATTTCACAAGTTATAAATCAAAATTCACGATCTGATAAAGGTTTCACAAATTCTGATAAATGTTTCATAAATTCGGATAATGTTTTCATAATTAATTATGTCAAAGTAAAAATTAAACTCTGAAGAATAATTATATCATTTTCTTTTAATTTTGAAAAAAAAAATCAAACTCTAACACTTCTTTAATATTCTGAATATTCGGATCACCTTTTTGTCTTTTGACATTTTTTAAAATTCTTTTTAAAGGAATTGTCCTAATTTTTATTACTTTAAAAATCAGCTGTCCAGAAAAAATCATTTTAAAAATGATGATACAATCCAAAACTGGTTTGAATTAAGGAGGTTCCACTAAACAATAGTAATATGTGCAATCATGTTTGTTCGATCAATAAGATACTTGATATTTTTTCGTCACTTGAAATTATCAATTAATACAAATGATAATGATAATAATAATAATAATCCAACATATGTATTTGAAAAAAAAAAAAAAACATAGTGATGTTAATCCTGTTTATTGTGAGGTTAACCGATCCTTTTTTTTTTTTTTGGCCAGAGCATTTGACCGATCCTACAAAAGTACAAATGTTCCTTTGAATATATACAACACACTACTATAAATTTTTCATTAAAAAAAAACACACTACTATAAATATTTTTTTAAAAACGATGGTTATTTTATTTAATAAATGATGGTTATAAACCGTCATTTACTAATCATTATTTAAAGTCATAGTCTTTATTTAATATAGTTATTCAATCGTCAAACTATTAATTGATAATAATCGGCAAATTTACTGAAAAAAAAAATATTGGCTAGGAAAATGAAAGGAATCACGTTTTTACTATTTTCAAAAGACTTGTTCTTTTGTTAAAAAGAGGAAATCATTTGTTCTTTTTTATTGGGTCAATTCCTCAACCACCACACTTCGTTTTTTTTTTTGGCGAGAACACTTCATTTTTTTTATATTTATTTAAACACACACAAAAACTACACGATTGGTTTTTTTAAGATTATATTAAGGGGCTCGGCAACAAAATTATAGATTTTAATAATAAAAAACTACCTAAATTAAAAATCTTAATTGACCATAAATCATATGGTTTTGGTCATATTCATGTGACATAAGTAGCTTCTCGAACAATCATTTGATGAACATAAAACATAAGCATTTACGTATTGACGAAGAAGATTGAAGCAGGCAAGAAAGTTGATGACAATGAATTTATCTTGAATTGCGTCCCAAGTAAAAAAGGGGAAAAGATAGTTCACTTGAAAGAAGATTCACAATCTCATCTGTCAAATTTCCATCGTTGGTTTAGATAAGCTTTGAGCATAATTTCCTATTAAATTAATGTTCATAGTCAAATGCGTAATTAACTCTTCCACGAATCTTTGCTGGATACAATCTTTATCACTTTACTTAACTCCAGATTATTCCGCTGCAATAAATTAAGTAGGCTCCTCTAATTATGTCGATTGAGACTTTGAAACACTGTTCTATCCCTTGCGTGTAATAAATATTAATCTATCTCACAAAATTAATAACACTATTAAGAATTTATACACACTGAAATTAGTTAGGTAAGTAAAAAAGCTTCCAACAAAAAATTAGAAGCGCCGAAATAAAATAACCATACTATCAAAAAATAATTGATTCAAGTGAAACACGTCATTTAAACAAAAGAAATTGTGGGATCAAACCTGGGAGTATATGGTGGGTACGTGTGTGGGTGTGATAGAGCCGGTAATATGGGCTTAACCTGTGAGCCCGCGGGTTTTGACGGGTTAGAGTTGGAAAAATCCCAACCTGTAAAAATGTGGGTCACACAGGCCCGCATCGCATAACCCGCGGATTGATGCGGGCTGGCCCGCAAAATTTTTTATTTTTTATTTATATATAATAATTTTACAAAATTTATAAGTTTTTCACTCCTATCTTGGTACCTCACAATCTAAAGAGAAAAAATCTTAGCTTCTTCCCTTCTTCTTTAAACAAAATTATTATATCTTGGTTGTTTGAGGATAAGTTTATGTTTTGTTTATAAACTTTAATAAATTTGATAACTTTATCTCTTAAATTGTAGATTATGTTTTTAAATTTTTATAAGAGAAATGATTGATACTAGGAAGGTAAATTTAATTACTCATATATATGTGTCTCGTATTTTCAATCCTCTTTAAAAAATATGATTTTTTTTTTCAAAAAAAAAAAAAATGCGGGCCCACGGGCTAGCCCACAACCTGCACACTACGGGTTAGGTTTGGCATTTTATCAACCCATAGAAGTGCGGGCTGCGTATTGGTGCGGGACAGCTCTCAACCCGCCAGCTGGGCCGTATTCACGTATGTTCCCAGCTATATGTGGTAGTGTGAGTGTCTTCCTTTCTTGTAATTGTAGGGAGGGTTAGTACTTAGGTTAAGGTTAAAACTTTTAAACCTTATTTTTTTTAATTTTATATTATATGTTGATATTGAGGGGGATTTTTTTTTATTTGTACATATTGATGGGAATTGGGAAGTTTACACGACATTCACCTAAAACAAACAATGGGTTTCATATTGGGCTTGAAAGAACAAACCCACGTGCTTATTCTATTGAATATCAAAAAAGCCCAAGAATGAGAAAGTCATGACAAAAATAATTTGGGAGAATAATATTCAAGTCTTTATAAGGGATTTTTTTGGGGGGTCGAATTGTATGGAATTTTTGACACTTTAATTCCTTGAAACAATGATATTTTTTAAGTTAGTAATTGGTAACTATGATATACTCTATTAATATTTTTTTCTCAGTCTCATCAGAATGTTATGATTTTGTTATGCTTCTAAACAATTCATGAGTGGTGAAGAAAAACAATATACATGTGTTATTCAAAAGATAAATATATATTTAAATTGATAATAGAAGCTACTCCCTCCGGTCCTAAATATAGGACCTAGTTTATAGTGTAAATTACACTACAAACTATATCCTATATTTAGGACCGGAGGTAGTACTTTTTAAACGTGCATATACATACTTTTAACGCAAATCCAAATAAGTCATTATACCGTGTAGTTATAGATACTCAATAAATAGCCTCCATATCTCAAGATATACATACATACTCAACCATCATCAAGTTCTTGTCCCCAAAAATTAATATGCCTTGATAATTTCATTTTAAGTAATGAATTTTAGAGATAAATTGTTCGCTTATAAAACAAGTTACTCTAATTGATTTAATTTGGTTGACTTTTAATATGACAAAAAGGAAGATGGTATTTTGTGCCATAAATGAAGAGAGCGTCTGAAAAGAGAGTGACCAATACGACATGTGCCCTTAAATGCTTCTAAAATTGAATTCCACTTTTAATGCTAACCAAGTCGTCATTGCGTGGGGACTGGGGAGCGGCTTCTCTTCTTTTCCAATTCCTCCGCTGCTTTCCCTCCTTCAATCAAAGCCTTGACCAGAAGAAAAAAGGATCAAGCAACAATAATTGAAAAAATTTGATTGTTTTTCGAAAAAATAATTTTATAATCCTTAATTATTAGTCTTTCTTGTTATAAAAGTATATGTGATAAGAGAGAAGATTGATAGAATCCAGAAAAAGGATTATAGAATTTCTAGAGAGAAGTTAGAGAGAAGTTCTCATTCAGTTCAACTGAAACAATCGATTACAGCCCTTTATATAGAGTCAGAAATCTAACCCTGGTTGCCTGACCATGGTTATATTTAACTCTGGTTACATGACCATGGTTACTTTATATCTTCTTTATGTCCTTGTCTTCTTTTGCTTTGTGTCATGTCTTCTTTTCTTCTTTATGTCAAGTTGACTGGAAGATTAATATGAGTCAATGGACATCCACATATTTAATATTCATAACACTCCCCCTTGGATGTCCATTATGAATGTGCCTCATTAAAAACTTTAACTAGGAAAAACCCAGTGGGATAAAAACCTAGCCAAAGAAAAGAGTACATCATTCATTGATACACCGTCGAGTGCTGCCTCATTAAAAACCTTTCTAGGAAAACCCAGTGGGACAAAACCTAGATAAGCGAAAAAGAGTACAGCGTGTATCGACTCCCCCTCTTGATAATATCAGTTGAAATCTTTAAATCTCCGAAGGCCAATATCATGAAGAAGTTTTTGAAAGATTGTACCTGGGAGTGACTTGGTGAATAAATCTGCTAGATTTTCACTTGAACTGAGTTGCTGGATATCTATTTCACCATCCTTTTGAAGGTCACGAGTGAAGAAGAATTTTGGTGAAATATGCTTTGTTCTATCGCCTTTGATATAGCCTTCTTTAAGTTGAGCGATACATGCAGTATTATCCTCATATAGGATTGTTGGGATCATTTTGCCGGAAGATAAATGACAAGTTGTACGTATATGATGTATCACTGACCTCAACCACATACATTCTCGACTTGCTTCATGTATTGCTAGAATTTCTGCATGATTAGATGATGTGGCTGATATAGTCTGTTTCATAGATCGCCATGAAATAGCTGTACCTCCACATGTAAATAGATAGCCTGTTTGTGATTTACCATTATGTGGATCAGACAAATATCCGACATCTGCATAACCAACCAGTTCATGCTTGGATACATTTGAGTAGTATAACCCCATGTCTGTAGTACCTCTGAGATAATGAAAAATATGCTTTATTCTATTCCAATGCCTTCGTGTTGGTGAAGAACTATATCTTGCTAATAAATTAACAGCAAATGATATATCAGGACGTGTGTGATTAGCAAGATACATTAGTGCTCCAATAGCACTAAGATATGGTACTTCTGGACCAAGTAGTTCTTCATCACCTTCACTGATTTCTCGGGGTCGGAATGGGTCTTTATCGACTTTCAAAGATCTTATAACCATTGGGGTACATAATGGATGAGATTTATCCATGTAAAATCGCTCTAGGACCTTCTTTGTATAAGTTTCTTGATATACAAAGATCCCTTTCTTGAAGTACTCGATCTGTAATCCAAGACAGAATTTTGTTCTTCCCAAGTCCTTCATCTCAAATTCTTTCTTCAAACAATTAATTGCCTTTTGGAGCTCTTCAGGAGTTCTAATGATGTTGATATCATCAACATAAACAGCAATTATAGCAAACTCACTATTAGATCTTTTCATAAAGATGCATGGGCATATCGGATCATTTTTGTATCCTTCTTTCAACAAATATTCATTAAGACGATTATACCACATGCTCCCTGATTGCTTCAGGCCATACAGGGACTTATTTAACTTAACTGAGTATTGTTCTTGAGAAATTGAATTGGATGCTTCTGGCATCTTAAGTCCTTCAGGGACTTTCATATAAATATCACTATCAAGTGATCCATATAAATAGGTAGTCACAACATCCATTAGATGTAAATCAAGTCCTGCATCTACTGCTAGACTGATTAAATAACGAAAAGTAGTCGCATCCACTACTGGTGAATACGTTTCTTCAAAATCAATGCCAGGTCTTTGTGTAAAACCTTGGGCTACTAGACGTGCCTTATATCTAGTTATTTTTCCCTTTTCATTTTTTTCGTACAAAGACTCATTTGCATCCAACTGGTTTTACATCTTCAGGTGTAAGGACTACAGGTCCAAATACTTTTCGTTTTGCCAATGATTTTAATTCTGCATTAATGGCATCTTTCCATAGGGGCCAATCTTTTCTTTGTTGGCTCTCACTAATGGATTTTGGCTCATGATCCTCATTATCATTCATTACATCATATGCTATATGATAAGCAAAGATGTCATCAACATTGACTTCATTTCTATCTCATCGGATTCCATTCATAACATAATTTATTGAGATCTCATTATTTTCACATATATCAGGTACCTGGGTCTCTTCTGGGACTACAATGTTCTCTTCTGGAGATAATATCTCTTCAGGAGATGGCTCTTCTGGAGCTACTAATTTTTCTTCACTATCCTCAACCTGACCATCTATATTCTTTGCTCCTTTTCTTTTTCGAGGATTTTTATCTTTGGAACCGATGGGTCTGCCACGCTTCAGGCGTACTTTAGATTCATTCATAGCAGGTTGTCCTTCAGGGACATCAATTTTAATAGGAGTATTAGCAGCTGGGATATGTGACTTTGTCACTTTCTTTGGGTCAGTAAATGCTTCTGGCATTTGATTAGCTAAATTCTGTAAATGAATTATCTTTTGAACTTTAAGTTCACATTGTTTTGTACGAGGATCAAAATGAGCCAATGATAATTCATTCCAACTAATTTCTTTACCCAGCTGCTTGTTTTCTCCCCCTAATGTTGGGAAAAATGATTCATTAAAATGACAATCGGCAAATCGTGCCGTAAATAAATCTCCTGTTGTTGGTTCTAACCATTTTATAATTGATGGAGATTCATACCCAACATATATTCCCATCTTTCTTTGAGGGCCCATCTTGGTGCGTTATGGTAGTGCTACAGGCACATATACCGCACACCCAAAAATTCTTATATGGGAAATATTAGGTTCCTGACCAAAAACCATTTGTAAGGGGGAAACCTTTAAATAACTTGTTGGCCTGATGCGAATTAACATTGCTTCATGCAAAATGGCATGGCCCCAAGCAGAAATTGGTAGATTAGATTTCATAAGTAAAGGTCTTGCAATAAGTTGCAACCTTTTAACCAATGATTCTGCAAGTCCATTTTGCGTGTGAACATAAGCTACAGGATGTTCAACATCAATTCCAAGGGACATACAATATTCATTAAAAGCTTGTGATGTAAATTCACCAGCATTATCAAGACGTATTTTCTTGATAGGATAATCAGGGTAATGTGCTCTTAATCTAATCAATTGAGCAAGTAATCTCACAAACGCCAGGTTGCGAGAAGATAATAAGCAAACATGCGACCATTTAGTTGATGCATCAATTAAAACCATATAGTACTTAAATGGTCCGCATGGTGCGTGTATTGGCCCACAAATATCTCCCTGTATCCGTTCTAGAAATGTGAGAGACTCACTTTCTACTTTGCTTGGTGAGGGGCGAATAATTAACTTTCCCTTGGAACATGCAGCACATGAAAAATCATGGGATTGTGGTATTTGTTTACACTTCAGGGTATGTCCACATGAATTCCCAATTATTTGTCGCATCATGATTGAACCGGGATGGCCTAACCGGTTATGCCAAACATTAAATTCATTAGTAAACTTCTGGTTTACATTATAAAATTGCTGGTTTGAATTGGTAAACTTCTGGTCTGCATTATCAAACTGCTGGTTTGAATTGGCAAACTTTTGGTTTGCATTATTGAACTTCTGGTTCTTAATAGTATGTGTTTCAATTGTGCTTATACATGTGTAATACAAACCAGAAGAAAAAATAGGAAAACTTTCTAATATGCATTTTCTACCAGCAACTATATTTGTAATGACAAGATATTCCTTATTATTTTTAGTTGTTGTTTCTAAATGATATCCATTTCTACGGATATCTTTGAAACTTAGTAAGTTTCTTTTAGACTTGGTAGAATAAAATGCATTATCAATGCATAATTTTGTTCCTTCAGGTAACAAAATACTAGCTCTTCCGGAGCCTTCAATTAAATTTATACTACCAGATATAGTCTGAACATTGGCTTCTCGTATTACCAAGGAAGAAAAATATTTATCATGTCTGAATATGGTGTGGGTTGTTGCACTATCAACGAGACATAAATCTTCAGGATTGATGCCAATAGAATTCATTCTTCATAAAAACATAAATAAAATTAATACATATGATAGAAACAACTTTAAATAAAATATAATAGTTTAAATTATATTAAGAAATCTGCAACATCCAAATAGTTATTATCTATATCGGCATACTCAGAATTCTCGCCCTGATCAACATGATTAACTTCAACATTTGATCTTTTACCAGTATTTTTTATTGATTCTTGGTAAAGATCAACTAGGTGCCTTGGTGTACGACAGGTACGAGGCCAATGGCCCTTTCCACCACATCGATAGCATGGATTATCAGCATATTTGTTATGCCTACTGCTTTCCCCTTTTTGGTTCTTATCAGTCTTTTCCCACTTCTGGTAGGAATTTGAACCTCCATGATATCGACCACGACCACGCCCACGGCTGTAGCCACGCCCACGTCCACGTCCATGTCCACGTCCACGGCCACGGCCACAATAAGATTCATTAAAGACTACATTCACTTCAGGGAATGGAGTTGAGCCTGTTGGACGGGATTCATGATTTTTCAATAAAAGCTCATTATTTTGTTCAGCCACAAGGAGACAAGAAATTAACTCAGAATATTTCTTGAAACCTTTTTCACGATATTGCTGCTGCAGGAGCAAATTGGATGCATGAAATGTGGAGAATGTTTTTTCTAACATATCATCATCAGTAACATTTTCTCCACATAATTTCAATTTAGAAGTAATTCTGAACATAGCTGAGTTATATTCACTTATAGATTTAAAATCTTGTAAGCGTAAATGCATCCAATCAAAATGAGCTTTTGGAAGAATGACCAACTTCTGGTGATCATATCTTTCTTTCAAATTGTTCCAAAGGACAAGTGGGTCCATCACTGTCAAATATTCAATTTTTAAATCTTCATGTAAGTGGTGGCGAAGAAAAATCATGGATTTGGCTTTATCTTGGTTAGATGCCTTATTCCCTTCTTTAATCGTGTCTTCTAGACTTTTGGCATTCAAATGAATTTCCGCATCCAATTTCCAAGATAAATAATTTTTCCCAGTAATATCGAGAGCCACAATTTCAAGTTTTGTCAGGTTTGCCATTGTTCAACTAATTAAAGAAATAAATGAAAATAATTAAAATATGAAATGTAAATATGCAATATAATAACTGTAAATTCATAAAGATAATAAATAATTCATAAGGCAAGATAAGAAAATTAAAACATGTATGGCTTCGGGCCATTTAATCTCATGACTTCAGGCCATGTATGGCTTCGGGCCATTTAATCTCAAGATGAGGAATTAACTATTATCTTCAGGATAAAAATTGTACATGACTTCTGGCCGTACAATAAGATAAAAGATAAAAATATATATAGCTTCTGGCCATATAATAAGATGAAAAAAAAAATGTATATAGCTTCTGGCTATATAATAAGAATGGATATGGCTTCTGGCCATATTATAAGAAATTAAAACATTATGACTTCTGGTCATAATTTTAAGAATCAGATGTATATGGGTTCTGGCCATAATAACAATAATAATAATATAAAAGAACTTGTAAATAATATATAAAAACAATAACGATATCCAATTTTAGCCATGGAACCCGATGTTATATAACAATCGGTAAAAGTATCTCTCTAATTCCATATAGTGGCTCAGATTATCCCAGATCTATAAAATAAAACAAGGTATATATAATCATTAAAGAAACCATAAGAAGATCATACCTTCTTTTAGAGCTTCGTGCTGATAACGTGTTATAAAAGTATATGTGATAAGAGAGAAGATTGATAGAATCCAGAAAAAGGATTATAGAATTTCTAGAGAGAAGTTAGAGAGAAGTTCTCATTCAGTTCAACTGAAACAATCGATTACAGCCCTTTATATAGAGTCAGAAATCTAACCCTGGTTGCCTGACCATGGTTATATTTAACTCTGGTTACATGACCATGGTTACTTTATATCTTCTTTATGTCCTTGTCTTCTTTTGCTTTGTGTCATGTCTTCTTTTCTTCTTTATGTCAAGTTGACTGGAAGATTAATATGAGTCAATGGACATCCACATATTTAATATTCATAACATTTCTCAATTATTTAATATCATGATGTATTTTTTTAATACCAGTTCAGTTGCTTGAAGTATTTTTAGGATTTTGAAAAATTATTTTAGGGAATTGATTAGTATTGAAAAAATATGTCAGAATGTTGAATAGTGTTATTCAAAATATATTAGGATACTAGATAATACTGAAAAATTATTTTAGAATCTTGAAAAAATATTTTAAGGAACTGACTGGTACTGTGAGAAAATACATGTTGAATAATTGAGAAAGACTAATAATTAAAGATTATAAAATTATTTTTTGAAAAACCATCAAATCTTTTCAATAATTTAGAATCAGAAAAGTAAGAAAATTCAATGCAAGCAAAGGATTGGAACTCACAAATCTAGGGTGGCTAGTAGAGATCATTTTCATATTCATCACGTCATTTTCTTTTTGTGGTAAGTAATCTGATAATATTTAATAATTATTGATAAATATCTAAAGCAGACAGTTTATGGTTAAGTGTTGTAGGAATTAGTTGGCGACACCTAATGTGCTGATGAACTGTTTGCTTCTTCTCGCTTACTTTCTGCCATTAATGCCTCCCCCTATACACAAACACTATGGTAAGAGACTCTATAAAAAAAGTCTTTGCATCTACATTCAAAAACACTGTCACTCTGATTCTATTTATAAGTTTTTTTTAACTAATTTTCATATATCAAGGAGAGTTAGTTAACTCATTTATTCTGGGCTAAATTTTCAATTTTGCCCTTATCTATGATTGGTTCCAAAAGTCAACATGAATAAATTCTTTTTGTTTATTGTAATTAATAAGAGTAAAAAAGTACAAAATGCATTTACTATCCTGAAAATGGACTTATAAATAGGATCAAAATTTTTGATCAAAAAGGACTTAAAAATAAGACGAGAGTGGTATGATATTTTGATCGCCTTCTCACTCCATTTAAGACGCTACCCATATTCCCATCTTCTTCCTCACAACTTGAGAAGCAATCATGGAGGTGAGCAAAGAAGGGGAAGTTGGAGTGACTATTGGGAACCATTCTAAGAGTAAGAAAGTGAGAGTTTGTGCTTTGGTGCTGAGGGTTTTAGGGTTGGTGCTCACCCTAGTGGCTGCTGTTTTGCTTGGTGTGGATAAGCAGACCAAGGTGATTGGTGTGAAGCTTGCGGATACTCTACCAGCTATCAATGTTCCTGTTACTGCTAAGTACCATTAATTGTCTGCTTTTGTGTAAGTCCTCTCTCTTCCTCGTCTGCTTCAGCTTTGTTTGGCGTATCAAAACTAAATTTTTGAACTTGAAAAACTGATTGAAGCATAAAAATGATGTTTGATATGACCTTGAACTCAAATAGTTATTTTACCAAAAGTCAAGTTAAAGTCAAAGTTGGTTTTTTGTTAATAACATTGCAGCTTAGTGGTATGAGAACTCATTTTGAGTGGGAGAGGTAATGGGTTTGATTTCGTTTGTGACTTCAGACTGTTAGTTCTTGCCCCTCTAATTCAAAGGGCAAGTCAAAGATGGAAGCTTTTGCCTTTTGGTTTTTAGCTTTTTTTAACATTTGAAACTTGTGAAATTGACTTTTTAATATATCCTCCAACTTTCAATTTGTTTATTTTTACCCATCTTCATTTTGGAAAATGATTTAGATAGGCTTAATTTGTTGCATTTTAGTTCAGTTTCTTAAATTTTGTCGTAAACTTCATAGTCCCAAAGTGACTTGTAGGGATAACATTGGATAAACATACAGGTACTTTGTGGTGGTGAATGCAATAGCAAGTGGGTATGCAGGGATTAGTGTTGCAGTAGCAGTGGTTGGAAACAGAAGGAACAGAGCATTAGTAATAGTGATGAGAGTGATGGGTGCAATAATGGTGGGATTGTTCTTCTCAGCCTGTGGAGC